>VZRU01011847.1:407-72422 GCA_013398155.1 Pedionomus torquatus | reverse complement strand
TCCAACTCTGACCATTCTATGATTCTTTGATTTTCCCCCAGGGGATTCTTGTCTCATTGCATCCCATAGCAGCCTGTTAAAATGATCAGCACTTCAATACCTTTTTCTCCTGTGTGGTCCTGTATCTGTTTATGCACACATATATGCAGGGGGACTATTCCCCATCTTTACTTTTCGCTGGCAAATCACTGTAGCACCTTTGGGAACTTTACCTCTTCTTCACAAGACCTTCATGATGAGGCATCGTTTCCATTATAGAGGTGGGGAATCGAGACTTCAAGATGATTTCAAAAGCATAGAGTGACTTTGGCTGCACAATGTGCAATGCAGAGGGACGATGCTTTTCAGAGTGCTCAGAACTGTACATTGAGTATTCAGAGATACCACGTCAGAAAAAAAGATAACGTGTGCTCATTTAATCAGCAGCAGATCCTGATGCAAACCCGTGGGAGTCATCTGGAATTTTCATAGAATCATTCAGGTTGGAAAACACCCTTGGAATCATTGAGTCCAACCATCAGCCCCACTCTACAAAGTTCTCCCCTATACCATATCCCTCAACACCACATCTAAATGACTCTTAAACACATTCACGGATGGTGACTTGACCACCTCCCTGGGCAGCCTATTCCAGCATCTGAGCACTCTTTCTGTGAAAAATTCTTCCCTAGTGTTCAGCCTAAACCTACTCTGTTGCCGCTTGAATTCATTCCCTCTCGTTCTATTGCTAATTACCTGTGAGAAGAGACCAGCACCAATAGTCTCTCTACAATGTCCTTAAATGTATGGGCCTTCATGTATGACCTTCTGTTTGCCATTGCCTAATGAGGATCTGTGTGGTTGTGAGTTTAGGAATTTGCTGTCAGTATTCTTAAACCTTCATGTACGTGGGCTTGCATAACATTTATTTGACAGCTAAAAGTTAAGCTCAACAGAGAAACTTTTTTATATAGCATAGGGTGGTTTTGTTTTATACACACTCACTCAAATTTGTGGCAATCCCTCAAGCTTTTTTAGCTCCCGGCTGCTGGCAGTTTCGAACTTCTCACATGTGTTTATTCCTGTAACATCTCAGACATGAGATCTGTTTTAAATTAAAAATCTAAACAACATTACTTTCCTCATTTGCTATCAATTATATCACTGCAAGGAAGATCTGGGCTCATCTAATCTGCCTGCAAATATTCTGCCAAACCAGCTCTCGCCCTTAACGTTTCGCTATTTGATTCCAGACAGACACAGTGATACATAGTCAAGGACAGCAAGCCGCAGTGTAACTGAATTACATTAATTATACAGTACGTACCTCTGATTGCATGTGCTCCTAGGAAGTTATCAAAGCTGGGGAAGCAAGCCCCCTTCTGCAAAACTTCATGATGGTGTGTTCCAAAAACATACAAATCACTTGGGGTTATGGCAGTCCCTGACAGAAGATGTCATGACTTCCAGTTCTAAATCAACACTGTTTAAAAACCTACTTGTGCATCACGGATTCAGCGTCACGGTGTCAGTAAGTTTCCATCTAGTCAATGGGACTTGAGCCGAGTGACAAATTCCTAAAGAACTAGACAGCAATTACTTTTTTGCTCTAACCAGATTAAATATATATCTCACAGTCAAATTATGGCTACAGGTTAGATACAGTAACTTCTTCCAAACTCTGAACACCAGGAAGAGTGATGAAAACTGCCGTCACGGGGACAAAGAGACAACGTAAACCTGAATTACTTGGAGCACTTGATATCCAGAGACTGAAATGTACCATTAGGCATCTTTAGAGCTATTTCAAGATCCGTTTCAAAGAAATACTGTAGTTCTATGGCTGTAAACGAGATTAAATCAAAGAAAAATCTGGATTAAACATCAAGAAAAGAGAGACCTGTGGGAACGCAGAGGCTGTCCACAAAAGTAGTCGTGTGAACTCTATGGAAGCAGCAAAAGAGGAAAAAGAAAAAAGACTCAGAATAAACCTCACATCAGCATCTGTCAAGTGTGTGAGGAGACCAGAAAAAAANCAGAAAAAAAAAAAAAGGGGGGGGGGTTTGGATGTCAGTTTTCAAGATTCTAAAAGTTCACGTGGTGGACACATCCCTTCTGTTTCCCCTGCTTGCAAAGGAAAACCCCGGAGCTTTGTCACGGGCGATGTGTGTCACCCGGGGGTGTGTCCGGCCGCGTGCCATTGCCTTTACTGGGCAGCAGCACGCTCCGCTCATCAGCACGTAGCTAATTGCAGTCACGTGCCAAAAGCTTAATGGAGCTTAAAAAAGCAATACTAGAAAGCAACATTCAGCCAACTAAGCGTGAGATTTGCTGACTCTTCCATTCTTAAGAAAACACTCCAGCAACCTTCCACAGGCTGAGCGAAACAGAGACGAGTGCCCTGTGCAGTGCCGGCCAGGGCTGAGCAGGCGGGGGGGAGGTCTACCAAAGGTGGAGGCTTCGGAGACACGTCTGCAAGGAAGCTGGAAGGGTTTCAGAGAGACTTTGATACAAGTTTAGGCTCGCCGATGGAGAAAAGTTACTTGAATTCTGTGCATTAGAGAATGGTTGTTCCCAACTAACAGAAATGTTCATTCTCCACAGAGAGCACAGCTGGGGGGGGCCAGCCAGGAACACCAATGCACAGCAAGCATCACAAAACCACATCTGCATGGTAGTTGTAAAATTCTGAAATTCGCTCACTAACCTGGATATAAATGAGAATTTCTATTTGAACTCTACTGTTAACATCAGGGGAAATAATAACAGCAGGATTTAAAGAGACCTGACAGACAGACACCTGAAAGATGATATTTTGTCACGGTACAGAGAATAGCGAGCTCCTACCTGTGATTTATTTCTTCCTAGGGGAAGGCCCCGATGGGAAGTTAAGATATAGAGATACATCAAAGGAACTGCAAGAATAGACGAGAGGTAAGTTGAGCAAGAACGATTTCTCCTGGTAGGATAACATTTGTTAAATACATCTTGAAAAGAAGGCCGCTATTTTCTCATTACGAGTAAGAAAATCTGAATAAATTTAACAAATACACATCAGTTTGGCGTGACAGTACAAACCAGTAGTAAATTTCTAAACAGGTTCTAATCTTTGAGCAACAATAACAGCTTTTTTTTTTGTTTTGAAAAATTTGGTGAGTGTTTATTCAGGGTAGCAATGCCCACAGAACACAGATAACAGATGTACTCTAATTCACAGTTCTCATAAGGCTGAGGTGTGAGGCTATGAGGGTCATTTGTTTAAAACACAACAACTTTCAACAGAAACACGTTTCCTGCCAACCAAAAGCCTCAAAGACACTCGGTTCATGAGAAGAGTTGGGTAAGGCTACGGAGCAGGGAGGCAAAACCAACATCACAGAGACGATGAGGGATGCTGTGATCTCTGGATGCTTGGAAGATCACATCACCCTTGGCTTCTGTTGAGTGCGTCGAACTTAAGACAACCAGGATACTGTCAAAGAAGGAAGAGACAGTCCACGGGGAAACTCAAGAAGGCAGAAAAGTGGTGTTTTAATGGTGTTTTCCTCCTCTACCTCATTCTATTAGTGATGCTCATCAGGTAAGGAAAGAAGGAGTCATTGTTTCATACCTAAGCACTGAAACACTTCCTCATGCCTGGGACACAAACCAGTTCCCTCATATGCCCCTAGAAGAACATTACGTAAATAGAGTTCACTACAAAATGCCTGGAAGACCCATTATCTTTTGGAGTAACTTCACTTTCCTGAGGGAATGGGCAGGAGCTAAGGGAAGGGTGAAGCCAGAGGAATCCCAGCTCAACTCATCACGCATTTCTCCATTTCATCAGGCGTTTCTGGCAGGCTTTTCAGGGGAGCAAATGCTAATCTGAGTGCTACAAGAAAGACTTTTTTACAGTACAGTCCCGCTGGCTGAAACTGAGAGCTGGGACATCTGTATCGTCCTAATAATGATGCTCCTGGGAGAACTGTCCCTTCCTCTCTTTCATTCACTGTTATGCACTTGCTGCAGGCTGCAAATCAAAAAAAAAAAATCTTTCACAATTCAGTGAGTGCTCACGCCTAGGAGCGTAAGATGCGATTGCCTTTATTTTAGTATATATGTCTCAGACACACCTCACATGCAACTAGCATTCCTTTGGGTCGTGAGCTACAATTTTTTTTTTTCCAGCCACTCCAGCAGAAATTTCCCAAGGACAGCATGGAGAGCATCACTGTCCCTTCTTGAGCAGGGAGGGGAGCACAAGACAGGCCTGCAAGGCTCCCTCAGGGTTGTAATGTGTGTTTCAGACTGAGTGGCCAACAAAAAAGGAAGACGGAGGCAGAGCGAGAAGCTGAGGAGCCCGTAAGTGTATCTGGGTGGAAGAATTAGGACAGCTCACTCCGCAGAGAGTGGGAGATCAGGACCAGCAGGGCAGTGGTCACTGGGCAGCATTTCCCAAATGACACTGATCCACATCCTGCCCCCAAGTGATTTTATCAGTTGTGCTCCTCCTCCTCCCAACTGCAACTCAGCTGTTTCTGAGCCACAAGCAAAATACTGCAGATCCTTGTTCCCTGTTCCTTTTCCCACTGAGCTGCGTGTGCCTCCCCCACTGGGAAACACTGCTAAAGGAAATAGTTTGGGGATTTGGGAATAAAGCAAGATACAGCCCTAGGCAGAGAGGCGGCTTCTCACAAACGGAACATGACAGCAAGGAAGAGATGGACTGTGGTGGAGGAAGCATGCAACAGAGAGGGGAGAAGGTACGGAAGGAACACTACATTTGGACACTGCAGTATTAATATCCTGAAATGAAGAATTAAAGCAGTTCCAGGTGAAAACCCTCCTGCAGTAATCTGTTTAATTCTTTGCCAGAACAGGAAGAGGGGAACTACTGGTTGATGAGGACAACAGAACTGACCCACGACAGAAAGAAAAATTGGCTTGGGGGGTAGATTAATTGAGTGGACTTCAAGTGACTCGATCACAAAATAATTAAAAACAGAAGTTAGAATAAGCTTGGAGATACCATGCAGTCAAGAAACCAAACAATTCTCAAGAAGCAGTAAGAAGTTGTTTGGAACGGGCTGTACAGTGACTGTGCAGCTGAACAGGAGAGTTTCTGAGGACAGTGTGACACAAGCCCTTGGCTCCCTGATACATGTGATTTTGAAGAGGAGTTGAAAAGATACTGGAGTGCTCTATTTTTATAACATAATAATCCTAGACATTGGCTTTCACAACTTGGCTGTGGTGGGCAAGGAGCTCTTCTCTCACTCCTTTGGTGCATCGCTTGACTGTATTTTCTCTTTGCATTCTCCCCTCCCAGCTTTTTTGCTTGGTTTTTCCCATCCTCTCGGGTGCTGATGATTAACCACATTCAGCGAGAAGATGTAGAGCAAACTGCACTGGGGCTCATAATGTTGTGTTTTATCAGTGCTTAAGGATTAAATCCAGCATTAGAGGTCAGGAGATCCCCTTTTCCCGTCTCCAACTGCCCTGCAATACTTTTTTGAGAGAAGGCAACGGTTTCAACTTCTCTTTCTTTCTTCCTAAAGGAATATCGCAGGTCTTGGTCTTTAAGACTTAACTTTGTTACTGCTCGGTAAGACTCTGTTGACCACCCATGGCAGTGGTGTGGAATGGGTGCTCTTCTGGGGACAACTGCTGAACTAGACATCCATTGTAGGTTACACTACAAAACGTATGTGAGGGTGGGACACGACAACACCTTTCAGTTTTGACTTCTCGTATGACCTAAGAAAATTATCATCTTTAAATTTCTTCAACGGTAGTATTAATCAGTGAGCTCTATTTAAGAGTTTTGTAGTAATTGGTGAGTAGAATGCTATAATCAAATAGCATGAGGAATACACAGCATTCCCAACGCTCGCCAAAACACGCTGACATCTATTTCACCATTCCAGCTTAAAACACAAACTCGGTTACTTCAATACTGTATTTCTGTTGCTAGCAAATACCTGGAAAGTGACTTTCTCTGCCATTAATCCATAAGACAAGTTCACAACACAGAGTGAAAAGATGCTCAGACTGAAACTCCAAAGAACAAAGCTACAGTGTGTATGGTCATTTTACTCCAATAGAAATGTTTCCCATGGCGTTGATCACAAAACTATCTCCCCCTCCTTAAAAAATAAATCCCAGTTTTTGTCTTTCTAGGGCTATTTCCTTGCCCAAATCAAGAAATTAGAATAGCTGTCATATTAAGTCTTCCCAATACCTTGATTAATATCACAGAATCTCAGTTCTTCTTTGATGCATAACAGGACAAATGGATCTGTTTAACTTTTACAGAATTGAACTGGATATGATCTAGTGTCCATTCATTTCACTGTTATGTTACACCCTTCTGAATTTGTGTTTCTCCAGTTACCGCCATATTTGCCACAACTTTTGATGTCATTTGGTGTTTCTTTTGAAGATTATATTACTTATCAGTTTTAAAAATAGCAATAATTTGGTCTTCCAAAAGTATAGCATGCAACAGTACACACTACATTTTTGCAATCTTTTCAAATTATTTTTTTTTCTCTCCACTTTGGATTGCACATTGATTGGATTGCAAACTGTCGAGCAGTCTGAAAATCAAGACTGCACACAAAAAGGTCCTTTCAGTTAAAAAAAAAAAAACAACAAAAAAACCCCCTGTAGAGAATGATGTCCCAAAATGATCAACTGTAATGAATTCAGCCATCACAGTTCAGGTACTGTGTAATTACACATACTCTACTTGCTTCTGTTTTCTTGTCATCTGCTTCATACCTGCTCTAAAGTAGATTATGAGATAATCAATGAATACAGACACGTGGTAAGTGTACAGATGTAATTGAAAAAGGTTAGAAAGGTGCCACTTGGAAGACTGCAGACACTCTAGAGCGTTAGACAGAACAGCACGTGTCTCTAAAGTGCATTTCTAGATGCACACCCACCATGTTCTTTTCCCTAATTCCTCTCATTCATACAGCTATATCCATAAAAACCACAAAGACATTGATTTACATAAAATTATCTCACTCCATTTTATTTAAGATTTTCTTCTCCAGTTAGTAAAAGAAAGATGTGTCTCTCTTTATACATATGTACAAGTTCAGTTATAAAAATAGACAGCACATTCAAAGAGAAAAAAGGCTTGGCATTTGTCTGATTCCCTCTAAATAACATATATACATGCGAATAGAAGGGGAAGGGGGGAAGTCTTCATGAGTTAATTAAACACCACCTCCCCCTCAATTATCCCCTGCAAATCTGTTTAAAAATCAATCTAACTAAGCTCAGTTCTGCTATTTTCAGGTGTGCAAATCAGAGGCAGAGCCAACAGGAAGCACTTGCTCCACACTGTAGGACGCCAGGCAAAGGATTCAGGGTTGGAAAAAAATTAAAATAATAAAAAAAAGTCATCTTCCACTGTCACAGCCCAGGCCTGCAACTCAACTTGCTTCTCTCTCAAGGGGTGAAAGTGCCCTGGCAGAACAGCCTTTTAATTCAATGTGTCAGACAAGAACTGCCCCACACCTAAATCTCAGTGCAATGCAGACAATGCTTACAGCAAAGCGAGGGGCTGCGGGGTGGGGTGGGGGGAAGTTGTGCATCGAGAACAGGGAAGGAGCAACCCGAAAATGGGAACACAGATGGGCACTGGCAGCACTGCCTTCTATCATCAGCCTCATGGGACACAGCTACTGGTACCCGCACACCGCAGTGAACTCAACCAAGCTAGTACGTGCGACGGTCACAGAGATGAAAGGAAAACACACTGAAAGAACAGTCAATGAATGGCTGGGATACGAGACAATTTTTTACCCAGGATTTGGCTGGAAAGGGGGAATGGCACAGTTGCCTCTCTCTCAGGACTGCTGTTTGTTGCTCCCCTCACAGCCTTGCAAGCTGCAGAACCACACTCCGGTCTGGCACAGTGAGAATAGCAGCACCAAACTCTTCCTCATCACTTCAGCTTTCCTTTTCTTGAGGTTTGTACAAATAGGGCCTTATTTTGTTTCTAAGCTTTTAAGAGTTCGGCACACCTTAAAAGTAAGAAAAGAATTCTGAACACAGCGAGTGTTGGTACTGCTAAGAACTCTGAAATACAACCCAAACCGCTGCATAAGACAGAGGCAGTGCTGCTGCTCTCACTGGGCCTGACGGCGCTCTCTGCGTTCTGTGGCTCTGAACTTGCTCCTGACAGATGGTGCTGAAAAAATTCCATTCCCTGGAAAACACCTGAGACACCTTCCTTCGCATTTCAAACCTTGAAAGAACCCAGAGGCCCACACTAGAAGAATCCAGGATTATTTGTTTTTTTTGATCACGTAATGTTTTCAGCTTAGCCCCCAACTATTACTGCGTGTACACTGACCAGCTGCCAGCACTGAAATGTCTTCTGACTCTACAGGATACTCCTGGGGTTCAGATACTTATTTCATAGGATAAAAGTAACGCTGGGTTCCACCTCAAGCTACAAGAGAGAAAATACATTGGTGTGACTTCATGCACACACAGCTGCAGGATATTGCATGGAGTAGCTGGATGCTTTCTTGGTAATCTTTGTCAGCTGCGTCAATAAACCACAAGCTGACACTCTACCAGTTACCCCAGACTCCCTTCCCTCCTTCTCAAAGTATCTGCAAAAATAGTCTTTTTGGAATACACATAATCAAAGTGCTCACATAAACCGCCCACTCCCATTGTGCTTTGATCTTTATTTTCACACACTTGCTGGACAGCAACAAGGCGTTCGTTTGCCTCCCTCTGGCAGGGTAGCCTACTCTGAAAGCCAATGCAGTTCAGACCAACTCTGGGGATCCAAAATTACTACCGACCACCTGAGGTGTGGGCACCTTTGCTTTGCTTCCGAATTGGAGTTTCTGATATGAGACTGCTGGTCAGGTTTAAGCTTTTGGAGGTCGCACAAGCACTGTTTCCTTTGCTCAAAGGGGAACTCAAGGGAGAGGAGGCGCTTGAAGGTCCAAAATCTGCAAGTCCAGAAGGCCGAATAATTGCTGTTTGTAGAGGGCTACTTGCAGACATGCCTGGCAATGGAAAAGAGAATCAAATTCCAAGTGAGAATGTTGTTCCACCTGTGTCTCTTCAACAGCAAACAATATACTATCAGTCCTGAGACCACCCTGTGTTCATGATTTATGAGAGTTTAATAAAGAAGGATGTCCTTAAAGTATAAAACATCTTCCAGTAATACCCTAGGCAACTGCAACCAGTGTAAAGCTGAAGATCCATCACCATTAGTTTAGCTGATTTTGGGACCTGATGCTTAAGCTTCAATGTGACAACAACACAGGAAAGCCGCAGCCATACCGATAGGATAAACAACGCTATCTGGTTTGTCTGGACACCGCAATAAAAAACAAGAGGAAAAATATTTGATATAAGATAATTCAAAAGGCAGATGAAATTTCTGCAGACCCAGGCTCTCAAGAGCATCTGCAATGAAAACAGCTATCCTCTAACACCATACAACACGTTATGTATTGCCCACATCTCAGAATACAACAGGCAAGCAGTACCAGTAATAAAACACTGTTGTTTACAACCTGTCATAAAATAGGTAAAATCTCCCAAATGTGTGTGGCTGGTTCAGCTCTGGGTAGGCTGCTGCCTCCCTGTCCCCACGTACCTTTAGAGACGTTGTACCCGTAGGCTGCGTATGCTGCTGCAGAGGCTGCTGCTGCCCCTGCTTTGGCTCCTGCCATTGCAGCTGCACTTCCTGCGATTGATTTCCGGCTCCTGCCTTTCCCAGTGCCGCCTTTGGATCCGCCACCAGAACCTTTAGGACGACCCCGGCTTCGACCCGACTGGCCTCTCCCAGTGAGAGATGTCTCTTGCATTGAAACACCTTAACAAAAAAAGAACATTAAACCCATAACTGCTATAGTATTTTTAGATGACTCACAAATGTATGCAGCATCATGGCTACTCACCATTTACACTAAGACTGTTCCTATTAACTGATACTTTTGATTTATATTAATACGGACAATATTAACATTCACCATTATTTAAAATTACAGCTGCTTCAACCACCCATTGGAAATACAGAACTGATTATTAGCCCAACAGCAAGGAAAAGCTTAGAGATTAGTAGTTCTGTGGTTGTCTGTAATTTGGTAATATGCACATAACGGAAGGGGAACCCTCTATAACAAAGGACAACATTTTTCAGAGAAGAGGAAACTTGGTGAATGAGAGACTATAAACAGATTTTCTATCAGAACAGAATTAATTTCTCATTCATGAAAATGAAAAGGCAATTTTTTCCTTCAAATCGTGTTAATCGTGCATATACTCTGATTAAGAGGCACAAAAAGCATCACCTTAGCCGTACAAAGTCCATGTTTAATAAATGCCAGTAGTAAGTCAAAGCAAAACCACTGACCATTTATGGTATCTGAAACTGAGCCAGTAATGGAAGCAGGAGAGTTGGTTGCCCTTGACTGAGGTGCTGAAGAAGCTGGATCATCCACAATCACAAGCATATCACTACTGCTCTCATCGGGAGGGATAGAGCCCATGTGTAACTCACTGCTGATGGATATCTAAACACAACCGAGAACAAAGCCGTTAGCTTCTCAGGCTAGGAAAGGGAGAGGTACAAACATAGTAAGATCTCTAGAAGACATAAAATCACAAGTAATTAGCTGGTACTTGTTCTGTTCTCTCTCATTTTCTCTGCGTGAGACTAACTGCATGATACATAACCACACCCCACCCTCTATTTACATGCTGAGGAGTAGTAAAGACCTCCAGGAGCTACTTGATTTCAATTAATGAAAATGTTAAGCTAGAAGCAGGAGACTGATGGTCTCAGCAGAGCTTTAAGAATACTGCTCTTAAACTGGGTTTCTTCAACTGCAAGAGAGAAAGCAATACGATTCTTAACCTACTACTACTGCTAGGAGACATCTTGGTCAATAGGGGAACAATACAGCAGGAATCTTAATCAACAAGGTATAGAACAAAATATATTTGCTGCCAAAGCCAATTTAAAACTATTTACAAAAAGATGAAAGACAATAAGGTGCATGCCACTGAGAATTTAAAATTTTAATTCCACAGAAAAAAACCCACACTAATTCAAAATCAGAAACAAGAAAGGAAGCAGACACAGAGATGTGGATTGAACTAGGAGGAGTATTTAAAAAAAAACCCTGAACATTAAGGAGCTATTTGAGGGACACTTCAGTTCAGGAGCAGAAGAGACTGTTCTTGTCACAGAAGGTGGCACACAGTTATAAACGTGAACATGACAAAAACAGTAAAAAGGGAGAATCAAGTAGGAAGAAAGTAAGTGGGACTGCAGGCAGGACTGGAAAAATTTCAGGGGCTATAAGGCATAAGAGGCCACAATTGAAACAGTACATAGTTTAAAGCAGCAGAGAGTCTTACCTCGCTGAAAGGGCTGGGCATGGCAGAGTCTACACTAATGAAGGAGTCATCCCCATCAGCAGACAGGTTGGAGTTATCAGCTGAGGGAACAAACGGGATCACAAGGTTCATGCCTTCTTTCTTTCTCTTCCCATCCAACTCATCTTCCTTCTTCTTCTGAAATAAATAGAACAATACCAGGAATGAAAAATACAATAAAACAGAAGAAAGGGAATAAATAACCCAAAATCTCAACATCTAATGCAGTATGTATTATAGCTCAAGGAGTGTCACACCCTAAATTACCCAAAACAAGTTTCTGAATGACACAGTAATAGATCCCCTAAAGGCTCCTTCTTTAGCATTTGTTGGTTTTTTTATTTTCCTCCTAAAATAGCTGGAATGATGGAAAATTACTCTTACAGAATTACTTTTAATTTCCACTACCTTTTGAAGTGAGCTTGAAATTCTTTACCATTACACAAAATTCCAATTAATTATTGCAAAGCCTCTCTGTCTCAAAAATTCAGAATTTTCATAAACTAGTTTTAATGATCTTTTTTAAACAAGCTGATCTTCCCTTGTTCCACAAAAGCTACATAGTTGCATGGGTTTTATCTGTGTTTGGAGCTTCATTTACATTCTCTTTTTGTCCTTGCAGAACAATCTTGATTAAGTCACCATTTTATATGCAACAGAATGATCGTTTTGTTTTTCCGAGCATGAGCCTGCAAGCTCTACAGACTACTCTACAGACTACTGGTGATCTACAGCGTTGTCTGGCTATGCTGTACCTTCTTGATTTTTGAAGTTCCTAAGGACATTAGAATTCAGGTAACTATGTGTTACATATTTTTTAATATCCTTCTTTGGTGTAAAGAAGTGCCACAGACTGATGTCCAATGATGCAGGGAAGAGGCTTCACCCATCAGATTGCCTTTGCATAAAATGTTTCCACACCACGTAAAAGTGAGCCTGAAGCTTTTCTGGCTCTACCACTGACACAGGCAACCTCTTTACATTCACATACCTTTTCAGCATATTTTTCCCTTTTACGTTTACGCTCCTTCACACGATTTGTTTCCTCTTGCTGTCGCTTCTCTTCTTGACGCTGACGCACTGTCAGAAAAAAAATACCAAGTTGTCACCACTGGAAAGGTATTTTATAACCTTTTGTGAATCTTACAAGAAATTCTAGTTCTAACAGAACTGTGAAGTAGAGTCAATTGTATTAAAACTAAACCACATTGAAAACACTACCATATTCAAATTGCTAAAAAATCTTGCAGTGAAATGCTTCTTTCAAACAACATAAAAGCATATACCTCTAATATAGCTTCAGAAGTATGATGAAATACAGCATTTTTCCTAAAACTTTTCTTGTCACAACCTACATAATTCTTGTCAAAGTGTTCTCGTTCAGGAACAATGCAATGATTCTGAATGAGTGCCAACTAAAACTTTATCACATCATCAGGTCTCTCGCACAACTTCATCTCTCAGCTCAGCAGTGGTATGAAACCAGCTTGTACTAACAAGAGTTAGCAATACAAAAAGAGCCAGGAAGCAGAAATTGTTACCAGCAATACATGTGTTTGAAGAGATAAAAACACAGGTTTCATAAGCTAATGAAGTGGAAGATGGGGAAAATGCTGCAACACAGATTTCACGTACATTTCTTTTCTAGTTCTTCATCATCCAGCAGAAGGCTGACCACCTCTTTCGGCTTCAGGGTGTCAGGTTTGAAATTGCCACCTGAGATCACCATTCGTTGGATCTTGAAGGAATAAAATAAAGAGAGGAGAGAAAGGAAAAATTACTCAAAGCAGACATGAACCACTCTCGCTAACCTGAAAGTCAGCCAGAAAAAGATGCTAACACATCTGTGTTAGCCAGAATTGACTCCTCTATCACAACAAAGTTAGCAAAATTTCAGGAAAGATTTTATTAGGAGTTTAATTAAGGATATAAAAGAAGAGAAACAACTGAGCTAGAAAGAAGGAAATTTCCAGCCCTTGTGCAAAGTCGCACTTCTAAAGTGTCATGTAATATACAGCAAATGATAACAGCATTAATATACTGTTGAAGAAGAAGAAAAAACGTCAGTTCAATTTTTCAAGTAATCTGTACAGAGAATCACGCAAATCACATTCTTAAAGGACACAACACTTCTAGTTTCTTTGACTGGAAACTAAATTTCCATATTGAGTCAGTGTCTCCATTTAAGCAAGTCACTCAACCTCTATGACTGCAACTATATTAAAAAAAAAAAAGACCCTCAACCCAAACAAAACCCATCAAAAAAAGATTTTAACTTAGGAAAAGAGAACAAGCTTTAGCATAAGCCAATCTTGATGATTTGGATCATCAGCAAAAAGACTAAACTTTCTTTCTTAAGTTGATTATCAGGTGACTAGTGCAGTATCCCACAGAAGATGGGTAAGTTTCAACAATGGAAATGTGAACGCATTCAGCTGGAGATGCTCTTGTTGTTGCAGCACCATGATAAGCATCTAATTAATACAAAAGCTAAAACAAACCCTGAGTACACCAAACCATTGTTTTACATAGTATACCTACTGCTACCATGGAAAGTGAATCTGCCTAAATTTTTCCTACCCAATAAGGCATTGTGAGGTTTATGAAGTTTCTAATACACTTATTACTTGATATGTTAGGGACAATGAATTTTTTTATTTAAACAAAAACATTCCCTTTTGTCTTCACTTCTGTCTCACCGCAGATAGGTTTTCTGTTTCTTTACTCATTTTGATACTGTTTTTCTGATACCGTGTCTCGTTCCAGATGATTTCTATATTCCTACCTCACTCTTTTCCTTTGCCCTTTGTAAGATGCGCTCCTCAATGGTGCCTTTACATATCAATCGGTACACGGTGACTTGTTTTGTTTGACCCAGCCTGTGTGCCCGGTCCATGGCTTGCTGGTCTACTGTTGGGTTCCAATCACTATCATAGAAAATTACCTGCAAAAGAACACCAAAACAGGAAGGATTAAATAAAACCATACATTTAGAGCACCTGGTGATTAAACAAGCAAAAATCCAATATATTGACAAAAATAAAAGTTCCGTTATACACTCCACAGAATCACCAACCCACTACAGACTCTGTTAACTTATCTTTGCCCAGTCCTAGTGCATTTCAGATGAATTCAAACTAATTGATGCTGTGAATGTTTCAACTTCCACCAAATGTCTTTTATATCTTCTTCAACAGATTTGCTTTGGAGGTACTAAATCCCTAAATTTGTCACCACGTGAAATCACTGCCATGGAATTAGTTATGGGTTAGCTATATCACGAACCCATTTTAGTGTTGTTTACCTTAAGAAGAAAAAGTCCATCAAATTAGAACTTCACATGAAAAGTAATGCTCCAATATTTTTTTCTTTCAAACCTAAATAATGTCTAGTCTAACATTTCTAATGTTTTTACTATGAAAAACCGAAATGCCTCATTACATTCATATTGCCCTATCATTCCAACAGCACTTTATGCACAGTAAACACGAAAAACAGAAGCATTTAAAAAACCAATTTAGACAGCAAAGTAAAATTCAGAAAGTTACAAAACCACAGAACTAAAAATGCTTGCAGGAACATATCTGTGCTTCCATCTATTTCCTCTGTTGAAACAATTTCAATCAAGAAAACTTTTAAACCCTGAAAACCCTATAGATGCTTGTTTTCTTCCCATTTCTTGTTACAGCAAGATATGATAGGGTATTAAAAAAAAAAAAAAAAAAAAAAGAATTGTGTAACATTTTTGACTCAGAGGTCCTTGGTTTTGTGTGGCTAAGTGACTACAGTCTGTCCTGAGGTCAAATCTGCATGCACAAAAGGTGTGTGTTAGAAGAACAAGAATAGTTGTCCCTGAAGAGATACAGGGTTGATGCAGATCAGTATTGCTCCCCTAATGATTACTGCCAGCTGCTCCAGAGCGAAAACCCTTGCAATTCACTTAAATCAGTACGCATTTACACTTGGGTGAGTAGGAGACAAGAAATGTATCCTTCTTGACCAGCTGACATACAACTGACTTTGTACTTTTAGAGGCACTGCTTCATTCTCCTGTGCCCAGAAAAAAAGGGTAACCAATCCCTCTTCTACAGATTCCTTCACTCCTGAACCTTAAGAGCAAACAGTCCTACACGAAGCAGCCTTCACTGTATGAAAGTGTTATTTGCACCTGTAGACCCCGACAGTCATCCAACTCTTTTCCAGACTCTGGTACTGAAAGTATGTGGGGAGAAGGAGGTTACTTCCAGCCACATACCAAGTATCCAATATTCTACAACTTTATCATCAAGATAGTACTACATTATAAACATGAGGAAAGCAAAAAAGGTTATGCAATTTCATGATGTGAATAGCATCAAAAAATAAAAAAATACTGATCAGCATGGCTACAAGAGTGCCAACGTTCACATAGAAAGACCATTTTTCCTATGTAAATCATGAGGCTGGAAGACGGGAGATGAGCACCTTGGAGAAAAATGGTGGTTGGAGGCATATGAGGCAGGGAAAGGAAATAAATATTTATACTGAAAACTATGCATCAGTAAGCTGATTCTTTATTCTGTATTACTTTTACCAAACATCACCTACCGTATCTGCAGCTGTAAGGTTAATGCCCAAGCCTCCAGCTCTTGTGCTTAAGAGGAACACAAAAATATCATTCCTGTAGATGAGAAAGATTAAAACCTTCTTATTTTGTGCATGATGAACAAAAAATAACAACAGGTTTCTAATACCTGAACGTTTCGGAACATTTTGTGCAGTTTATGGTCAAGAAAAAAAACCCCACACATGAATGAGTGAGAGAAGTTAATCTACAGATCAGGACTGCTGGAACACACAAACATTCAGTTTGCAATAGCAGCTTATTAATTGCTATCAAAACGAACCAGGGCTTGTTTATCTTACCCACATTGGAAATTAAGATTTCATACAGATAAAGAACAATTTATTGTTTCACAAAACTGGTCAATATTAAAGAAAATCTTGCCTTAGCACTGGTCAATTCATTAAGAAAGACAAATAAAAGTTGAAACTGCAGAGATCCAAGTTTTGTTCTAAGTTTTGTGCTTTGATCAGAACAAAAAACTCAGAGGGGAGGAGGGGGAAAGGGGGAGAAGAAGAATAATCTTAATATAAAAGCAAGCTGGCAAATACAGAGGTACAGCAGAAAAGAACAAGGGTCCACCAGCACCAACAGAAGTCCTTCAGGCTAAGAACTTCTAAACCCCAACCCTAATTGTGTCACTGATTCAAATTAAAAGTTCCAATCTCTTTTGTCCACTTATCTGTAAAATCTGTAAAAATAATAAATTGATTAATCTCAAGTTGGTCACACAACAATTCAGTTTTAACTGTCTGTAAAATGCTTCAAGGATGCCTACGCAGGCAGTACACACCATCAGATACTGCACAACAGCAAGTCTCATTCATTTCAAGTTCTTTGAAACACACTGTCTGTAAGTGAACTCCACTATTACTACACATGCACTGTCCTTCCCACCTTGGAGCAGTTTTAGTTTGCAGTAACTGTATTACGTTTACATTCCTTGGGATCCCTCAAGCTAGCATGAATGCCGATGAGTTGCCTTTGTCTGGCCCTGCAAACAAAAGGCCCTACTAGAATATGGATTGCCATTCCTCGGCATGCTTCAGGAAAGCCATGTCTGAACACCTCCTCGGGAGATTCACAAACCCTAATAAATAAACAGTTATACCAACCCCAAGGGTTCAACTTGCTGACAGCAGATTTAGTGATGCTGGCTGCTAAGGGAGAGATGAGGCATCCCAACACCTGACTTGGAATAATCCTCTAAGCCTAATAATCCTGTACGTAATTGCGGAAGGTGGGGCACACAAGACAAGTACCAAGCACCTGCACTAAGCCTTAGCTGAGGAGTCAGATAAATGATGTTGAAATTGAGTGGTAGTTCTAACACTGCATGCACAAAAGACAAAGGAGATAGGTCTGTACATAAGATGACCACGTACTGATGAAAACTCAAGTGGTAACAGCAAAATCAGGAGTTTTGCTAGGGTTGAGAACCTTACTAGTGCCACTGGGGAGTCACCAGTATTTAAAAACATTATTACCATACAGGTCTGCAAACAGGTTGATGCAAACAAAGCAGAGAGTACCAGTAAGGGCTCCAAAGAGGTTGACATACTGCACTTTGACAGTGACAGAGGAAGGCCCTCTGCTTAACAGATGACGGTCTGCAATGCCACATCCTTTTGACACCACACTGTCTCTACACTAGTGCGTGTAAAATTAGTAACACACCAGGAACTCTTGCTGAATGAGCAGCACAGGACATTTCCTCCTTGACTAACTATGTAGGCAGTCTGTCCTTGAAAGTCCAAATCAAATCTAAAGGGTCTTTCTTGCCCTTCCCGGAGGAAGCGCGGGTGTACTGCGTGCTATTACGCACATGCTTATACAACTCAACAAATGTAAAAAACCCAAGGATTTTGTTATCCACATCTGGGAAGGTCAAGTAGAACTATTTTCTCAGGATTCAAACTTCAAGACATTCACAAGTACCTGGCAAGGCTGTATTATAAACCCCAGACTTTTAAAGAACCCATTCTGGTCTAAGGTAAAATTCCCCCCCCAAAGAAATGACCAACAGACAACAGAAATAATTCTGAAAATTATGAATTTAAATACACAAAAAAGCACCAAGAACTCTAATATTGGAAAGGTTTCTGACAGCCCAAAATCTAAGAGTACAAAACCCCATCCCTGAGCTATGGACAGCTGGGAAGAGCTGAAACTGAGCTGCCCATCTTCTTATAAACTTTATCTTGCAAGTACAAAACCAAAGGAGTCAGCAGGTGCCTGTCTGCAACGCAGGCAATGTAGCCAGGAACTCTTTTCACTCCTGTAAGTATAGTGGAACGTGTGTATAGGCAGTAACTTGAACATCCAGCTGTGAAATACTTCTGGAAATGCCATATGGGAAGGAAAGAAAGTGGGCATTGCCACAGATTACAGGAACAAATGATCCTTCCATAGCCATATATTTTCAGCACCCTGCTAGGATATCCTGCAAGATAGTTTAGTCTCAGTCAGGCTTTTTTTCCCCCTGGAAATTTCTCATAAGTAAATCATGTATAAGAGGAACTTGGCTAACATTTTTTATAGGGATTCTTGTTTAGACTGGCTGACCTGTATCTCAAAGGGTTTTCCTGCCAAAATCATTATTTTTCTTCAGTTATTCTATTCATTAATAAAAACAAATTTCTTCACTTCTGTTGGTTAAAGGACCTTACAGGAAGAAGTGTCAGAACTCCAACAGGACATCATAACCTACAAGGAACCTGCTTCTGACATGTGGAAATAGGGAGAAGGTACTGTGTGGCTCTCTCACTTACTTCAGGTAATTGGCACACATTCTTTTCAAGTTTTGTTACTCTGAGGAGCTCACTAGAAGACTTATAATTTCAACACATGCCTTCAGGTGTTCAAGCCTCATGAACCAGTGGCCTGAAAGACTGTATATGGCTTCCTCTCCTGTCTTCAGCTATGACACCTTGGGGCTGCTAACACCAGGACTATTTTCTAGTCCAATGCTGCACAATAAACACAATCTATAGAGCTCCTCTGAAAAAGGAAAATGACTTTACAAACTCAAATCAACATCCAGGAAGGGTAACCTTACTGTGAAGTACCATACCAAAGTGACATCCTATCAAGATGTTCCTCATGGTTAAAAGGAAACTTAATAACCATGAACTCAATCGTTATAAATAATGCACCTTAGTGGAGACAAAGTTATAATAAAATACATCAACTTATAATAAGATCATTGCATCCTCTTCTTTCCTAATGTACTCACAAAAATTGCAAGAATCCATTGTGTTTCACTCAATGAAAAGAATTAGCATAATTTACTATCTAATAAAATCACCCATTTTATCTCTTGTACGTTAGTTTAATGCTTCATAATAAAACATGCTGAAACAGTTTGTTTTGCAGAAAAATAGGGTCAGTCTCAAAGCTTTAGCATATGCAAGATTTTCCATCTCATCTTCACAGTGTCAGTTGTGAGAGCATATAATAACCAATGCATATTTGCTGCCTTTCTACTGAGGTTCCTTATAAGCAATAGCGTAACTGGAAGGGTAATAAGCACAATAGCTGAGTACACTGAAATTACTTCCATGACTGTTTCATGGATGAGAAATTCCTAAATACAAATGGTCTCAGTATCAACACCAGTGACTCCTGGTCAGAAAACCACCTAGAAACTGTTTCAGATAAATGAGGTCCATTTGATATCAGGAAAGATAATTTAAGTGCAAATTTAATTTATTTCCATTATGTCTTATACCAACTCTCTAGGTACACATGATTTAGCACAGAAACACCTTGTAAAATACATTACCTGTTCTGAAAATCTGCTACCATGTCCCTTCGTTCAGAAATCTTTGAAGAACCATCCAATCTCATGTAGGTATGTTTCCTATAAACCATGTATTCCTGAAAAGAACACACACCAGAAAATATATATTTGATATTGAAACTGTTCAATCTTGATTCATCCAGGAAAAAAAATAATAATCAGAACTGCTACCTAAAAAAAAAAAGTCCCTAAATGTCATCAACAAATATGCTATGAGAAATCTTATGTAAGCAATACTTCAAAAGAATACAAATTCAGAAATTAAAGCTATTGAACCATACATAAGTTTTTGCATTTCATACGAGATAAATGACGGTGTCAGTTCAGAGCTGGGGATGCATTTTTGCTGCAGTGCAAACCATGTTATGGTACATGCCCTTTTCCTATAAATAAATAGGGAAATAAAATCATTAAAATACAAATTTTGTTTTCACAAAGTCTAAAGTTCTACTAAATCCTGAGCTTTCACTGTATAAGCAATCCTTTCCTAACAAACCAACTGTATCTGCTCATTGCCAATTTTAAACCATTCGACTAGTGGTTTGAAGAACCCGGTATGGCACACTAAGGTCTGTCCATGCTTTATCTCACTAGTGAAGAGCCTGTGAATCTCACTGTGCACAAGAACCTTTTGAAGATTACATCAGTGTGTCAGCCCACAGCTCAGGCCAAGTAGAACTGAAACCATGGCCTGGGACACAAACCAAATGGCATCAAACAGGAATGCTGCAGGCGAAGGCTTTTTCCAATGAGAGACATTTTTCATGCTCTAAGGTACTCAGAATTTTCTGGTACCTGTGCAACTATCAATAAAATCTGAACTACATAGAAAGCTCTTCAGGTTATACAGATATCCATAGAGTTGCTCTAAAAAATATACCCTCCAGTATTTTAACAGTGTGATCCTTGGCTGACAAGATGGAACGCCTACCAGTTGCATTCATTACATTTAACGCTACTGGTCTATGTGTATTTTTGAGATGCTGTGACTGCAAATGAAGACAGAAAGGAAACAGGTGGCGCTTTAGCAGCAAGAACTATTGGATTCATCTTGCTCCAAGCTGCAGTGTTCAGCAAATACAGAACTGATGTGCTGCAAGAAGACATGGCAGTGCATGCACCTTAATGAGCCTTCTGACAGTACCATGCTTAGTTCTCCTTTTCACCTATCCTTCAGGGCTTCTCCTCCTTTTTTGTTCTGCTTCACTACTGCAGAAAAGGTGAAAGAGCTGCCATACTACCAGGAACCTGGGGAAAAGACTGCTGTACTGGCAAGAAGCAGCAAGGTATGGCAGATGAAAGAGACAAATAGGTAAATAAAATAAACAGCGTGGAAATAGCCAAAGTCTACCTCTACAAAACAGAGCTCCTGGCTAGTATGATTTCTGGAGTACAACAATGTAAGTTTAAAGCAGAGAACACCTACTTCACCATACAGACATTCAAGCCCTAATTTACTATAGATTTATTCCATTTCTATGACAGGTTTCTGTGACCAAATAAAAACAGAGAGATACAGATGTCAATTAGGCACTATGTGACCTTTTCTCCAGATCTGATTGATTCTATTATCACAAGGGACTTTTCCTGCCATTTCTTTGTTACTGCCTTTATTATGATTCAACTTTTCAACACTTTGATTTAGTTTTCCCTCATCTCACCATCAACCATCTCTTCATTACTGTCTTCTAAACAAACTTAAGCACAAATACAAAATAATTTCTTTTACTTCATCAGGTGCATTTAACCTTATCGCAGACCTCAAGACATTTCCACTACGGCACAAATTACAAAAGAATAAGCTATTCTTTACCTGTGATATTGTCAATCACAACTTTTGCCCCCAACTCAACTCCTCAAGCTAGCTCAGTACATTAGCTTTTAGCTATTCATCTGTTCAACACTAAGCTTAACAGGTTCTGACTGCCTCCATTCACCTTCCTTTGATCAAGAAGGATACTTCACAGGAGTGTAAGAGTGCTCATGTGAAAAATCCTTCTTTGTCAACTGTTTTTATATAGTATTTTTCCAAATATTAGAAGTACACCTCCCAATTCAGAAAAAAAAAAAAAAAAGAGAGAAAAAAAATTGCAACTTATAATACACTTGACCACTTGCATAAATTGCATTGTGTTATCTAAAAAATCCCAGCCTAAAACAAAACCCCTTGTCTCTACTGTAATTGTGAAACCTGATGACTGCTCATTCTTCTTGAGCTCATTTTTCAGCAGCAGTTCCTCAGCTGAAACTGAGAAAAAAAAATTTAAGAAAAAAATAAATCTACTGCTACGCAGCTTTTGCACAGATTTTTTTGCACACTGAGTCCTTACTTGACTTTTAGCTTGCTTAACTCCAGCTTCTGTTACATGGGTGGGAAGAAGGAAAAACAGAGAACTTGGTACGTGGCTTATTTGGGCAATAAAATCCAGTAAGTAGAGTGGAGCATTTAGGAGGTGGAATAGCAAAATGGCATACCCCCAAGCCTTTAAAACAGAATGCTAACAGAAAAGACAGAAACATTAAACACTCAGCTTTATAAGCTTCATGGTGTAATGCAGGTTGTCAACAAACCTGCACCATGTGCGATGATTGCCAAAAAAGAGGCATACAATGCTGGGCAAACAGCCAAAACACAGAATTGCAACCATGCAAGTTCTGTTTTTCCTCACAGCAGCAAAACCAAAATTCAGCCTGTGATTTATTGAACTATTGACTGCTGACCTTAAAATGCACTCCTGCTCATACAATAGTCATGATTTAGGCAGCTCTTGATCAGAGTTTCTCATTTTTTCCTCTTCAATTTATATGGAGAAGACAGTATCCCATATCAAACACTGCTGAGGAAGCCCATGTACACCTAGGACTAATGGCTGAAGGATCAGATAATTTTAGCAGTACTGAAATTATACTGCCAAATGCAAATGTTTTCCCACCTACTACTTATTCACAGTCATAAAATTTTATCAGGATTGCTTCTTTGAAACTAACAATATATTAAGCCTCCTATTTTCTTACTCAGAATTGGATAGTCATACATATGAGAGAGGCATTGTGACACAAAATATTCCTTTTTTCATATTCAGCCAAAACCTCAAGATTTGTCTTCAACAAAAGCCCAGAAAAATAAAGTATTTCTTTCTAAGCATTAGGAAATGAAATTAATAGTTCTCCTGCTAATGTCTCTCTAGACTAGCTCTTTGGTGGCATGGTTACTAATAAAATACTGTTTTGTTGTTTTTTTTTTTTTTCTTCTAAGGCAGACTCAACTGTATTTAAATAACAAGTAATGACTTAATTCCTAATTGCTTTCTCATCATATATGCCAGAGAACCTCTTTTTATTGATGTCCACCAAACTCCTGCACAGGAATAAGATGACAGAGGAAAACAGTATAAAGCTGTGAAATTTCAAGCAACATAAACAATGTAAAATAATCACTGTTTTCCCTCTTCCTTCCAATAAAAAGACATATGGGCATCAAATGAACACAGAAGGAAGCAGTTCAAAACCAACAGAGGACAATAAAGGCATGTAACCAGTTGCCAGAGGGCAGCACGAATGATAAAAATTTACAGACTCAAATTGCAACTGAACAATTTCCTGGAAGAAGAATCCCTTTAGGATGACTGAATATACAGAGGGCACATCAGGCTCAGAAAGCCCCTGAGCTGCAAACTCTGGACACTGAAAGACTAATTGTGAAGTATCACTATTCTTGTACATTTTCCTATACCATCTACTGTTGTACACTGGTGAAAGTGTAACACTAGGCTGGACCTCAAGTATAAGCATTAGTCCTCAGCACATGAAGGGCATGGAACTGTTGGAATGGGTCCAGGGGAGAACCATGCAGATGATCAGAGGGATGGAGCACCTTTCCTGTGAGGACAGGCTGAGAAAGTTGGGTCGTACAGCCTGGAGAAGTGAAGGCTCTGGGGAGATCTTACAGCAGCCTTCCAGTACCTAAAGGGGGCCTACAGGAGAGATGGGGAGGGACTCTTGATCAGGGAATGGAGCAACAGGATGAGGAGTAGTGGTTCCAAACTGAAAGAGGGAAGATTTAGGTTAGATATTAGGAAGAAATCACTTCCTGTGAGGGTGGTGAGACACTAGAACAGGTTGCCCAGGGAAGCTGTGGATGCCCCATTCCTGGAGGTGTTCAAAAACAGGTTGGATGGGGGTCTTTGAGCAACCTTGTCTAGCAGGAGATGTTCCTGCCCATGGCAGAGGGCTGGAACTCAATGACCTTTAAGATCCCTTCCAACTCTAACCATTCTATGATTCTAAGATTCTGTAACTTCACATGGCAGCTCTTAAATGCTCATATTAATGCATTTACTAGACATCCTTCAGTATAATAACTTTAGGTCAGGTTTACTACATCCAAATTACAGTATTTTCTGCAAAATACTGTTGCTAAATCTGCATCTTTAGAACTTGTCTTCTGTAGGCTATAGCTCTCCTACCTCAAGTAGGTCAATCATCCGTGTCATCTGGGAGTAGATGAGAACTCTGTGTCCTTGAGATTTCAGCCGTGTCAACAGAAGATCAAGAGCATGAAGTTTTCCACTGTCAGTGATCAGACTCTCTTTGTCTAAAAAGAAATGTAGGAAAAGCAGGTAACTAATACAGCCAGAACAGCTACATGGAATAAGTTAAGTTTTCCTAGCACTTCATTACATTATAATTTCTAAAGTAACAAGTTGCGATGGAAGAAACCATAACATCCCTTTATGACTGACACAACCACGCTGCTAACAATAACTTTCAGTTCCTGGGACAGGAGTATATGCATATACCCACTTGGTATAATCTTGTCACAGATTGATCTCATCACGAGTATGGACTCAATCCTTTTTCAGACAGTCGTTTCCCTCGTCTAAGGATTATTCTCACCAGATCAACAACCACACATGCCTTGATAGATGAAGTAGTTTTTCTTCCACTTCACAAGTTAAAATGCTGTCCTTTGGACTTTTGCTGCTACCTGCTGCTGAGCTTTAGACTTACTCCATAGATTTAGCTTCAAAATCAAACTCTTCACCAACATGGAAAGTGAAGAAGTTTTCTAGATCATTGTAAAACAACAGCCCCTTCACAGCACTGCCTTAACTTCTTTCTTTCTCTTCCCTGCGCTCTACTTTTTGGGTTGTTTTTATTGTGGAGTTGTTGTTCTGACTGCAATCTCTTAAGTCACTTCAGATTTTATACTTGATGTCCTCTCTATTTCAGCATTGCTCATGAAGTATTTTTCAGGAAGGAGATCTTCCTGTTTGTACATTCTGTACATAAACTTCAGTAAACAATACATGACTGTTGAAAGAGGATGAAGAGAAATTTTCTTCCAACAAAATTATCTGTTGGAAAGGCCACTGATGATTCTTTATTCTTTGGGATGTCTGAATTTAGGTTTACAGCCAAAACGGAAAGTTGACAACTGCAGATGGTGCAGGCTAGTACAGAACCCAAATATTTTCAACATGTCTAGCAGGTACCATTCTCTAATGTCTAGCAGGTAACACTTCTGCTATATTCTGCTAACAATACTTCATGTTGCACAAAATGAATTCATGGGCTGAAGAAAATCCAGCTTTCTGTAAGGCATTTAACTGTCTTGCACATCCCTCTTTCAAAAATATCCTTTAGCTTAAATATAAATAAGGGACTTGATGCTGGAAATAGTGGGATCTACATTAGGACATAACAAGATGCAGTCAACAACTCTGCTTTCTGAAATTCAAAAAATTGTGACTTGTCAGTATCACTTCTTAGCTGTTCTGTTTGCATCATAAGCCAGCGCTGTGAGCACACTCTCCTTTGGTAACTCTCTAGAGCCCTGTTCCTGCAATTCACAAAGTAAAAATCCAAGACAAGACAGCTCTTCTCTTTCTTGCTTGTTTGCAAGATCAAGATAGTCACTGCTTATCTCCAATTTGTTCTCCCTTTTGATGGTCATCATGTTGCTTTGCCAGGAGTAAGTGCCACGTCTTTGCTTGAATCATTAGCAACTACCAGCAACAATCCCTCAACTAGAGAGCGAAGCCAAGGAAATGCTGCAGCCCACAGCACAGGCTGGCAGTTGTTCTAAGTGCAATATAACATATAATAACACATTCATCTCTAGAACAGAACTTGGTCTTCATTACACACAAACAGCTAATAGTTTCATGCCTTCTTCTAAGGAAAACCAAACTTTGAACTTAGGCAATTAAGTAAAACCAAAAATGACTTATGTTATGTGGTTTTAAAATACATCTCTGCAAGTCAAAAACTCCACACAGTAGCAACGTCTATTTTATAAAAAAATGTTATTCTTTCTTTTAAATTCATACAGCCGTGACATTCTGCTTTTACTCTAATTGGTCAGCTTGCTATTTCAGACTGAATTAAATTGAGTGAAGCAACATGAAAAGTTTAGATATACAAGACAAACTAATATGATTATTAACCAAAAGCCATCTGACTGGAAGGAAACTGAGAGAACAAACAGAGTCTGTTCAAGAGTCAGTCTCAGCTGGCTCAGATTAATGCATTAGAAAGTTTCCAAAAGCAAAATGCTACTGGTTTTCTCACATGGGCATGAATAGGTAGAATTAAGTTTTGGTAACTGGAAATGATGCATGTCCTTTGCTGCTGGCTCCTTAGGTCTCCATTGTGTAAGTTACTATTTTTAAATAGCAATAAAATGCAAATTACAAGTAAAGAACTTATTTGCAGATAGTCTTACAGTCTGAAAAGTTAGCAACTTGTTAACAGTTCACAATCTGCCCAATATCTCAGCATCACAGCAGGCTGCACTGGAGAGAACATTTTGCATTTTGGTGTTGGTTTTTTTTTTTAAAGAAAGCAGAACTAACAAAAGAAGATTTATCATCTCTGGTAGAAAAAAAAGCATTTTACTTTAACATGGAATCTTTAGCCTGGTATCTTGATACCATTGTGTTTTCCAAGACGAAATATTTTTGCACGCAAAAAGTCTGCCACCTAGTGCTTCAAAGGACATACTCTGGAAAGCAGTAACAGCAAATGTTCTTCTTTATTCATGCTGTCATCAGAATACACAAGCATTCAAATCAGAAAAAAACAAAGTCTCTTCCACTTCTAGTTTTTCTCACTTCTATTTCTCATTCCCCTTTACCTTGGGGAAGAAGGTTCTCTCTTCTTAAAATGGGGTTTTCAAAATTAAAAATGGAAAATGTAGAACTGCAAGTTATCAGTGAAAACTTCAAATGAGAATGTCTTCTGATATATTTTTAAAATTATTTTAATAGCATCAAAGAAACTTTTAACATTATAAGACAGTCAGGAGATAGAGACCCTGGACTGCATATCAAAAAACTCTCCCACGATGTAATTTTGGGGTTCTTCAACACTGTATGAAATGAACAAGAAAACAGAACCAGACTAAAAAGAAAATAAGCATAAAATAGTATTACATGGCTTTTCAGTCTGAAAAAATGGTCCCTGCCTCCACTCATGCAGGGATATGGACATAAATTATCTACAAGGGGATACAGTGGGATCCTATGGCATGGGAAGAATAGTTACAAATGATTATGACTCAAAATAACCCCAGTCAGGAGCTCTGGCAGATGACTGTAACTGGGCTCACCACTCTCTAGAGAATGAGAAAAAGTGCCTCTGGACATGCAAAAAGCAGAGGAAAAAGAGATAAAGTCTGGGTTCCAGTTGACACCCCTGGTTCCCCTCCCGACCGCCTGCACGGCACAATGGGGTCAGTGAGGAGCTAGTTGGCTCTCACAGTAAACAGCCAGTGAGGCCGGTGCTTTTTATCGATGCTAAAAGGACTCAGACACTTCCTGCCATTTAATCCAGGACCATTTTTCTTTCAAAGAACAGGAAAAGCCTCAAGAGATTCCCACAGTGATCACAGCTGAGCCTACTGCCAGGGTACTGGGAACAACGAATGTGGGAGACGATAGATGAGGGTTAGAAGAGAGGTATCCCCTTTGCTTTTTGTCCCCCATTTGCCATAGACCTTCACACCTACCGTTCCACTTGACACTTGCTAGATTTCAGCCTTGTAAACATTTCTTCAGCACATCAGTCACTTTCTGCAATGCACTATGCCTGCTCCTGCACCTATAAGCACAGCTGTCCTCTTGTGGTATGTGACCTCTCCCCTTTGGATCAGGTTAGATTTGAATGCTACCTTACAACTAATTAAAACACAACTGTATAAAACTACCTTTTCCTTTTTTCTTAATTTACTTTTAGCTTTAAGACCTCCTAAATTAAGCCACCTTCACATAAAATGCTCATCCCAAGCACTTTCTCAACCTCTCAAGGAAATTCTGTTGTGCTTTGACAACAATTTGCCTAACCTTGCACCTATTCATGCACTCCTGTAAGGTTCTTGTACCCCATCTTTACTCCTCTATAATTTTTTCTGATGAGTTAGCTTACATCATCGCCTTAAAATGGATGTTTTTCAAGAGAATGCAGGTCTCTTTCTATTTTACATGGGCTACTTCATTTCTCTATCTATGCTTTCTACTTTAATTATTCCCTTCACTACTTCCCTCCTTTCTGCTACAGAAACTCATTTTTTATTTCAAAAAAACTGATAAACAGTTCAATGAATTCCTGAAGAAACTGTAAAATCACAAACTGTTATTGAACATTAATCTAGTACAGGCTCATGAAAAATGGCTTCTTCCTTACATAAGTAAACATGCATGTGCTTCATATGACTCCAAGCACTAATGATACGTTCTTAAACTGGACTGTAGCAAGCAAAAGGCCATTTTCCTTTTACTGTACTAACTTCCCCTGCCAAACATACTTGACCCAAAAAGGTCTGGGAATAACTTAGCATCTGGCAGTGTAAGCTGTTTTTCCTCTTGGCTATCTCTCAGATCTCCAGTACTTTCTGCAGAACTCTGCTCTTTCCTCAAGACCATCTTCTGACAGCTAGACTGCAGTACTGACAATGAAATGGTAGCAAAGCTTGGATTATGTTAGCCTAATTCTAGGAAAAAACAAAGCACATTTATTTTACTTGTAGACTGGAACCTTTTTCCCCACTTGTCCAGGAAATACGAGTAAGTCTTCTTTATTCCAATTGAAACTCAGTAAATCCCTTATGCCTCGTTTTCCAGACCAATTTCTTCTAATTTGGTCCCCAAACTTGCCCTTCTCATAGTACATGTAGACTGCTACAAGTTATGTTTATCCTTTCACTAGGAAAACCAACAAAAGATCTCTTAGGTCAATACAAAGATCTTTCAATACACTAGGAGACAATGTATGACTGTTACTTTTCCTGCAACCTTTACATCTCCAACCTCAAAACAGTATTTGGTTGTGAGAGTAAACTGCTTTAGTAAGCAAAACCATCTTTTTACAGTCATTTGGAGGGCAGATGTCCTAAAAGAGATTTGTAAGCATTAGAAAAATTTGTATTAAGACTTGTTCAGTATCCACTGACAGCTTTATTCCAGACAAAGGATATGAAATCACACTGTATTTTAGATACCAGGGTTAACTTTCACTCGGGAGGAAGATCAACCAACCACTCTGCCCCTCAAAAAGCCCATAACCAAGCATCAATACTACTGAAGAGCAGACGTCCTTAGTTACCTCATCTCTGTTCCATGACAACCTTCAAACTTACCTGGTATCCTGATAAAAGACCAGCCGTTCTGAGGCCTGATCCCTAATAGCCCTCCTGGGTACTCAGGGAAGAACTGGGAGCATTGCTTCAGCCACTCAGCTGCCAGTGCAGGGGCTCCATGAAGCACACACTGCTTTGCTTCAAGACTTCCTCCTTCCCTTAGTGCCCTGCGCTCGTATTCTGCACTTCGGTCATTGCAGTAGAACTCCAGTGGCACAGCCGTTACCTACAAGTAAAATAATAAGCAATGTTCTTGATCAGATTTCCCCTTATTTCCAAATCCCCAGTTCAGGTACCTGCCCACAGGCTCAAATTTTAAAAGTCAAATCATTACTGTCATGTACAAATGGAAAAACATCTTAGACTGGTTTAAAATAAGCAAATATGCAACATCTGTCCACACCACACAAAGGTCCTATGAATGTCTGGCATGGACTATTTGCTTTTGATAAACAATGCCTTGTGCCAGTTGTTATACAACTGATAGCAGAGCTGAGAGTAAAAGAATAATATCTCTCCTGCACCTCTCACTTTGCTTGGATTTTTTTTTAAATTGTTTTTATTTTTGCCCTTCACAATCAAGTAAACCCAGTAGATAGGAGATCTACATATCATCTTTAACAGAAATTCAGAAATTCACGTGATGATTTAAAATTAGNGTAACGTTCAGAGGTGGAAAGGGTCCTCTTCAAAAAAAAAAAAAAAAAAAAAAGAACAGGAAAATGGCCCTGTTTTGGAACAGCACATTTCTTAGACTTGGCATCCAATTTGAACAGAAACAGTGCAAATGAGCACAGGGTGATCTTTCTCTTCTGGCTGTTCTGTGAATCCCTTGTCCTATTACCTGCCTCAGTATGCAGAAACCAGCTGGACAAACCAGCATTGCAAACACAGGAACTCTGATTTCATGCTACGTGAGCTATTCTGAAATGGCTCTATCACTTAAGCTCCCCCTGCTCTGCCCCATCCACCCAAATCTGGACAGAGAGTGAAGGTCCACATTAGCCAGAGGTATACGCCCAATGGCAAGATCCTCAAGTAAAGAGTTCATTCCAGCAGACAGGGCTGTCCTTTGTTCAATCTATAGCTTTCTCTTATCTCTTTTTTACTAGGGTAAGGGACAACTTCAAGATACTGAAGTAGTAAAAAAACAACTGAGCCATGATAGCGCCAGGACAGCCTACTTGGATTTTTCTTACGATACTTCACCAAGAGTTAAACTGTACGACAGAAAATACGACAACTGCAACACTTTCACTCAAACATAAATACACAACAATTCACTACGTAGCACAAGAATCTTTCCAATAAAAATGCACATAGCCAACTCCTTCCCCCGTCTTTTTGGAATATAAGTCTGTTTTGGGCAAACATTCTGTGATAAGTGTTGACAAAAGCTATTTATAACCCAATTTACAAAAGCAAGCTTGTAGAAACTTTCACATACTATCAAGAGATGTAATAACTCACTTATAAATTAAACTAAAAAAGTAAAAATACTAAAAAGTTAGTATTAGACAAGTAACTTTGCAGCATGAGTTTTAAACAGAGAAAAGTTACACATTTTCAATGCTTTGTTGGTTTCTTCACCCATATAGGAAGAAAGCAAATCATTAATTTAGTACTCATTACTGCTTTTATTTTAGTAGTACAATTAAAAAAAGATCATCCATATAGACTCACCTAAGTTAAAAACACTGTCACGAATACTAACACTGTGAAAAATTAACACATTATCTAGGGGACTATGAAAAGCAATGTAACGAATGAGAGAGAACTCAGGACAAATCAATCTTCTGAAAGTTTTCACATTTTAAAAAAAGGAGACAGAGCTGCTGTATAGGAACAAACAGTATGGGAATCTGTAGGGCTTCATGGTGAACAGTAATCAGCTGTGTTTCTGAAAATAGAGAAAGGGTGCAAGTTTGATAATGGGACAACTGAAACACTAAACCCAGTGGAAAAAACTTTGTACGGCAGTCAAAAAGCTTTTATATATTTGAAGGAGGACATAATTAACTGCTAAATATTGAGAACATACAATACACTGTATCATGCAAATGAATATACTTTAATGGATTAACTAATAGATAAGCAATAAAATGGTTTAAATATCAACACTTTTAAATATTGTGCTTTAGAACTGTAAGATGAAGGGAGCAACCCACACCTCAGGACAGACTGCCTGGTACCTTAGGTGCTGCCTGCTCCTCTCTGAACATTTACCACCTAACGCAAAATAAAAGGTATCAGGCAAGATATTCCTGGTGGAAGTCCGATATTCCTGATTGAAGGCTGAGGTCCACTCAAGTTTTACAGCAGCTCTTCTCATGGGAAGAAATTTTTTTTTTTTTTTACAAGGACAAATCAATCATCTAAACAGATTCAAAAGCACTACTATAGTACATATCTAAATAAAATTGAAAAAACAGTCTTAGCAATAATGGTAAAGCTATTGTTTTGCAAGATGTGAAGAGACTTTTTTAAACCAGACTAGTTTATAGGTTTATGTACACAGTCACACGAAACACTGCAAATTCAAAGGGACTGTGTTAAGCGAGACTTCACATATATTCCCACTACACATAGATACTGTTAGAGTTGAGGCTGTCTTGGACTGCCATCTGCAGCCAAAGCATAGGACTGGCTTTTGTGGGAGAGGGCAAAAACTCTCACAATTTAAGTCTTGTTGCCTGAAAACTGACGTACACCACAATGACTGTACCGACTTCTTTTAAAGGACACTATTAGCCATCACATTTCAGTTCATAATTCTACACTGGATAGTCTGGAACAAATACTCTCTCCAGCACAAACAACCTGTCATATTTACTTCTAGGACACCTAGGACCAGCATTCACTACACAGAAAACAGAGCAGAGTAATTTCTGAAACAGAAACGTGGTTTATCTATTGAAATCCATATGGAATTCTGAACATTAGGATTTTTAAAAGACAAAGCCACATCATAAAATTCTACAAGCTACATTTCAGTAATACCTCACCTAAAGGAATAGCTGGTAGGAGACAAACTCTGCGTGTGCCTCAGTGCAATTTCTGCATTAACAAGAACAAATCTTCTCATGTAGGAAGATTACCCGTGTAACACTGACTGACATCTGAGGACATAAGGCTATCTTTACTGTCAGCTCTATGCTTTTTTTAAATGCATACACACACCCTTAAGATAGAAGTCTGCATCTTTTGCATGGTCTTACAAGAAAAAACTACACATTTCTGAAACAGGTCAAAAAATTCTTCCATTCAAGCTTGCTCATGCTTCTCCCTTTTTGTCATGGCTCAGCTTTTAANTTTTTATTTTTTTTTTTTTTTTTTTTTTTTTTTTTTTTTTTTTTTTGGTGGTTTTACTTGTAACAAAAGGAAGGGTAGAAGTAAACCCTCATATGTGAACACATTCTTGTCAAACTGGTTGAATATAACAGTCATGGTTCAGAAATACATCCAAAAAATATAGCGATAGGAATATATGAATGCATTGCTGCCTTAAATTCAGTAACTAAGTAGAACAATTGTAAGACGCTTCCTGCGTTTATCTCCATGCAAAGTTAACCTTTCCGACATTGTGAGATGCACAAAACGGCTTCTCCCCACAACACCTCTGACACACTCAGATCCACTGAACTGCTAAACTAAACAAAACAATAGTACCCTAAACAAAATTAACGACCTTCTAAACGAATACAAGAATACAAGATCATGCTCCAAATCACTCTTTTTTGGTGTGTGATTGAGGACTGTCAACTCCAGAATATTGCCTGCACAGAAAAAAACACGACACTGAAGCCTCCCCTCACCACTACCCCCCCGCAGCTGCTACATAAACATACGCTCCTATTTCTATCTTTTGCTCCATTAACTTCCCAAAATTCATCACAGGTCAAACAACAGAAGGCTATAGCTTCTGAGAACATATGTGCTCTTTCTGCTGCTTCAGGTCTTCTACAGTCCTGCCAAAAGTTTCTAACAAGCGTAAAATTAAGTCTTTGTATTCCTAGAAACAAAAAGCCATGCCTCCACTTAATCATTTTTATACACCAGCCAAGCCAAAACAAGCAACTTGTATTCACTAGAATGTATGTCAGATATGATCTGTCCTCATCTTTCCTTTCTTTTGCCATCTAGCCTTCTGAGCCCCTCTCCTTCCTTCCTAATGTACAGGAAGTATTCAACATACTTATTTGCAATTCAGATTTCAGTACAAAGGGTGACAAATCAAAGGAATCTGAAGAAGTCGTTTTCACAATTTACGCTCAGAATAACGGCTTGTTCTTGAACCAGGTAACACGTTCCGACAGGGAGGCAATCTGTGACTTAGAGAACTCAGCTGGATTCCTAGCCCCTAGAGCTGCAGGCACAGACGAATTCAGCTCGAGGAGCAGCAAGCTGGTGATAAGCAGTGTCTTACTTGCCACCCTCCCTTCTCCAGATGCCAGTGTATAATTGCACATGCAGCCCCATTTGATCAAGCCTACAGAAATAACATTAATAGTAGCTAAAGAATACAGCATCTGATAACCTGCTAATATAAACACATTTTGTCCAGCTTTGTCAAGACCCAACAACATGGAATGAAAACAACAGCCATAGACTTATGAAGGTTTCTTGTGTCAGCCCAGAAAACTTCAGCTAAAGTAACTGCAAAATTCAGTTAATAGTGGATGAACAAAACCTAGCAGTACTGCTTCATACCCAAACATTTAGAAAATGCCAACCTGAGTAACCCTTATATATTGCAATTTGGTGTTTCCTTTTTGGAGTGTAAACTGACACACAGATAAAATGAACATCCTTTTCAAAACTGCTTTGCTCCTCAGCCACTCTTGGTCATAAGTGTTTGGTCAACACCAAACACTCAACCCATTCTGTTCATACTGTACCTACATCTCCTCCTTAGATTAATAATTTTACTGCTTTGGGGATTAGAAGAGGAAGTGAAACCTACATATCTCAGAATAACTCATGTTGGGTGCATCTTACAACTTTCCAAACCCGCTGTTGAATACAGTACCAAAAGGATATCCTCACAACAGTTCTACCCAACCAAAATGAACCAATAGATCATATAAATAATTTACAATTTAACTTGGACTTACCCGTGGGCTGGCCATGCACAGGAAGGATGGCAGCTCAGTCACCTGGCAGCACCGTACACATGAGGTAGCCGATCTCCTTCGGTGTATGACATGATCTGTATAGCCAGTAACTGCTTTACAGTGGCTACTGAACACAAGGTTCTGAAAACAAAATTAAAATTAAATTATTGTGTCTACAAAGAAAAACTCCTCTTAAATCTTGCAACCACCCATGAGAGAGACAGTCAAAGGACATTCACCAAATACTCCTCTTTGAAAAATGGAACTCTACATATCTTCTTCAGTAACAATATACAAAGTCTCTGTGGAATTATCAGAACATTCAAATTCTGAAGTGGTTGAAATCAGAATAGCTTGTATCAAAACTTGCCTTTATGCTCAGTTGGAACCAGAAGTAAGTTCTTCCTTCTTTGAACCTTTTGACCTTAGGAAGGAAGTACGGGAATATTCTAGGAGGTCTGACCATTAGACCATTTTCTAGCTACTCCTTTATCTATTCTGAAGCATGGATAAATTGAAATTTGGCAACAACAACAAAAAAAAGACTCTAAATGAGACTGGACTGAATCTTTGGATTTTCATCTTTCCCAACCTTTTCTCCTTTTCTGTGCAAAATGGCTCTGAATGTCATCCTGCAGCCCTTCAAGGTCTATGATGGTTACCTACACCCACAAAGGCAGCCCTGTGTAAAACCTGGAATTCACCACAAGTGTATTAAATGTCCATTTGACACAGAAAAAGATACTGACCCCAAAGGGGCACGGGCCACTGAGATGACACTGCAGTTTGAAGAAAGGAGAGCTGTTTGAAAATTCTCAACTTTACGCAGAAAAAGAACAGAAAACTAAATTTTCTTCTCTTGCATCAGTTATTGTACTTCCCTTTTTATTTTAAATAGCTCCATTGAACAAGGAAATAAACTGCTTACAGACTAAGCCATTTTTGCTACTCTGTTTTTACTCTGACTCTTCTATATTCATAGCAAGCAACTGGTACATACTGTTATGTATATTTGTTTCCTACAGTATGCAGAGCATTATTCTGCATACTATAGGAAACATGCCACAAGAAAGAAACATCAAGTGGTACACCTCCCACTGCCATAGGATGGCAGGACGTTTCCTCCTGACAATTAGTTAACTGAAGTAAAATGTAAACAGCATCTAAAGCTTTGGCATGGTTTTGCTCCAGTTCCTAATGCACTGAAAAGAAGTGCATGCTACTCCTATTCTGCATAGCCTCCTGATTTTCCAAAATCCCAGTGTTTAAAGTTCTAAGCATCTGGGTACATAACAGGAACAGACAACATGTCATACACTGGATGTATGCATTCCTACATATGTCAGAAAACGCCAGTAAACATCCAAAGCAGTAGTCTATCATGGATCATGCATTCTGGGCCCTTTCTGTTTCCAGATGTAGAGGCACTGCACAAGATGCAGATGGCTAACATATATAATTTGGAATGTGCTGACAAGGGAGAAAAATAGTTTTAGTGTACATATGTGCCAACATGACCTAAGAAATACAATCAGTATGTAAGTGGGTCTTGCAGCTGCTGCCAGTGGGACTCAGGGTCTGGAGCTGGCAAAAAGAAAGTTCATACTCTGACTGAACATCTGCTCTTCTATATAAAAAGTGAGAGGAGAAAGAGCTGACAATAGCCTTTCACTGACACTCAGCAGGGCTAAACACACCACAGGTCAGAGCTTGCGCCACAATGGATAATGTGAAGTGATCCCAAAACCAGGCTCTTGCTCAGCTGGCAATTCTTCATCAGTAATGCTAACTTAAGCAACAACTGCTTCACATGTCCACTCCTGTCCCCACAGAGTGCCTTCTTGTTGGCCTAGCTGTCTGCACTCATTAAGATGCTGATCAAGATGAAAATAAGCCCTTGCACCTCCACTCCAAGTTTTGTGATCTGTTTTCACCACCTGGTAAAACAGGCTGCGTGCTGAAACAGCAGAGTGGGCAATGCAAGGCTGGGAGTACACGGCTCTCGACAACGGATGTGAACGCTTTCGTTATTCATCTGAGGACCAGAAATGGTGGCAACAGCCTTAGCACTGCTGGCAAAAATTGGGCGTCCCTTCCCATTACACAGTTGTGCTACTTCTTGTGCTGGTTTTATCACCTGTCACGCCCCTGCATAAGTTCATTTAGCTACACATCTAACCAGAGAATAAATTCCACAGGTAAGAACACAGAAAACTGTCTGTGATCAGCTCCTGCGGGGGTGGGACAGTGCAAGCCCACATTAGCAGAGGCAGGATTCAGTGGTTGGGAGTAACTAAAGGACAACGAGGGCGAGCAGGGAAAAGTGACTTCCCTCTCAGCAACAGCAGGCTACCAGACTGACTCACAACTGCTTTAGCTCAAGGCCCCAGTCTTCCCCACCCCTGGCACACATACAGGGGGTACAGCTCACTTTACAAGGAGTAATAAACATTGCATGCAGTCACAAGGGGGTTCTAGTAAGTCTTATGACAGCAAGCATTGGCATACTGATTGTGACCTGGTCATCAGAGGGGTTCATTAACTTTATTTCCTAGAAAGTGAGAGTTCAAGAAATAGAGAGGAAGCTAACATACTGTAATTCCAAACCTATGCAAGTCTGTTACTTAATTCTCTTCTGGAAGGCAGTATCAACGATGGCTTTAGCCCAATTAGAAGTATCCACAAAGAAACACAAGGGAAAACTTCCAAACTTTCCAAAAAGAAAAGCACCATTTTTGTATGTACACAGTGTTATAAGTAGTTCTGGTAGATGGACATTAATCTGGTTCTCAGCACTATGCTTCCTGTGAACAAATTATAGGCAGGTCACGTAAGAAACATCCCCCTCTGAATTCCTTGACATACGCAGCCATTAAGTATTCATGAACAGAGCAGACACCAGAGACAACAAGGACAGGGGAAACCAACCTCCCACCAGTCACATACATGGAAAAGACTGGGTAAGGTTACAGACCTGAACACAGCGATGGCTCTGAAACGGATCATGTACCTTAGAACAACAAAGCCAAGAAAAGGAGGATTGTTAAAAAGTAAGTATGTACATGAGTTGGCAATGCGTGCTGGCAGCCCAGAAAGTCAACCATACCCTGGGCTACATCAAAAGAAGTGTGGCCAGCAGGTTCAGGGAGGCAATTCTGCCCCTCTACTCTGCCTTGGCGAGACCCCATCTGGAGTATTGCGTTCACCTGTTGGGCCCCCTACAGAAGAAGAACATGGACCTCCTGGAGTGAGTCCAGAGGAAGCCACAAAGATAATCAAAGGGCTGGAGCACCTCTGCTGTAAGAACAAGCTGAGAGGGTTGGGGTTGCTCAGCCTGGAGAAAAGAAGACTCTGGAAAGACCTTATTGTGGCCTTTCAATACTTAAAGGGGGCTTCTAAGAAAGATGGGGACAAACTTTTTAGTAGGGTCTCTTGCAATAGGGCATGAGGTAATGGTTTTAAACTAGAAGAGAGTAGATTCAGAGTAGATATAAAGAAGGCATTTTTTACAATGAAGGTGGTAAAACACAGGAACAGGTTGTCCAGAGAGGTGGCAGAGGCCCTATCCCTGGAAACATTCAAGGTCAGGTTGGACAGGTCAACCTAATCTAGTTGAAGATGTGACTGCCCATTGCAGGGGGGTTGGAAGAGATTGTCTTTGGAGGTTGCTTCCAAGCCAAACTATTCTACAACTACTACCAGCAACTTAAGCCTAGTAACACTCCTGATTCTTTTTATAGGAAGAAATATAAGAAAACAAAGGAGAGTAGGGTTTGGCTCATCTCAACAGATGAGATTTTATATTAATTCAAGTCAATGTATACAAATTAATACACGTTGTGGAGGTGCTGAGTAAGGGGAATGAAGAGATCTCAGACTGCAAGGCTACTGTCTTTATATGAAGAAATTCTTACTATCTTTAAACAGATGTTACCTCAATTTCAGAAAGATCTATTAAAAATAAATGTGGGTTTTTTTGCCTACTGACTTATTTTCATAGTTTGTCTTGTATCGGAAATGCTGATCTGAGCAGTTAAGAAAAGCCTTTCCAGATTTATACCATTTCCTTTTTCCTCTGTTTCTTCCTCTCCTCACTCCATACATGTTAATATCTTATTGAGCCCTAGAGGAAACCTTGGGAAATTCTACATTGAACGTTTCTCAAATTTGGGCTAAGATAAAAGTGTATCCATTTTCTCTCATGACGATGATGCATGCTGCTAAAAGGCATGTAAAGGGCAATTTGTTTGCCAACTCTCCCTCTGGTTTTGACTTTTTTTCCCCAGATGTTCCATAGGTAAGCTGTGCAAACAAAATTCTGACAACACAGCTTATTTTAAAGTGCCTTTAGCTGGTAATTTGTCTAAGATGCAGCTTACAAAACAGATCTAAAGAATCTGTCATAACTGTAGGGCTAAACTTCCTTTAGATTTTCTGGGGTGTTGTACTGCACACACTGACGAACTTTGCTCTTCAGCTTGCTGTTTCTATGTAAAAGGCACTAGTTATACCGGTCACTCGTTATATGCAGTCACAGCACTGGTACCCCTAGAGACACAAGTAATGACTTTCTCAAATAACAGAAATTATTTGGAGAAACCAAATTACGTTTTAGTCTTGCCAGGTAGTGGTACGTGTGGGTCTGCAACCTATCCAAATACTTCACGTTTCATCGTTAATATTAAATGCTACATGTGAATATCTCGTATTTAATTTTTATAATGTTAACTCACCTCCTGCTCTCTAAGAAAATATAACACTTTCAATTTTAGCATTTACACACACTAATGCAAAGACTACGTAAAAATCTAGATTTTCTTGCCACGTATGTAAAAATGCATGCTACCTCCTCTAAATGCATACAACTTCTGACACCATCTTCTAATGCAACAGGATGTTAGGCTGCAACGTTTATAACTTCACTCAAGTTTTCCTTAACCATACCAAGGAGAGGACAGAGCTACAGTATACTTTCAGAGATAAGCATTACACAGTCAGCGTACACATCGTTCGTGTAATCTTAAACAAGCTAACTGAAAGCAACTCCACAGACATTTTAGCAAGCTAGACATAGAAAAGCAGAATATTTAAATACCAGCACACTCAAGAGTTAACTGGCATACATCTCAGTTGGCTCGCTCTTTGTTTGGTAACGAGGACTCATTTTGTTGGCTTTGCTGTTAATGCTGCAAAACATGACACCAAGTCCAAGGTTGGTTTCCTACTGCTCCTGCGTCTTCAATTTCAACTTCCTCTACACGCTATTCAATTGAATTCTGGCTATCTCCTTCCCTCTTCCACACGCACCAACAGAAGCAATATTCCCTAGAGAAATCTGGCACAATCTCACCGTTTTAGAAAAGATTTTTGTAGTGCATATCAGCATCTAAGATGCTTCCCTGACCTTATGCTAGCACTTCTGTGAACTTATTTCCTAGTGAAACCAATCAACGGAGTTGTAACCTAACTCAGGAAATCAACAGCAATTTAGTCACAAAAAGACAAAACCTTCACACAAATCCCAGGCAAAAGATTAAATAACCTCCTGTTACACAGCAACATGAACACGTTTAGAGTCTCCCAGGCAGGGGCAGAAGCAAGTTTCAGAGTAGGAAGACACCTACTCATGCACCAGCTCTGAAAAACTGCTAGGCTGAAGCCTCTGCTTTCCCCAGCTACTACACAGCAATGTATTGAATTTAAGAAGAGTTGATTTCAGTCAGAAAAAAGGAATCTTACCCATAGAAAAACTCTACATGACTTTTAAGCTTACACATAGAATCCATCACTGACAAATCATGAATCTGTTGTTCTAGTAATATTTTTAAGATGTAATTTGAAGTCTTTGAGCTCATTTATCTTTTATAGTAAGTTTTGAAATATATCTCCACACAGAAGGAAGTTAGCAGTTGAACTATTTTTCTGTTCAACACTCTGAACTTTATTAACTATATCTAATAAGGCAGATAATAAAGCCATTCTATTTCCAAGTTTGTTTTCCTCTGTTTCATAAAGACAGAATGGTTTTCATCATTTCCTTGCCAGGACTTTCTACTGTGATGTGGTCATCACAGAAACTTTGCTTACCTGCAGCAAAGTGCAGCTGTGCAAGTTAGGGAAAGACAGTGGGAAATTTACATCAAGCAAGAAATCCCTGTTCCTCAGACAGCATGACCCCAGCTGTTTCTCCCCTTCAGTCTCCATCCAGGAGCGCATGTGATGGAGCCTGTAGGATGCTTTCAGAGACAGGAAAAGAGCTAACCATCTGAAACAAAACACAATAGATAATGTTTATTCACTGCTGTGTGAAAGAAAGGCTTGAGTATATTTAAAACATAAGTACTTGACAAATATTTTTTTAGAATTTCAGGTTTATAGTGTCCCAACTTAAAAGAAATATTTTTTGCTAGGTATCTTCCAATTATATTACTCTTCAGTTTTTTTCTTAGGTGGCTTAATGGAATCTAAGTGATTAAATCAGAATACACTTTGAAGCACTTTGTTGAAAAGGGTCGCTAATACTTAAAATTTCACTCTGGCTTCTCTGTATATTGCTCCATATGCACATTATTCTTAACTACTTGCATAATGAATACAGAATTTATCATAAAGATCATTCAAATAGATCAAGAAAAATTAGTAGTACGTTTGTGAAATAGAGACAAGAAACGGTGGTCCAAAATAATCTCAACAGTAAAAGAATATTACGCTTACAAAGCCCTAAGCAAAACACCTGTATTTATTAATAAAGACTTGCTTTTATTCTCAAATTTCACACAGTCACTGTCTAACTTCAGTCAGAGTAGTGTTTCTTGCAGTATTTAAACAGGTCACCCGCCTTTCCAAGGTAATACAGCTCACAGTGCTAAAAACCCATTATCATAAGCCTACACATTGGAGTTCCATTCCGTGTTGGAAACAGTACATGTGGGAAGTAGTTGTTCTTCAGCTTTGAGCCATATTGTCTATCACAGAACAAGCTTATTCCATCTGCATTAAAACATAAGTTCAAGTGCAGTTGGTAAGCATTGCAACAAACTGGCCTTCAAAAGTCTGGATTTTGCATTTGATAATGCCAGAAAACTCCAGCGTGATCCAAAGCAAACTCTTCTGTTGCCCTTTGACTATTTTGTGTATTTACAATGTCAAATCTTCGTAAAAGAGGTTTTCTTTTGTCAGAGGCATAAAAACTGCCTTGCATGATGGTGCCCTGCATAGAGGAGCACTCTAGAATTTGCCAGAATACTAGGTAACAAGAAGGCAAGTGATATTAGGAGGCACAGAAAATGCAGGCTTACAGAGGGATGCCTCTAACATCACCTTAATTACTATAAAAGTAAAGAAAAAGTTGTCCTCACCTGGCTAAATGTCCCTGATTCATGAGGTTTGCCATTTCCGCTGGAGAGACATCAATAAATCGGAGGAAAGAAAAACAGCTTTCTTCATTGACGCCTATGTCACAGAAACACTGAAGTTAGGGCAACACATTTCACAGACATTCACAGCTAAAAAAAACATGTATTTATTTAATCGATTCAAGATAAACATTCTCTGCCAAATGACAAATCTAGGTCAATAAACAGGACTAATTTACTAATTTAACCTAGATCTTTTAGAAATACTGAAAATTTCATCTGAACTGCGGACTCCAAGTTCCAGTGCATTTTCTGGTTTGGGCAAAAGAAAGGCATTTACCAAATAGACAAACATATCCTTGGCCAGAAAACTATGCAGCCGGTAAGGACATTGATTTTGCCTACTAACAATCAATTGGCAGTGTGCACAAACTTGTATCCAAAGACATATCTGCCAGATGGCTGACCAGAACACACACACCTCAGGATGCCTGCCAAACATGCTCCCTCTCACTCAGACACAAGTTGGAAGGACAGGTAAGAACTGTGGGGGAATGTGAGTATGGGCACAATGACGCCACAGATATGGTGAGGATGATGGGCATGCTGCAGTGAAGCACGGAGAGCAGAAGAGATAACTTCCACTGTTAATGAAGAAAGTCTTTCATGCCCACCCATGTGCAAAGTATATCCTCAATATCATCCATGCATTTTTATTTTTTAACTTCTATACAAAAAATATACTCCCCAAATTATTTTCCTTTTATGGTATGCCAAAAAGTGACCCCAAGGAAAAGTCTATTATGAATACCGAAACAGAAACCAGAATAATCTGCAGGACATACAGAAGTTGGAGAGTTACACACAAGTGTAGACACCTGCAGCTGCATCTGATTCTTCTTACTTGAAAATGGTTTTGCATAGTTGAGAGATCCATGCTAACAGATTTCAGCACAATAATGAAGCCAGTATATCTCTTGTTTTTTTTTTTTTTTCTCCTGAAGTTCTTCCCACCCCAGCAATTGAGCAATCTAGTTAGCTCTTTTTAGAGAAAAAAAAAATTTCAATCATCTATAATAATAAATTGTTTGTCAATATAAGCAGCTTATGTGGGTTTTTTGCTCATTGATTCGTTCCTGGGTCACTTGCATCTCATCTACTTTTTATTTGAAAGAGAAGCTGGCAGTTTAACATGCAATACAGAATGTACTGAAATGAATCCAAGAATCCTCTGAACTGAATGTGTGAAAAATACACATTGGACTAAAAAGACAGCATTAATCCCTTGAAGCAAGTTAAAACAAGATAAGAGGAATGGAACAAGCAACTACAGTAGGATTAAGAAATGACTAAAAAACAAGTTGTCCATAGATTATTCTTCCAGCTGCTTCCATCCTTTCCTCATTGAGTAAATGAAATATACATACAAGTACAAATGCTAACAGAACTCTAACAAGTTCTAATTAGATAATCTCTGAGTACTAACTGATCTGGCCTCCCAGTCCTTCCCCATGAATAAGACATATTACAAAATCACATGCAAGTGTGTAACCCAACTTGTTTCCCAGGACTGTAAACCTACCCTTCCTATGAAAGAGAGACTGCTGGATGTGGTCTGGTGCAAATGGCGAAAGCAAAACCCGTAACCACCTGAAAACAAAAGCAACAAGACCAAGCAAAATCACTAAGAAGGTGTTAACACATACAATGGTCAGTCACACAATCAGCAGAAAACGTCAAGTAACCATTCAGTTCCTTCATTGTCAGTATTTTCAGTGCTCTGGATATCTGGAATTGCATGGCAGTATGAGGAAAGCATCATCAGTCCACAAACACTGCTGCTCATTTGACTCTGGAATTGCATTTCACACTGTAGAACAGCTGGTCTAATCTTCAAACATAGCTTTCTCACCTCTGCCCTGAGCATTTCTCATAACTGAATGCAAACAAAATTAATCAAGAATTACCACTTCCAGAGAAAACATCAAACTGCACTCAGGCAGCTTCTATTCACCTACTGTAAACATTAAAAAGCTCTCAAGGCACTAGAAGATGCTCACGGTATTTATCACAACAGACAGATACTGATAGCTTTCTTAAAACATGAAAACTCACTGAAGGGAACCCAGTTGTTTTTGTAAAAAAATCTTTTATAGTTTAATTATTATACACATCATCAGTAATGACTCTAAATTCCTTTTTCTGACTTTATTATTCCATCACAGATATATTTGATGATCAGGATTCCATCAAGAAAGAGCATCAGATATCAGATGAGAAAACTAGGAATGCATCACTTGGCCAATGTTAATTAGCACCTAAAAAGCTGAAATAAGTCTAAGCAATAATACTAAATATGCTAAGCTGGAAAGGAAGTAAAGTAGGCTTGCCTGTCCTGGGAGTGGTTAAAGACCCTGATCTGTCCATGACGGTAGATGAACTTTGAAATCTGGTATGGCTTTAGGGAAATGTGAAATGGAGACCAAGTTTCCTGTCGCTCAAACAGCTCTGGATGATTGCACACCTACAAGAAAAAAAGCACATCAATCACTGGAGGAATTAATTTAGTTTGAGGCAGTATTTACATCCCAAATCAACTGTGACTATTGATCACTAAAACTTTAATATTGATTAGTATGTCACAGCTATTGGAGTATATCTACCCAAATTCGAAAACTGTCATTTTTTCCTATTCGCGTAACAGCTATTGCCTCTTCTTCCCCAGCGAATGATTTCAACAATCAATTTGGAACCAAATCAGTCAGGGGATGCACATACCATTTGGCTAAAGCTCTTCTACCCCAACATCATGCTACATTGCATCAGAAACACAACTAACTGCATGCAAATTTGCTTGCCTATGCCAGAATTTTTTTTACATGGTGTTTTCTAGAAGCCATATTTTAGTTTTGTGCTAATGAATGATTACCTTTCTAAAAATTATTATTGAAAATAGCCTTACCTTCCTGAACTGCATGACTAGATTCATGAGACTGCTAGTAGTGGTCTGTGCTTGCTGAGTAGTGCCCATTGAGGACTGCAGGAGGTCATCGATGGAGATTTTGTTTTTCAGAGCTTGGTACAACAGCTTCTGTCGACTCGTCTGCTGGCAGTACATAAGAATTTCAATCTGCAAAACAGTAATGAAGGTTTAGCCTTCTCTATCTCTGAAATTGAGGGTGACCACATCAGTAGACACGCATGTTAAGCAAAACATAACTTTCTCAAAAAACACATAGGCAGTCACATTCATATCTGTATTTCAGGATCCAACCTGGAAAGGACTTGATTATTCAATATTCAATTATTAATAGGAGTGTTTTGGAAGGCTTAGTTAAAAATGTAGGAGAAAGACATTTAAAAGTATGTAAGCACAACTAAGTAAGCAGGTGAATTCTTAAAAAGCTCTGAAAGATCACATCTGTAGCTTATCAGCTTAAAATCAGACCTCAGTTCTACCATCCTACTGTTAGTATGCTACACACTTAGAGACATCTTAAACAGGTGTCAGGAGCCCATGACAACCACAGGCATATCATGGAACGACAGTGTCTGTGAAAAGTTCCTGCTTCAAAATTAATAAGCACATCAGAACAAAGTAGATGTCTCTCAGCCAGTGGTCCCAAAGCTCAGAGACATGCTGGCCGTAAGATCATCCAGTATTGATCAAGTCCACATGAAATTAAGACACTAGCAAGAGAGAAGAGTATGATGTTGCCACTATGCATTTCTTGCTCTTTACAAGCAAGAAAAAAGAATCCTAAATCCATGCTAAATCCTTTACAAAGGCAACTGGAGAGTTTTATCACCCAGTCATTGCTGTATCAATCTCCTTCACTTCAATTAGTGATATTTCTGTCAACTTAATCAGGCTTAAAGATTTTTTTATTTGTAACTGTTAAGGAAATGTTTTCCCTACAAGAAAAGTTTACTAATTGGGAGTTCTTCAGCTACATTCACATCTAATTAGACTGCTGGGATGCGGTGCCAGAAACTGAAGGTTTCTTGTGAAATGTCTACAATCAAATTTCAGGTATGCAGTCTGGCAAATGAGTTTGCAAAAACCACATTAGAGACAATATGACAATCAAGTTGAAATACTCATTCCAGATAAAATATTTTTCTAACCTTGTCTGACAGCTCATTTTCCACATCCTTCTTGATTCTTCTCAACATGAAAGGCTTCAGAATCATGTGCAAGCGGGATAGCTGGTCTGAAATACAGGGAATGGGAAAGAAGGAACAACTACATCACCAAAGAAGAAAGCTACATGGAGTTCTACCACAAATTAAGTCCCCTACTGCTCAGCCACTACCTCCCACAAATTAGTTCTTACAGCACAGAATTGGCATTTCTTTGTTTAGTTTTCTTTTCTCAAATGAGTGCTGAGCTACACTGTTTAACTTACGACTCTAAAGATCTGCTTCAAAGAATGAACTTCTAAAGCATTTTATGCATTATATATGTTTCTCGGTGCTGAACAATACAAAATTAAATTTATCACTCTCTATATAACTAAATTTATCACTCACTATCACTACTGGCAGAGAAGAACATTTCAGATGAGACACTGCTAATTCATTAAGAGAGGTCATTACACTTTTACATCTCGCCTCCCAAAATTATAGTATCAGAAAAACAGGGCATATTGCACTGACAGACAACTGCAGGCTTTGTGATAAACTGTGAAACAAAGTATGGGGTATTTGAGAACTCCTAATGTCTCTACTTTTATGACTATTTCCAACTATGCTGTGTTCTACTTTAATTACAAATCGGCTATTTTACCAAGCTAGATTTTTCTAGATAATTATTTCCTAAAATTTATTATGAAAAAAAAAATTAAAGACTTTTAATGCTTTTTTTTATAGTCCTCATGAAGTGTTTAGTGCTTTGAGTCGGAATTTTTATGTCTAGAACTTGAAACACACTCAGGACATCTCCAAGATTGTGTTCTTTGTAGAAACTTACAAATATTTAAAATATTTGTTCTCCTGTGTTTGGGAAGGAGGAAGGCTGGAGACAAAGAAGTAAATCAACATTTTCACTACATATTTTCCTGTTGGTTGCACACACTACATTACAGTCAGAAACACGAATCTTGACATAAACTATGGACAACAATCTGTAATATTCCAATCCCATTATGCACTCTCTGCTTTAGATGACATTACTTGCTTAAAAACCCATGAGATAAAGATAATCCATTCATAGCTGGAAAAGGCAAATTATTTTTAATGTAAAAACTATTGCAGTTACAGCCTGCACTCACTCTCATCAATGGCAGATTTGTTCTCTGCATGGCTCTCTATGTCCTTAGAAAACCACTCGTTGAACTCCTCATGGGAATCAAACAGTGTTGGCATGATAAAATGCAGCAGGGCCCACAGCTAAAAGGAGAGAAAAAACCAGATTAGCAAAAGTCACCCTATAGAAGACAAGGTAATTAGGGATCTGAAATCCTTGCAGCTCTTTATGATCAAAATTACTTTACTAGATCATGAGACATGGTAAAATTAAACAAAAGCTCACTTGTATCCTCTTCCTGCCACCCACCCCCCACTCCCTGACAAATACCAGATATATCAACTTAACAAAACACCATGAGAAAGCAGTGAGAAACAGCAGTTATTTCAGCCAACAGTAGGAAAACCCCCAAGAATTAGATTTCACCCTGTAATCTAGATATTATTAACCATCAAGTATCTTAAGTTTAATTTTTATTTGAATGCATGGCACATTCCCAAATTTTCCCCTCTTAGAGCTGATTCCATGTTTGTTTGCCAGTGGTTTGCTACAAGCATGCTCTCACAACCACACAAACACAACAGGTTTCTCAACCATTCACATGTATTTAATATACACTCTCGTTATAAAGAAAACTCCACTCTTGAGAGCTCCCAAATACCTCAGCCATCGTGTTCTGGATTGGGGTCCCAGTCAACAACAATCTGTTTCGACACTGGAACTGTAGTAGGATCTTCCAACGAACACTGATGGATAAAATTAAGAAAAGTCATTAAAATGTTTTTTGTACAGGTATTTTAAGACCAATTGCTTCCAGTGACCTTCCCAAATTACTTTTGGAGGTCACTGGGTGAAACTACCACAGCTTCTGCCCAGTCTTTCGAAAGACAATTAGAGGAAGCAGCAGCCTTTTTCAAATTACAAAGAAATGCATATAATTTATTTTATTTTTCTAAGTATCCTTTTCCTCGTTTTTAATACAAATGCTTGGATAATTATAAAAGCTCATCACTGGAATAATTAACTTCCCAAAAGAAGCAGTTACTATGAATCAGAACGTCACATTTTCAGATGTTACAACACCGAGTGTACAGGCCACTGTAGCAGGAGTGTCGAGCTAGACATTACTGTCCTCTTAGGGGGCAGTTTCCAAAGAATGCTGAAGAGAAAGACTTCAGCTTGAGAGAGCCCACACCTAAAGCAGTCTTGAACCTAATGTGTACTGCAGCAACTTGGGCAAAGGTTATGGGAAAGCAATTACAGAAGTAAAGACGGACAAATCTATTACTTGAAAACAATCAGAAAACTTTCTGGCACAGAGCTTTTCTGACAAGGATTGGGCTTTATTGCAGCCAACAGTATTCACAGGGTTCTGACCTTCATTTGTGTCTGGAAGTGCCACTGAAGAAGGAATCAAAATAATGCATTTATTGGAGCCAATATAAGCAATGCACACTAAGGACTAGGGACTGCTCACGAGGCAGAATTCTATGAGCAGTCAGGAAGGAAGGTGAACAGCATTTCACACTGTTTTGTTTAACTGTCCTGTACTCCATCTAAGTTTCTGTTCCACAATTACTTTATATTTTACATATTTGGAGAAGGAAAACATAAATACAAAGCACTAGTGCATCAATCCAGCGTCACAGTATACAGATACTTGACACTTAATGGGTCTTACGTGGGTCAATTTTAACTCCTATCAATTAATGTAATCTTGATGTTTCCTCAACACTCCTTCAAAAGGCTGATACAGAGGGAAGATTCTGTTTCCAGTTAATTTGTTACCTGGAGCTACTCTTGAGTGCTTGAGCTTCATCCAGCACCATATATTGCCACTTCACTCGCTGGAAATACTTCACATCCTGTACTACTAGCTGATAACTGGTAATCACCACATGGAAAGGAGCATCCTGAGTATATAATGTCTTCTATAATTAAAAAAAAAAAAAAAAAAAAAAGAGAAAAAAAGAAACAAATAAACAAATGTACACATAATGTTAAATATATTGCAAAGAGTTCACTTGTGTAAACTAATTTCAGACTTCTGTTTCATAATCTTTTCTCGTCATTACTGCATTTTTACCCAGCTGACTTTTTAAATTAATTACAGCATGGTTATTCAACTGGTGGATCTGGAATTCAGCCCATTAGTCCCTGAACAACTTCAGATGCTTCTTAATGTGCCAGACAAGACCCAGGCACTGAACCCTGCAAACTGCTGCTGTTAAATCAGGAACAATCTGACAGGCCTGCAGGGATGCTAGACTTGAGCATCCTGAGTTGGTTACTCAAACAGAATAAACAGTATTGCTCTCCAGCACAAGAGAAGCCTTCTACCTCATTACTTTAATGAAATGCTACTACATGGATGAAGAAAAAGAACTCTGTATCCACACATCATTTAGCTTGGCAGCATGCAGCAACAGTTTGTGGTTTACTCTTTACAATATAGAAAAATGGTTCAAGCACATGGGCATGTTGTTATTACCTGGCTCCAGAATTTCCTGATCACCTTTCTATCATGAGGATTTCCCCAATAAGGTAGCACCTGGAACAGCACAAAAGTAGAAAGACATTATTTTCAAATAAGGATATTTATTTTATTCTAGCTCTTAGATTTTATACTGTGTATTCCATAAAATGGTAAAGACAGATCTTTCTCCAATAAAACAAAAAGGAAATTATCTTTCTTAATACAGAGAAAAATCAGAAAGCACTTTAAAAATACTTAGAAACAGGGCATTCTAGGCAAAGGTATCGAGCAACTTATGCCCAGTACAAAGACTCGATCAAGCTATGGTGAAAATTTCAAAATACCCAGTACCATGTTACACCTTCTAGTCAACTTTTTCTGAAAATTAAAAATATTACTTTCCTCATGGCAGAAAGAGGTCTACAGTAAATTCTACAGGAGTAGTGAGCTCATTCTCCTGTTTAACATTCCCTGTCGTCCCATTGGTTTTGTATTTCAGAACTGTCCCCAAAAATCAGAGACAAAGCTAAAATATGGCCCGGACATATTTAGTCTAAGAACTTTAAAACATAACTACTACTGCCAAAAAAATCTGTTAATCCACTTATAGCTAAGAATTTCCTGGGTCCTACTACCCAGCACGGATCTCTGCAGTGCACTGGAATCGGATTTACAGGTTAGTGACATTGTATTGCCATCTTCTGCCTGATGAAAGGACTACACCCAACTAAGAGGAATGCCGGTTTGTGAGGTCGCTAAAGTTCTGAGACTTCTTGATCCATTAACTGACAAGCTCCAAATTTCAAAAGTGCTTTTAAATGAACATTCTTCCCACCATTCTGCAATAAGAATGCTAGTAAAAAAACATCGCACTAGCCCAAAGTGATTTGCCTTTTAATTGGCATATTCTGCCATGGACCTGAAAAAACTATCATTAGATAGTTGAATAAAGATTGCTCAGTTGTAAAGACATAACAATCAGAAGTTTAGAAAACTTGTTTTTAAGAAGTGTTCTGTTCTGTGGATAAGGTAAATATTATGCAATAAACACAAAGAACAGCTATACAACGACACAAACAGCTTTTTTTTTTTAATCAAAAACCAGAAAATTCTCTTTTTATAAGCATCCTGACTGCACTTGTGAAGCTTTTTCTGTATTTCATTTATGAGGAGAAAGCACAAGCAGCTGCTTGCCTATTCTATACAATGAACTGATTAAAGGAAATGAGAGAGTAAATAGGTAGAATGGTCAACTGCTCTGATGTTTTTTACTCCAGGGTATCTAATCAGGACCCCTTTGTTAAGGGCTATGCAAATACATGAACAGTTTATTTTTAGTTTGTGGGGTTTTAAAAGTAGCTTCTCACTAACTTAAGCATTTCTATTTCTTCATCTGTTTATTTAAAGTCTCAGTAATCCCAATTTATTCCAAAATATAAAACACTTGAGACATCCAGTAATGAACTGTGGCTTAGCACCATCTCATACAGATACCTTAAACTACATACCACCATAACCACCATACAATCTCATCGGGGATCTGTAGAGCAAGCTATTTGATGAAAGGCAAGTCCTTTAACACTACCCTACCCCAGATCAAAAAAATCAAATAATACTTCCATGTCTTTTGCTCCAACTTATCTTATTTAATAAGAGTTTCAAACAATTAGCCTTGAAGTTACTGGTATAATGGCTACTTATAATTAGGTATATTTTACTGTTCTTAAATTGTCTCTGTAAAATAGGAAATCCGAGATTTAAAAAAAAATAAAAATCAAAACCTCTTCATATCAAAGGCAACTACATTAACAACTCAAATATTTAACCTATAATCTATTATTTGCAGATGTATCTGCTGTAAGCTTCGAACACTTCTATCTTTAATGCTAAAATTTCAGCAGTGTTTCAACAGTACACGTATAATAACAGCTGCATGCTCTCTCCCTCTAAGCTGTTCAGAGTTTAGTTTTGTTCACATACAATCTTTATGTTAGGATCTTACTCAAATTGCTGTGAATTACTAAAAACACTGCTCTGACCCTGAAGACAGTACATAACACTGGAATATTATTCTTGTATCTCCTGCCAGGCCCACACATCAGAACTGAACATTCAATCCCTGCCATGCTTCAATTCTTTAATGAGAAGGTATCTCCAAGCTGTTGGCAAAAGAATAATCATATGATTCAAGTAAGAACGTTTTTAAACACTAGATAACTGAATGCTCCAGAAAAAACAGGATGACAGAGAAATTTTCAGAATCAAGTCCATTACAGAATTTCCAATTCCAAGGAAATTAGGCGTCCAGACGTGGCAAAGAATTCAGGACAACAAAACAGTCTGATTTTGAGAAAACAAAAATAAATTTCCCGCACATGCTTATTACCTTGAATTTAGGTACAAATCTGGCAAACTCCTGGTGCCAGTTGTTAAGAGTAGAGGCAGGTGAAATTATTAAAAAAGGTCCCCAGATGTTCTCTCTCTGCAATATACACATTAAAAAAAAAACAAAACAAAACCAAAAAATTAATGCGGGGGAGGGGACATAGTTTGATACACCTTTACAACTACTACATGACAGTGACTACATAAGAGAGGAAACTATATGCAGCATAGCAAAACCTCCTCCCAACACAGTAGGGCAATACAGATATCAAACAGAACAGATTTAATGTTTAAATAATATTTATTTTGTAACAGCAAACCAGAACAACCACCACTGTTTCAATCTCGCCCACTCCTTTGTTTCTGAAAGGTGCCAGCTTCACGTCACTAACAAACCCTGTTATTTTGGGGATGAAAAGAATTTCAGGTGACAACAGCAAGCTTTGCTCCATCACATCATATTAGAATGCCCTCTGGTGCATAACAAAATTCGGGCTATTAGCATATTGGTAGTGATGAGGTGGACTGTAGAAGGGAGAGCCAGAAAAACTGAAAGCCCCATATAGGCTTCCAAAAATGCCAGCTTTCAGTGCAACAGGGAGACAAGCCTATCTGTTATCCCTTCTATACAGAGGAGCTCTGCTCACACTTCCATTCTTGTAGCTGATAATGCCAGTGAACTGGTATCAAAAGGATAAACAAATGCACAAAGTTGTTGTTTGGTCACTACTGCAGCTAGATCTGCTCTCAGCATTACTCGACTGATCTCTCCTATTTAAGACAAGTGACTGGATGCCAAGCAAGATTTTTTTTTTCTTTTAAATAACGATGTCTATTTCTGCAGAAACAGAAGAGCCCCGGCACAGAAGGGTAACTATTTTTCCTGGAAAAAAAACCACAAATATTGGAAATCCATACTGATTGCCACGAAGCTCAGAATTTGGTCTTCATTTCTACCAGTCTCTCAGATACGCAAAAGTTTGTAAGCCAGTAACTTTACAACTTGTGCTCTTATCAGGCTATCACATTAAGTGCAACTGTAAAGATACTACTCTGTAAGTAAATGAAAATCTATTTTTATTCATGTATACTTACTTATATACACACACATACATGTATCTACTCACACATACCCACCTTTTCAAAAGGATAGCTTTAGAACAAAGGAAAATGCCACAGCTACAATGTCTTTTAAGGCATTTAAGCTTTATAATTAATTTCAAATGTGAAAAGTTTGCATCTTCTATCAAGCATACTAACCAGGAATAAGCTATAAACCACCTACCTCAGCCAGATGTGCAAGGAGAGCAATACTTTGAACTGTTTTACCCAGACCCATTTCATCTGCCAGGATTCCATTGATACCCTGCAAAAGATTTGTAAGTGAACACCTTTCCCCTTACAATTTTTTAATCCATACAGGACTAGCAGAACGGTTGCCAGTGAGTTTAGGGGGAGCAGTCCCAGTGTAACAACTCTGAATTGCCTTATTGTCTCCTATGTCTTCTACTAAGATAATTTATCTCAATTGTGCTTTTATTAACTTCTTGGGATGATTTTCTTCCTCAGGCTGTCTGCACTTTGCAATCCCATTGCCAAATGGGTACGCACACAAGGACAAGTCTGCCAGCAGTTTACCAGCTGATCAAAGCCTGAAAGTACACAGCTCCTCGCAGTAAAGTTTCTTCAGTGTACAACCTCACTAACAAAACAGTTGTAAGAACAGCCACATAAAGAATCTGAACTTAATGCCCCATTCGAAGTTGTTATTTCCTAAACAATCAAGAATACTGATAGGTGGCTTACATAACATTTTCCTTTCCTCTACAGACATTACAGATTTACTATATATGGTCTATTTTTAAAATGATTACTTTTTTTTTTGACCAAGTTTACTCTAGTGACTTAAATAATCCTAGAAATTTTTAAAATTGCAAGATGTACTAAAATACCTGCTCATATAGATTGGCCAACCAATTCATGCCTTTCAGTTGGTAACCTTTCAGTTTTCCATTGAAAATAGTAGGCTGTGGAATATCCTCTCCTGCCCGGATAGATGGGTTTGCTAAACTGTAGCTCTCTCCAAAGCCAGTGCCAGACTTGTTTGCAGCCCGTAAAGCAGCCGCCCGACTCTCCTTTGCATCTTCATCAAATGATCTGGTCTAAAAGGAAAGAGAAAAGTATGTATAAGATGACGAACATGTTAATTTATCAAGAAACTGTATAGTAAAAGGCTTTACACTTCACTGTAAGACACAGGATGTCTGCCAGAAACTAACAGGGAAAAAGAGCCTGTTCCTAGAGCCCAAATCTTTATATTCCGTTTTTCTACCTGTTTAGCACAGAAAGTGGCAATGGAAATGAAATTCAAATCTGAGTTAAATTCAAATTTGGCACCCAGGATTAAACAAATCTACTTGACTTGGCTGCTGTGAAAGATCCTGGTTCTGTGAACTTCACCAATTGCTCTGCTTTCTCTTCCACTTTATGGAACCAAAAATTACATACCCGGGCCTGATGAATCTGGTAAGCCTCCTCAGCGTTCTTCAGAGCTTGTGCCTTGTAATAGTTACTATCTGAAAACAACATTTCCACGTTAGAGCTCTGCAGCAGTAACCACCCAAATAGGTAAATTCCTGTATTTACAGCAGTGTTTCTTTCATAGAAAGATTTTGTGCTTGAAAGAGTAAGTCTGCATGATAACATGCAGAGTACAGTAAATTTCAAAAAAGGGCACAGGAACGATCGTAAATGAATTGTTTACCATAATCTTCTTGAGTGATGTTGACCACAACTCCTCCACCAATATCAATCTGCCTTTGGGTAGAGCTGTCTTCCAGTTTGCGCAGGATTTCCTCCTGTATTCCATCATGTCCAATATCTCGTTTACGACTCATAAAATGGGCATATAATTCAGTTTGAGTGATCAGGAAGTTAAGTTTTCGCTGCTGCCTCTTAGCCTAAGTGAAGAGGAGAAAAAAAAAACCCCAAAACCAAACAACCAGAAGACAACAGTTTAATGTTTAAAATATAATAAAGGGGAAAAAATTAAGAATACAACAATAACAAATCTGTCTGGATTCTATTATGTGCATCACTGTGCTACCAAAATGCCGGAATACAAGTTGCACAAAAGAACACCCATCACCACCGTAAGTTCTTTTAAATTCAGAATCATGGCAAAGAACATCATAATCTAATATAAAGGAAAGTTTAAAAGCTTTGTTTACACCAAAAAATTGAAAGATTGACAAAATAAATGGGATTTTAGTGGTATACAGTAAAAGAACTGAACAGTTAAAAAAATCTCTCACGACAACCTAACTTCAGTATCTAGTTATTTACTAGTAAAGGGAATTAAGATAGAATAAACAAAGTGCATCACTAGGTAATACTATCATAGTTCGGGGTTCAGCAAGGTGTTGTAGAAACTCTGTTCATTCTTAGTTTCTGGTTAAAAAATGCTGGAGTTAGAAGTTGATTATTAATCTAACTCAGCTTAAGCTTTCACAAAATGCTTATGAACTTGCAAGAACGAGAGAAAAACAATAAATAAAAGCATAATTTGAGCACAAAACTAAATTTAGGGTATTCTAAAGATTCATCTTTAGCTCATCACCACACATGTAAAGTAACAACATAAGTCCACTAGAGAGTTTTGGCAAGAAAGATTTTAAGTTTAACTCCTATTACTCTCTACAGGAGTCCGTGAAGCTGTCATTTGCCCAAAAGAAAAAAGCAATCACAGAAAAAAATAATCTGTGTCCCATATATAAATTATGATATCAGTTTAGAGTAGATAGGAAAAAACAAAGAAGAGGAAAAAAAATTCAATATGAACGAAATGGTGGTTGGCCATCTGGGCACAGATTGATAAAGCCATCACAAAAGCCTCGCACTTACTACCATTGAGTTTTGTATGCCTGAGACATGCTGCTTGTCTAACCCCTTCCTCCATTTCATTCATTTGATAGGAGTTTATGCAGTTCAAAGGCCTTTTTTCATCAGCTCTAGCTAACATTATGAGAACTATGTAAAGAATTTTAAGATAGTAGGAAAAGTAAATGAAATATCGCTGAAACAGAACAAATAACTGAATTTCATGGCCTGTATTTAGAAACTCAAAGTATCTAGATGCTTCTGTGTCTCCTCAGATTAATTATCAGCAAACCGTGCTTTTGCCATACCTCTCTCATCTCCTCATCCAGCTTGCGCTGCTCCAGAGCCTCTTTCTCAGCTCGTTTGCGATGTTCTTTTTCCACCTTTTCATACTTTTTCCAATAGAGAAGCATCTCCTTGGTAAGACGACGTGCTCGTGGTAAAGTTTCCTTACAGTTTTTCTGGGCCTGGATAGCAGCTCGACGTACCTCCCTCATACACTGATGGGCAAGCTAGAATGAAATATTTTGGAAACAGTGGTAAAATGGGCAGATTTTCCAGAAAGCCAAGAATAAACAGCATCAAATTTAATTACTACCAAGCCTGATCCTTCAGAAGAGAAACTGTGATACTCTACTCAGCAGTAATGCTTTTAAAATGGCACGAAAGAACAACAACTTCCAAAAAACCTCCTGAGATGACAGAGAACACAAAAACTGAAGTCAGTTCCATGTGGCGTGGTACTTAAAATGGGTAATGGTACTTAATGATGGGTAGGTCATTGAAAGGGACTCAGAAGACCAGAGTCCATGAGCTGCCTGCAACTCTGATTATCCTACTCTACACCCTTTTCTGTAGTACCCCACACTTTCTCGCTGTTTTAATAAGGCTGCTACAACAGCAGTGTTGGTAGAATACAATCCCGCTCACATGTTAATACAATGAAAAGCAGAGGAGTATCTTCTACAATTTTCATAACATCTCATGAAGAAACATAATACAATGTAATTTTTTGTTCTAGTATAAATAAATTAACACCACTGTTATCAAACACTGCAATTTTGTCCGTTATGTTTGTGACAGGTTGTTTTTTTTCCCACTAAAATTTGTACATCAACAATTCTAACACATAGATTTCAAATGATCAAACAAAACAAGAACAAAACAGACAAAAAAGTGGAATTTCAAAACCTCTAAGTCTGCTGCATCACTCACTTGCAAAAAAGCAGTTTGTGATACCTACAAATACAGGTAGACAGACATCACAAGACATCCATTCTCTGTGAGCTACGGAGGACAACAGCAGAGAATCTAATTACAGAAAAGTTTCTTAAATATGTACACACAGGTTCTGTTTTCTGCATCCCTTACACAAAAATTTTCCCTTTCTTGATAAAGTATAAATAAAATGGAAAATTTCCTACTTGATCCTGTCTCTGATGATTCTCAGCCACATACCTGATTACCTTTTCATTAGCCATATAAATGAATCAGACACTTGGGTGTAGTAACACGTGAAAAATGCTCAGAAAGCCATTGCCAAGTGTTCCTAAGATAAAGCCTTCTAGGGAAAACAATGACACTTATCAGAGAAGACTCTAATGAGGAGATCAATTCCTTTTGCAATCACTTAAGCAGAAAAATTTCCTATTTTTAATCTCAGCTCCTATATATATTTATGTAAATTAACACATTTAATATTCCAAGACCCCTTTTGATTTAAATAAGAATGCTTAAACCAGCAAATTCCAGCTAGTGGGGGGCAGCTCAAAAGCCAACAAAGTGTACCAAAGTCATTAATTTACCCTATCAAAGATCAGTAAATTAAAAATCTACACACTAAATCTTATGAAATCTAAAAAGATCTCAAGGAAGAAGCTTGTGTTGCTTGTTTCATCTGCTGCTTATGAAACATGGCAAAACAACACATCTATAAAAATGAAAATCCTTGTATCAAATGACAGATTACTTCCATACAGGGCTTTCTCCTATACTGCCCTATTAGTACAGACAGTATCACAAGAATCAGAAGAAATACAAAAAGATTACAGTTTGATTATCACGTCAAGTACAAGTAATGGTATAGAGCTAAACTACACCACTTACCTTTTTGCTGTTCGTTAGGAAAAGATTGCGGGCTGAGGCTTTTTGTTTGTATGCCTATAAAAGAATACCATCTTAAAATTAGTTAAAGGGTAATGGATTCACAGTATTTTAAAAGGTCACAATCCAGTCTTCAGCAGAGACATGCCAACCTCAACCACGCACACTATTGCACAATTGGGTACAGGTACTGCAAGTATTTTTTATTTTGACTGAAACAGCTTTTCATCCTTAATTATTGAAGACATACATAAATGTGTTCCAACTCCTGAAGGAAGCATATAAAACAGCTCCTTCTTCAGGACTGTTCCTTTAATTACTACTATTGCAAAGTAGGATTCTCGTATTCCACTGTTATCACTGAAGTCAACAACAAAAAATTCCACTGTTTCCCAACAATGTTAAGAATTAATGCAGACTCTATGTTCTTCATGCAATCAAAATCAGTCTTTTGAAAAAGTAAGGTCTACTACTCTGCACATATCCTTTGTTTGGCTTAAAAGCTCATAAAGGATACTATAGCCATAACTCACATGCAACTTCCTAGAATTCAAAGTCAGCACTGCACGATCCACTTAGATACCATTGGTGACAAGAAATTCAAACCACACGTTACTTACAGGTTACAGAATATGTTTGGTCATTTCTGACCATTGGAAAAATAAGGTCTTACTTCATTCTGTTTTTCCAAGTGTCAACTCCCTACTAAGTTAATTTTCTATTTCCCTTTCTTGCCATCACAGATCTAGTGCCATTAGCCAAGCTCACCTTTGGCAACTCCTTCTTAACAATGCTAAGCCACACTTTCCGCCGGCGTGCATTAAGTTGTTCAATAGTCAAATGCTTTTTCTTGGCCCCAGGTGGTGGTGTATCATGGGAAAACTTGGCAAAAACTTTGGTCTGGTGATGGTGGCGTCGTGGTGACTCCTCTGAAGAGAGTTCTTCATCCCGTCTCCTCTTTTTCTTTACTTTTTTCAACTTGCCTGCATGGCAACAACGATCATAAAAATAAATTTATTTTTCTATTTTTGGTATACATTTAGTCAAGTATGTTTCCTGAGTTAACTATCCTAGTCAATTTATTTGTGGAACCAACAAAAAAGCCAAACTTATCTCCATTTGCCAATTCTGGTAACATCCATTTATCATATTAGGCATTTCCTCAAGACTTTACAATGGAAAGATTTTTCTGTTTAAATAGAGTGGTGAAATGCGTTTTTTCCACCCAGGGAATCACGGACCTGATGCAATGTTTCTTGTTTTGTAGTAAAATTCTACTTAAAGGAATGTAAAGGTAGGACATTTAAAGGTAACAACATCAGTTTTTGGTAGGGTAAGTCCCAAACCAAACTTCTCAGCAGTCGAAAGAGACTGGCACAATATCATGCATGTTATCACACCAGCTTTCAGAGGAAACTGGTACTGGTATCAGATATATAAAGAATGTTATTTGTGAGTATGCAAGATCATGGATGCTGCAAGGTTATTGGAGAAAAAGAAATACACATTTAAAGCAACTTGCCTGAGTTTAGGAGGAAAGGCAGGAAGGAAGCAAGGAAGCCCAAAATAGCCTCCTTAAAACACAGCTCAAACCTAAGTACTTGAACTAGAGAGAATTCACCTTACGCTGTCAGTTCATAGCCTTTTCTTCCTGCTTCCTTACAGATTTATAGCTGATGCCAGCTCAATCAAGAAAGGAAACTGTACTTCCTGGCAAACATGCATCTGAGAAACTCCAGCTGAGAGGTTACAGAAGTAATTTTATTTTAACTCACATCAGACATCAATTCTGAGTTCCCTCTAATTTCCAGAAAACACACTCAGTCCCTATCATTTCCTGTTCACCAGAATTACGTATTCTAGAATAACTGCATCAGATACTGGGTAAGTTCTTACATTTTTTCAAGGAACTATCATGTTTTCAAAAAACTTTGAGCAAATGGATACAATGGTATTTATGGATTCCAAAGCAATGAATAAATCTGTAAAGTACTTACAGCATAACTCTCTCATTCTAAATTAAGAGGTCTACAAAGAAAATCTAGAGCCATGAACTCTGAATTTGCATTCATTTTTTTCACCCTAGACTTCCAGAAGCCAGAAGATAAAATACAGTATTTTCTGAAGAATTTCTCTTTGATGGAACTGGGTATTTCCATGCAAAAACCAAGTTTTGAACATTTATTCAAAGGAAATAATGTAAAAAATTTTAATCACTGCAGCCATTTGGAAACACAAGATTAGTGACTTTACCTTTTAATTTTTTCTCTTCTTTAAACTTCCTTTTCTTTGGCCCTAGCAGGTGGCGCTGCTGCTCGTAGTAAGGGTCATGTGTAGACAGGAGTCCTGCACTGTAGTACTGATATTGCTGCAACTGAAGTGGAGGCAAATGAGCACAGTAATGGAAAACAGATCTAGCAGATAACAGAAGCAGCGGGTAAACAAGTTCAGGACTTGAGGATAAATTAAAAAAAAAAGTAAAAATCAGGAAACGTGCAATTCTCCGTATTTAGCATTGTTATCAAGGACCGTACAGTGTCCAAAGCAAACCACTTTGTGGTTCCACACAGGGAGCCAAGCCCCCTCAGTTAATTAACGGGAAGAGTGGGCAGTGAAGTTTACACTTTCAAAACACACTGCTCTATTTTTTCCCCACCAGTGCTTCCTAGAAAGCCCCCATGTTAGATGAAGCAGTCCAATCATGGACCTCCTATTTGTTTTGCTTGCACTCCCAAATGACATACATGTTCTACCTTATCATTCCAAAGGATTTAAAAGGACAGGTTTAGATAAAAGACATTTAAAAGATTTCCACAAGGACAATCAATTTGAACATTCAGATTATCAAGTATAAATATAGCTGTCTCAGTATTTTTTCCCCAAAATTAACAAGAAAGTCAATAAATTCCAAACATTACTCAACTAAAATATTAAAGAACTATACACAAGTTACATATAAACAGTCAAATTAAAGACAGTACAGGTCAGAAATTAGTTATTTAAAACCTAAGCATACTATTAAGTTAATAAAAGATGTTTGAAAGGTAAGAAAACCAGTATAAACATATTTTTTTGGACAGATGCGTTTCCCCTCCTTGTAACTGTACTTCTGATCTGACAATACCCTGGTTATTTCCACTAACTGTAATTTCTTACTAGTCTGGAAATAAATATTTATGTAAAATCTAACAAAAGTTATGACCTATGCAAAAATTAAGTGTATGACTGTGCAGTTATATTTCAAGAAGCTAACATAATCTTGGTTTAGAATTAAACAAGTCAACAAAGGAAAGAAGTGAACAGAAGCACAGACCTGCGTGGGAAAAAATTTCTTCACTCTTCTAGAGAAATTTCAAAATTTTAATTTGAGATACATCCTCTGATAGCAGAATAGGATGACTTCCTTTATCTAAGACTACTTTCTGGTGCAATTCAAAACAGCAACAAAAATAATTTCTGCAAGAGCCCTCATTGGAAGAAAAGCATTATCATCAAAAACAGTCATAAAATTTGGCCTAATATTGAGAAAAAGACAGAAATGCAGCAGACTACTTTATTATAAGAGAGGGAAAAAAGAGAATACAAGAGGAAAATCCAAAATAAAAAAGGTAAGAAAGAAAAAAAGAAAGACAAGTAAAACCCCAAGGAATGACAGAAAAAAAGTAAGGAAGAAGTCTAGGAGCCCCTTTTCTAGGAGGTAAACATCACCTTACTACTCGTCATCTCAATGTTGATGCAAGTACACTGCTTTAGCCTTAAATATACATGTTTAGGCTTGAACAGCAAGCTACTACTTGTATTAGAATTTAACCTACAGCACCTCAGTTTTCATATATATTACCAAATCTTGAATTCTAGCATCTTGTATTTGTTATAGTGACTGCGACAGTGCATTGTGCAAGCTACATGTAACACGTGTGCCAGTACTAACTACATAAATTATTGACAGATTATCAGAATAAGGGTTTTCAGTCCGTAGTAATTAATCAAATAACCCTTTCTTGAAACTGATGTCTGACTGTTCTAGTCTATCAAACAACAGATATTTTCCAGTCCGCAAAACATTATGGTTTTTGATTAAAATGTACAAGGAGTTAAAACAATGCAGATGAAGAATAAAAATCAAGGAAATGTAAAAATTTTGTATTTTTACCTCTTTGTCTTTGCTATATTTACTTTGATGTAGCTTCTTATATTTGTGCAATCGCAGCATATTGTGAAGTTCCTCCCTTGAAAGAGAAAACTCTTCTTCCTCTCCATCTTCATCACTTGGTGAATCTGTGTCACTGGAGTCATCACTCAGAAGGATACTCTAACAAGAATAAATGAAAACTAATTTAACAATCTGAAGTCTCTATACCGAATGGTTTATTTATGCAAAGCACTCTTGAGCCTTTACCTAATAAAGGGCTGTGTGTCTGGCCCAACAACAATACGTAACATTTACAAAGTGTCTTCCATCTGAAGCGCCTCAAATGGAAAATAGTTCTCTGAGATACAGTACTGTGTAGCAGTGAACCCAATACAAATTTTTAGTTTGGTGATAGCTGAAATTATTTTAGAATCTGATTCATCTGCTTGTGGTCTCAGAAAAGCAGCAGTGAGAAAATCCAGGGACCAGTACGGACATTCTGTCATGTATGGCTGCAGATACTTTCCTACCCCACTTGTAGTTTGTCCCACTATTCCATCACTTCCAACTGCATCAGTTGCAGCAGGTTTGGCTCGTCTGACCTCTTGGCAACCTGATTTTGCTACAGAAGACTACAGGACAATGAAAATGCAAAGATGGCATTAAGCCACCATTCCACTCTCTCCTTCCATCCTTGTTTAGACCACCTACTGAGTTTATCTTAGAAACAAATTTTCAGCTGAGCCTCAAATGTCTATTTAGTATATTTCATAATAGTTCATTTTAATTTGGACAGCATACTAAAATTACTTCAAGTTTCTGAATGCATACTCACTGTGAAATCTAACTAAAATGCCGCTGCTCACCAAAGATGAAATCCCTACTGTCCATTTAGCCAAACAAAGAAAATCTCAAATCTACACAGACTATAATTTTCTTTTGTTCTACCCAAAGACTAATACAATATTCATTATCAACTGTCTCACACTTTTTTCTTTCTATTTCCAACATAAGAAGCCTCTACAGAATATATTTTTTGCTTCGGTGTTTTATTCTTGGTGTAAAAAAACTCAACCAACCAACCCACCAAATTCACCCACTCCTTTTTTCTTAGCAAGGGATACTAGCTCGAGTTACCTCAAAAAAGCCTCACAGTGCAGCAAACAACAAGCCAATATAGAACAAGACTAAAGAATTCACTTGAAGCTCTCTTTTCAGCAACAGAAAACATTACTGCATCTCTATATCACCTTCTGCCTCTTGTTCAGTGTGAGATTTTGCACTAACTAAATTGCATCACATCATTTAAAACAGTTCTTATAACACATTAGTCTTCTGAGCTCTCAGTAGCACATGTAAAGTAAAATTAAATGGACTACTGAGATGAGAACAAATTTACTGTATTTGGAAATGATATTTGTGAAAATTTTTGACAATGCTCTGACCAGCATTCAACTTACTTTCTTATTGCTATCTGCTTACTTATGTATTTTTATACCGTGATCTATGCTGGACAATGAGAGAATCACTCAGCACTGCCTATAGGGCATTAACTCGGATTCTACTCACAGATTTCCTAATAGCTGATTTTCTTTCCAGTATTCTTACCTTCAGCCACTTTCTGCTTTTCTTCAGTTTGGAAAAGTTATACAGGCTCCCTTTTTCAGACTTTGGTTCTGTTTAGAAAAAAAATAAAGTCCTTATGACATAATGCTTTTCACAGCTTATTTGTAAGAAAGCAGAGATTCAACCCAGTGCATCCTTACCCGGCTGCAGTACTCCATTCAGCGAATGTGTGTTCAGCATCCCGGAATTCCCTGCTCCAGAAGACTCCCCAAGCAAAGAGTTTGGAGGCTCTTCTTTAACTTGCATCAGGGGATCCCCAGACTGAGGCAGCAAAGGATTGTCATCCAATCCATCTTCACTTTCATCACTGCAATAAAATACGTATTACAATGACAATAAAAAAAGAAAATATTCAAAAGAGGAGATACTCTTCCAGCTTTCTTACACATGGCCATTAGTATAAAGGTTTGAGACAGCTTCAGATGTAACTTTACACATCAGAAAATGCTGTTAATAATTTCCCATTAACCCCTCAACAGTAGTTAATCATCAGACCAGCCTGGCTACACTATCAACTTGCACCTTCAGTCTTTTACTCAGTACCTAATTTGAGAAGTATGAACAAAGCAGGAAACTAGTATCAAGTCAAACCAAAGCATGCTATTTCCACCCTCGGCACTACTGTACATGTGAGAAATATAAAGCTATACATTTTCTGCTGTTTGTGTGGATCTTACTACATGCTTGTCAATATACCCATTACCTATCTACACTTGTTATCTCCCCAGGCAGTGATCAGTTCTGTAACTCTACAATTCCAAAACACTGTAAAATGAAATGTAAATTGTTTTGGGACAGACACATACCTTGACAACTCATTTTTCATTGCTACAACTTATATACAAATTCTGCCTCTGACACCAGTCTTTGCATTTCACTTATGGCTACAGGCCATCTGCCTGAAAAGTCAACTTAGTGCTTGTTTAGCCTGCTTTTTGCAGACAGAAAGTTTTGACCACTCAGCTATGAAACAGAGCTTCAAAACACTGTGCCAATTTGTATGTGGGCTGGCACCATACTTATCAGTGTGAGTTAAGTGCAAAATCTTTAAAGAAGAAGAGCTTATAATGAACGAGTCAACACTAAACCCTTAAAATGGTGTTGCCTGGGAACAATATAATAAAATTGTTGTCTTTCCTTGGCATTCCAACAGGAAATGGAACAGGTTTTGGTACCTGGATATACTCCTGTTAAAGATGGCAGACGTCTGTCGTAAAAACTGATCCAGTTGCAGAGCTTTCTCCAGATACTGCAGATAAAGGGGTTTTGCCAGCTCTGAGCAGCTGCCATCCTCCCTGGCACCCAGCTCTGAGGCCATAGAACAAACTTCTCATGCACGGGTGCCTCTGAACACACAGCTGTTAAGAAGAAACAACAGTCATCACTGGCACCAAGACCACCACCTCTGAAAGGAACAAACAGGGCAGGCAAATCTACTGCATGCTACACCAAAAGGTAGTGCTTTGCAGAACACGTAACTGAGGTAGTTCTGGGCAAAAGCTGAGGTTGCAGTTAATAGGTGTATTAAACAGGAATTCACACAAAACCTTCCTTACAATATTACCATAGCTGAACACTGGATACTTCCTTTTCTGTTTTATGACTTCAGGGATGCCATTTGATAGTGATGAGTACTGCACTGACCCAGTGTGATAATCCAAGTGGTGACACAGAAATGCAAAGTACAACGAAGCCAGTCCTTGAACACCTAAAGTAAACTTTCATCACTAGTAAAGATAACATGTTTAACTCTGAACAGAGGGCAGTCGTGTATCATGAAAGTTAAATTTAAGAAACTAAATTGTTAAGTAGAATCATATGTATAAACTTACTCCAAAAAGGAAGAACTACTAAAAATATTGTTCATCTGTTGGTTTCACCATTCACAGCTGTAGTCTACAGAATTCCTGGAAGGCCCTTCCTTTACTTTACAGCGCTCAGAACACAGCTGTTACTTGTTGATAAACAGGCTACAAATACTTGACCAAAATCTTCCGTTCTGAAATTCAACTGTTATCTTTATTAAAAAAAGCGTAGCACATAATTGGAAATTTATTAACTACTTTTTACATTTACAAATTTAGAACAGTCTAGCTTTTATGTTTTTTCAACTAGCAAAAACACCCTGCCAGATTTTAATTTTTTTATTTACTCTCAGGATTTTAGTTTCTTTAAAAAAAAGCAAACACACCTCTCAATACTTGCACTATACATACTCTAGAAGAGAAAATATCAAAACATTTTATTGCTGTCAACTGCAGTTTTATTTTCCTTCAACTACACACAACGTCATAACAACTGTTACAGTAATAGCTCTATAAACTGGGATTTATTTTCCTTCAATTACAAAAGATTGTTATAGTAATAGTGAGAAAGATAAGTTTAAATTATTTCCAATTGCAGTTGTTACTGTATAAACAGAAGTGCTGTCAATACCCTAAATATGATAATATTTACTAATAAATAAATGCCTTAGCCTTTTGCTTCTGGTGAAGGACAAACATAAAACCAGTCAGCTTTTGAACGATTTAGATTAATGGTTCATCTGAAGGATTCTTCTGGTTTCAGTCACTTCTTAAAAATACTACAAAATCTGAAGCAAGCGTCACATTCATTTACTGAAAAACTTCTTATATTTGCTCAATTATCAAATCATTAATGACTAAATTGTTTTAAGCTTATAGAAGGGAAAACACAGATTAATTATCTGGTCTTCAATTTGTTTTCTCTTTACATATGCAGTCTGACTTTTTCCAGCATCTAACTTTTTCCAAGTCTTCCTCACAAAGATTACAGAACATATTCAGAACTCTTGAAGTTACAAAAATCTGTGGTAATTGAGATAAAATGTGATACCGCCTTGAGACTGTTGGGTGTGGTTAAATAAGAGCAAATTTTATTATTTCTTAGTAACACCTAATCTTGAGTAATATCTTTACCCACACAGAATAAACAACAGTATGCCAGAAATTGCTAAAACAGGGCAACAACCTTCATTTTAATATTATTTTTAGACTGAAGCTATCTAGGTTCAGCTTTCTATATGCTAGATCTTCATATACCTGGCAGCAATGGAATGATTGACCTGTTCCCAAATACCCACTTCCAGCAGAAGTTAAGAGATGGAATAATGCACATCTGGAAATACAGGAAAGCCTTCCCTACAATAAGGGTATTAAGATTCATGTTTTCCAAGAAACTTTCATCTACATATGTTGTATGTCTTAATGCTGATCTGAAAAAAGCCCACCCTAAAATAAAAATATGTATTCCAAGAGACAGAGCCATGAAGAAAGTAAAGAGGTTAGAAAATTACACGGAACATGAGACTTGTGTTTCTAATGGAAGAAATCATTCAGAAGGAGGTAGAAAAGGACATCAAGATGGTTGAAGTGGTTTGCTTTCAGATCCTCAATACAAATGATATATATTATTGGAACAGGATTCACTTCCTAATATCATACCAGAAAAAGTACAGTGATCCTTTTAACCACTGTCTTAAAATGTATTCATCGATAACAGCACTTGTTACGTGAACACTACTTTGCTCTCCCAGCCAAAATACCATGTGTAACCATTGTTTAAAGATTTTGCTAAGAAACACAAGTTATCGTTCACCTGTCTGCTCTTGGCAGGAAACCTTCCCAAATCACTGCCCATCCTTGAGGCACTGCGGTAAAGAAACCAGCCTTAATGGGCACAAAGCACAGGGGGCTTCACTCAGATTCACCACCTCCAAGGAAATTAACCACCCAAACATGATCTTCTGCACCCTGGACCTTTCCCTCACAAAACTATAGAAGTTTAACAGCAAAATAAAGAGAAAGTTCTTAATCCAGGACAGCAAACAGGCCAGACACAAAAGAAACACAATCATATATTCCTGATCTAAAATGAGTAACTGGATGTTTTTCCAGCTGCCCAGAAACACTTCCCTAATAGTCTAAATGGATCCACTAGACTGGACCAGCGCCTCTCCTCCGCACAGGCGCTGATGTTCATCTGGCTCCACGCCCATACAGTTTAGGAGATTACCCAGCAGCAGAACACTTCTTTACTTGCAAGATATAAATGACCCTATGAAAAGAAAATGCTATCTGATGTGTCCAGTAATTAGAAAAGTAAGCTATTTTCTCAGGAGTGGCTTGTTGCTACTACACAGAGTTCCCTGGCAAATACGAAAGCAAGTTGGCAATACCCTCTGTCTGCAATGACTGCAGGAACTACAAAGACTAAGTTTCATTCCATATTTTAACACAGTAATCCCCCCTATGCTGAGCATATACACTTAGAATGTGTATACACGCTAAGTACACACTTAGCACATGCCCCTCTTAGCATGTGTATATGCTAAGTACCTGCCCTATCCGTACTTACTTCCCAGATCAGGAAACATGACACTTTTGCATTTAATAAAGTCTTCCTTATGCTGATACAGTGTAAGTACTCTACATTTCACCTCTAGGAAGAGACAAGCGTTTGCTTGTCTTCCTATTTTAATTGTCCCAAGAGGGTCCTGTACATTCAAAGATAATTAAACAGTTACTCATCTGTATCCCACCTACCAAATGAACAAATGAATACAGCAGAGCATTATTCCTAAATGTATTAACAATGCCCAAAACAAATTTAATAAGTGTTACACAAGCATATTGAATAGAAAATAGCTGAGCCATTGAATTCAGCCTTTCATTTGTTTATATGCTAACAGTCATACAGTGCTTCTTTGCTGATCAAATAATACAGGAAGCTAACGGACAGATACTTCTTTATTTTCTGTTCTTTTGTTCCCATTATAGGTTTTAAGAAACAAAGATTCCCAACAGCAAAAAATGGTTTGAATGCTGAAGCATGAGAATGTGTGAATAAAGGAGAGGCACACAAGAGCTTGATCCACTACAGCAGGTAACAGTGTTCAGAACATCAACAAGACATTGCTTCAGTGGACATACAACAGTGATGACATTAATTCTGCTTTTCTTCACCATTTTTGAAAAAAATATATCCTTTTGCCTCCTCGGTTTAAGGAAGAAATAAATAGATTCAGTTTAATCACAGAAATAAATTTTCAAAACATTTTCATTATTGATGGTAACATTTTGGCAAATATGTTATAGGTGGTAAAATGACTAGATGCTGCAGAGTAATCCTTCTGCCATTATGACTTTCTTACTGATATACAACAACTTTATGTTAAATTTCAGTATCAAATGCGGTAGTTATTTGCTTTCACCCTTTATCTTCCCTAGAAATACAACAATTTAAGAAAATCAGCACTTGGAAATAAATAGCTGCTGCACTGCCTAGCTAGCACTTTGAATCCTCTAACATTCTTACTTAATCAGAAGCTCACACTAAAACCATTTAATTGTATCACGTGGCCCTTTGAATTGTTAAATGCGCCAGTGAAATAACACCAGCAATATCTGAGTTTAGTTATACACATGTCAAGTTCATACAAATAACCTTCATTATTACATATACGTATTTAATTATTTACATTCAGTTCTGAAGAACCCTTCCTTCTGCTGCCTTAAAACACATTGCTTAGTTCAATGTTAATGTGGAGTTTCTTCACTCCTCTGCTTTTTCAAGTCTGCCCATTACAACATCTACTCAGTAAGCAAACACCCAGCACTGGACAAGAATCCTCCAAGGACGTCCTCAGAGAGCAGAGTTATAACAAGGTCTCTAAGTGTTATACCCACCCACCCGCACCAACCAAACAGCAAAACCACCACCCTCATGAAACAGCTTAGCTTTAAAAGTAGATTCTCCCAGTTTAAATCAATATCCACTGGCTACTTCTGAATTAAGTCCAGTAACTTTTTGCTACTGGTATCAGATTAAAGCACGGGGTCCCCATAAGCGGCAGGTGTGATTTTGGAGCTTGTGCGTAGCTGAAATAGTTCTTCTTCCACCAGGAGCTTCTTTCTTTTTTTCCCCTTCAGTTCCTGGCATCTCCACATCTCAGATAAGGCTCAGAGGATTACTTTTTCAGCTCTTTATGCGTAATGCTCTTTATGCATTACACATTACGGTAAATAATGATAAGAAGTACAGCTGCAGGCACATACACAAACACTCACAGCCACGGAGGTAGAAGGTAAAACACAGCAGGTAACCCACAGTACCCCTTCTTTGCCTGTGTCAAACACCAGGCAAATCAGGGACGTAAAACTAATTCTGTCTCGCCTGCCACATACTAAGTGCGTGTATATGAAGTGGTACCAGCCAGCAGGTGAGCATGCTTGTTTGTTTCAAATATTTCAACCCACTAAAGCAGAGTTTCTTACCTCTCCTCTGTCCAACCAGTGCAAGCACACTGACAAAACATTCAAGTGGACAAAACCCTGAAATCCCCATTTACACACAGAAAGCATGCATTCATCATAACCCTATGTACAGCATTGAAAGTTTTATATATAAAGCAGGATTAAAACTGGGACCAAGAATACAACCTTCTGTACTATTTTGGTTCTCTCACAATTTTAACAATTTTCTGGGTTTTTTTCCACACGTCCTTTTTGTGCTTTGCATTTTGACACCAACTTTTTAAGAGAGATTTTCCAAACTTAAACAAACACCTAAGATACTTTTCTTGAAGAAATTTACCATTGAGACATACAAGTCCCATTAGAACAGCAGAATACTGCAAGGATTTCCTGTAATAACATCTCCAGCATAAGCCCCAACATAAACATGCACATCCATGCAAAAGATTAAGTCAAGACCTATATGGAAAACTTATGTTAGTACAGAAATATCAGTGAGGTAATTTTTTGACAGATTTCTTCATGAGTATATAATCCCTAATACAGACAATTGTGGCACCATAAAATGGCATGAAGAGGTATCTTGCTTGAAAAAGAATTATTCTTCTTTGCCCTTTTACACTTGAGCTTGCTTTGATAAATGTATAGCTACACTAACAACCATTTTCCAGAGCAAGGTGCTCTGTGCCAGGTGTTAAAGCAAAACATGATCCCCATATAGTCTTTTTCAGGGCAGTATCTTATATAACTTTGAAACATAAGAGACTATTGCTTTTAAAAAAGCAGATAGGAGGATATTCCATGTGAATCTAAAGCCCTCAGTTTCCTATGAACTCAAGCTGAATGCATAAATGACATGTAGGTACAGCTGAAGTGAGTTCACACCATTTCAGTTTGAAATTTAAAAAAGGAGCAATTTTAATTGCTTTTCTGAGTAATGAAATCTAGTTAAAACTAGATAGTGCCCTATATACAGTACTCTACTTTGCCATTTTGCTTGTATAATAAGGTTTTCCAGGGAATGATACAGCATTTCACTGATCTCTGTTCCACCTTTCAATTGTTTTTAAATACAGAAAAGAAGAGCCAGTGGGGCACAAGCTCTGAATCTTCCAATTGCCGGAATGACAGTCACAGATAGGGCTCAATTTACCATTAGAAAGAAAAAATTCAGCTATACAAAAATTTTATCAGAAGCACCAAGCTGGCATGTCCCAAACAGGTAGTCAACAGTATTTATGGAGACTTCTGACAACAAATCCACACTCTGCACTGTGTAACAGCTGTTACCCTCACACATTGCCATTGCTTCACTCCTCTCTGTACACGTGAAACATAAACACCATGGAAGTTTTAGGGCTTTTTTTTGCTTTTTAATCCCTCCACCCCAGACTACGAAAAAAGAACTATGTCCAAGAGAGCTCCAAGAAGACCATTTTCTTCTTGCCGTTTAAATCAATTTCTAGCACGTAATTTAGTTTGTCACCTAGCATACTTATTACAGAATTTACAGCTTATTATGTTATACCCCAATTGAACAAAACTTGCTCAATTTGAACAATCAGGAAACATCAGGCAGTATTTTAAGTAACTTTAACAATGTTTGTGTAAGAGATGGTCTAGAAGTGAATTACAGGGAGTATCCTGAAACATTGGGAAAAGGTTCAAGCCACAGTCCTATTTCTTGTACTTTTCCCTCAGAATCTTACTGACCTCTGGATGTCTCTACATACTCATATGTACACATTAAAGGAATGAAAACACAAACACATAATTTCTGATTTGTATAAATTAAAGGTGATGAGTGTTGGTCGCTTACAGACGTAGCGAATCATAGAATGGCTAGAGTTGGAAGGGACCTTAAAGATCATCAAGTTCCAACAGCTGCACAAATCCATTTGCTCAAACGAGAGAAAATTGAAATTCTAAAAATTCTAGAAATGCACATAAAGGCATTTCACTATTAAAAAAAAAAAGGGGGGG
>VZRU01011842.1:0-11674 GCA_013398155.1 Pedionomus torquatus | reverse complement strand
TCTTTCCTGCTTGTTCGCAGGCAGAGCAAAACCCCCTCTCCCTGGGGACGGGGGACCTGGCTCCGCATGCTGCCCGAGGCCACGGCGATGGGCGTGTTCTCCCAAGGACGAGAAGCGGAGTCGGGGGGCGATGACTGAAGGCACAGCGAGGACAGCAAAATGCCAAGTCTGATGCTCGATGCCGGCTCCAGGAAGCTCCGCCCTCCCAGGAGCTGCGCTCAAAGTCCACCCCACACCCACTCCTCCCACCCTGATGCCTGGTGCCCCGGGACCACTTCGGCCAAAGCGGGCAGATTTGATGATTTTGCAACTACCAAAACCACATTCTTTCCGTGCAAGTGAACCAATACCATCTGAATGTTGCACTGTGGCCAGTTGACACCATGGCTGTCAACGTGCTCTCCGGCACAATTTTGGTCCAGCCCAACTGACATTCTGACAACTGACATTCCCCAGAAGAGCCCTGGGCATGGCCCAGGGGACTGTCCTGAGCAGGTGGACAAGGCCACCTTGCTTTGGGTGGGCTGCAGATGGGTCAAGAAGGAGAGGCATGGCTCCGAGTCCAGCGCAGATATCTGCAAGGCAGAGCTTCTGCATCTCCCTTCCCACTGGAGCGGGGTTTGAACTATTGTGGTGTTCTCAGCATCTTCAGGGCTGAGCCATCACCCACTCCCTTCCCATCCCTGTGTCTGGCTGGCCACCCAAGCATGCCCTCACCCTTACCATGACACCCTCCCAAGCACAAGCAATTTGCAGCTCGGAGAGTTATGGCATCAGACATTTGGAGTTGTGGTTTATAGTCATTCCCCCACACACATCTGCCCAGTTCTCCTCACTTTCTGAACATCCACAGGCTGTCAGCCTCTCCCAAGCCCCATGGCAAGGAGTCTTGTGGACAGTTGGGCAACACCTGGGGGCTCAGCACCTCCAAGCAGGCCAGATGTGTACCTACCCTGCTCCTCACCTCTTGCTGTCATGCTATTGCATGTCCCAAGCTCTCCATGCTGCCATGGAGCTGCAGGACCATGGGTCAGCCCTCGATGGTGTTGACCCACGGCTGGGACTTGGGCTACAGAGCTCAGGTTGGGAGACACCAGGCTGTGAGACTGCAAAGTTGCTTTGAGGAGCATGAGAGTAGGTTAAGATACCACAAGGATGTGGCCAACACAGAGAAGATGCTTTCTGGCTTGGCTGCTGTCCACCACAGTACACTGAGCTCTTCCTAAGATGCCTTCATTCATCATGCAAGAGGAAGAAACCCAAGTGTCCTAGATACAGTGACAGCATTTCAGGAGCATTGGAAGCAGTGTGTTGTGCCAGAAATGGGTCAGGGGATGAGGCATATGTGATGGGATGTATAATCCGTCCCTCCGGCTGCTCCTGAGGACCAGACCCTAACCTATACACGTTGGACATCATTGTAGTGTGAGGCTGCATGGCATGAGTTACATCATCTATCCACTTCCCCATTCACACCTCCCCACTGGACACACTGTTTGGAGTTTGTATCACATTTGCACCTCAGTTTCCCATGGGCTAAGCACAGGGAATAACAACAGTGCTCTGTGGTGACTTTTCAGTCCCCTCAGATGAGAGCTCCTAGAGAGGATGGTGGAGGATGGATGGATGGATGGATGGATGAGCAGGCTCTGGGGCTGTCAACCTCTCCTTCTCACACCACACCTGCCTCAGCCCCAGGCACCCTAAGTCTTAGCAGGCTTCTAAAGACATGACAAGCAGAAGTTGGGATAGAGGCCGGGTCCCAGCTAGTGTTGACCATTGCAGCTCTGGGGACATCTCCCACTGATATAAATGAGGGTAGACACTGATATAAATGAGGGTAGGAATCACTACTGTGGTGAGTGAGGGTTTGCTGATTTACGCTATTAATCTCCAACTGGTGTCTGAGGGAGGAGTCTTCCCCACTGTGATGGTCAGGAACATTGCCTATTTAATCAGGAGAAGGGGAAACAACCAGTTTGGGCTCTCCTGGCTTCTCTTGCTTCTAGCTCCAAGTCAGCTCCTCTATAATCAGGTGAGTGTGTGAACCATCACCCAGAGATCACCCTGTTTGACCGGAGATGATGTGGCTTCTTCTTCCATCTGACATAGTTTCCCTCAGCTTTGCCCCACTGTTTCTCCAAGTATTTAAGCATGATGACCACCCTGTCCTTGCTTTTGAAGCTCCATGGGATGCAAACCTGTTCAGATGTTAGCAGGCTGATGCTTTTATTAGAACCAAGTAACCTTTCTCAGAGTATGTCCTCCCCTGCCTTGGATTTCCACCCACCCTGGCTAGCCAACCTGAGTGGTCTTGCAGGGTATAATAAAATGCAGAGAAAACATCCCTTTGGCTCTAATTAATTTTACATGATTGTTGGGGGAAGAAATCCATTTTCATAAACAGAAAGGATTTATGCTGCTCCTTCTTGCCTTTTCTTTCCCCCCTCCTTCTTGAGTCCCAAAGCACTTTGCTTGGGGCTAGCAGGGACTCATTTTATGAATGGTTTAGATTGAGTGATGCGTTATTAATAACAGCCAAGCAAGCAAGCAGCATATTATATATCATTTCAGGAGATTCACTTAATTCGGGAAAGTTATTTATTGCCCTAAGGAAAAAAAAAAATAGCCAAACCAAACCCAGAGAGACTCCAGTTCTTCCTTACACCTCTGGCTTGGAGGGGGGTTTCATGGGGTGGCTGTGGGTGGAAGGGTGGTTCAAGCAGGGCTGTACCAACCTGTGAGCATGTAGAAGTTGCCTGTTGGAGGTGGACACTGGTGGGACCTTTGGGGAGCCCTCGCCTCACGGGGGTACCCCATCTGCAGCCCTTTCATCAGGGCTGGGGCTTGTTGGATGCTGCTCTGCTCATCCCCGTGGTGACAAACTATTCTAGCTGGATGAATGAGCTTTATAGCAGCTCAGGGCAAAGAAACAGCTAATCTGGCTCCTGCAGCTCATTGACTTCACCATTGTTTTACAAGACTTTGATGAGGCCAGTGACAGCAGACAGATGGGGTCTGCTCTCCTCTGGCTGTGCCCCCTTGTGGAGGCTGCTACCCATGCACAACCCTGTAGCATACACCAGAGAATCCTCAGGGTGAGGTGACATTATCTGAGCTTGGCAACAAGCCCCAGGTGCCACCAGGCAGTCGTTGGGAGCTCCTTTGGGGTCACTCCTGATAAGCTGCTGTGTGGTGCTGGATCTGTCCTGGTGGCAGCAGGACTTCAATATCAAGGGAGGGCAGCCCAGCTTCGTTGGCCAGGGCCCAGTTCTAGTAGATCAGTTGTGTCTGGGTCACTGCTTGTTCTTGGGGAGCTCCCAGAAGGTGGGGGTCGTGTTTTCTCCCTGTTACCCACCCCCATGCCCCACCATTTTTCCAATCCCAGCAGGTCCCACCACATCCTCTTGGAGAGGAGACCTTCACCACATCCCTCTCCCTGCCCACCTTCACCCACCTTGGAGCTACCCAGAGGGCCTCTTCATCCTGCCACCCCTCTCGCTCTGTGCCCAAGTCCGGGATCAGATGCCCCGGTGATAGTCGCGGCACCTCCCGGGTACGGGAGGAACCACCGGTGGGCTCCAGGAATGCGGGTGAGTGTGCAAAAGTGAATGTGCACGAGTGGGTTTGAGTGTGCAAGCCACAAGCCCGGGAGCAGCCGTGGCACGCCCGGCCCTGTGCGGCTTGTACGAAGGGGACATCTGGTGGCGTGTCCCCCGCATTGCTTTGTAGCACACGGCCTCGGCTGGGGACACCGCTGGCGACCTCCACCAGTGGCTGTACCCAGACTGCGGAGGCCGGGGGAGGGTTGGGAAGGGGGGCAAGGGACCTGCTGCTGCCTTCCCAGCTGCTCCCCTCCCGCCTGGCTGGGAAAAGAAGGGGTGGAGACACTCCAATAAATTTGTGTAATTTATTTTATAAGGATATTAATTTGATTGGGTAGGTTCTTCCCCCTAGAGCTGACCGAGGCTCCTGAACCTTTCAGTCCCCAGGCTGGGGGTGGAGAGGGTCTACAAGTCCTGCTTGATGCTCCTGAGAGCATCCCTGGTGAGTATCCCTGCATCCCTGGCGTGGGCTAGTCTGAGACCTGGCCAGCTCAGCTCACACCATGGTTGCGCTCATGTCTTCTCCAGCTCCCAAAGAATAAGGTTGCGTTGGGCCAGGATCTTGGCCACCCTCCTGGTGAGCAGCTTCTCCTGCACCAGGGGTCGCAGGATGGTGTAGCTCTGCAGGTTGCAGTGGGTGAGCACCATCCCCGCAGCAGGTTGAACAGGGAGCTCCAGGGTTTCCCAGAGCTCCTGCAAGGCCTTGGCCACGGCCAGTGCACTGCTCTCATTGAGTTGCTGCTGCAGGTGCCTTCTTAGTAGGCTCTTCAGCGTGTAAGAAGGGGCCTTGGGCAGCTTTTCTTTCACCAAAGACAACATATCCATGTAACCAGCCACAACATTACAGAAGTCTACTTTCCTGCCCGTGGCATCCAGGGCTTTAAAGAGAGCAGGCAGCTCTGGTGCCCAGAAGTTATAAATGATGAGGATGGGCCTGGGGATCAGGGAGAGGTACCAGAGTAAGTTCTGCATTCCCACCTCTGTGGAGACACCCTGGGAGACCAGTGCCAGCACCGACTCGGGCGTCTGAATCAACGTCTTGAAAGTGTGCTCTCCATTGACTGCTGCCACCTCTGTGATTTGATGGGCTGTGGAGGGGAAAGGATGGGGCTGGAGTAAGTATTTGGGGGTGCTCCTCTCTGCCCCCAGCCCCCTATGCCCAGGGAAGGCAATGCTCACTTTTCTGGTCAACCTTCAAGCTGAGGAACACCAAGGTGCTCGGCTCTGACTCATTGTCCCAGGGGCTGGTGGGGCCAGTGCTGCAGTGGGGTGAGGTGCCGCTTCTGGACCACGTGGAGCTGGAGGGCTTTCTGATGGCTTTGGGCTTGCTGGAGGCCTGCAAGAGATTGGAGAAGATGGACAAGTCCCATCTGCCTACTTGGACCTGTCTGGAAAGGCATGAGGAGCACCCTTGGGTGCACCAGTAGCCATGGGCAGGGACCTGGTTGTGTGCAATGTCACGAAACCCCCAGGGTCCAATATCCCAGCACTGGCAGGGATGGGTTGGGGTTGTGTTGCGTCTCAGGAATGAGCTGGCCATGGGGAACCCCGTTGAGAGCCCAAAACCAGGGTCTGGACCAAGTGAGCAAGAGCAGAGATCTGAATGCAGGTCCTGGGACCCAGGCAGTGGCCAGAGGGACACAACATGCAGGTCTGGGGACTTGCTATCCCCTTTTTGCACATCTCATGTGGATGCAGCTCATGCAGGGACATAAACACGGCTGAGTAACCTCACCACATGAGATACCATTAGACTAAAGCTCTGGTTGGAGTCTAGACAAAAGGGGATTTAATTGGCCCAGGAGGATGTTTGGTGCTTCTCCAGGCTCAGCAGATCTGATGCCTACAGTGGAGTTTCCCAAGGGTGAGTGAAAATGGCCACCCCAGCTGTCCCATCCCTGGCCTTGGCAGGGTTGGACATCTACATTTAGTATCGCCCTAGGGTAAGAGTAGGACAGCAATACATTCAGGAGGCTCCAACCTTGGTTTCCTTCCCTTTTTCCCCCGGGGGAAAACCATGCACCCCTGACATGGGTGCCCTGCAATGCTGGGATATCCATGTCCTGCATCTTCCCCTATACAGCCCAGGAGGGGTGGAAACGTGGCTGGACCCATTTCCATAGGCATGTGAGTAAAACCAAGCACTCCTTGGCTCAGGGGAAGTGGGATCACTTAAATGCCAGGTTAAAATCGCATGTTTGAAGGGAATTCAGGGCTGTTCTGTCTGGGAAAGGGCAGAAGGATAAGGTGATGGCAGCGCCCTGTTTCCCCCTCATCTGGCTGTGCCCAGAGTGACCCAGCTGGCCTGAAGGGAGTTATATGAACCAAACTTGGTGACAAAATGCCATTACAGATGCACTTGCTACCTGAACCAGCAACAGGCAAGTTGAATTTATATGCAAATAAAGGTTTATTAAAGGGGCTAGGCAGAGAGGAAAGTGTGAGGGACTTTTGGGAGAGGACAATCACCCAGACGGAGACAGGCATTTGTAGCACCATGGGTGATAGATCCAGGCAGAGCAGGGCACTGACAATGATCTTGCTGCTTCAGCTCATGTGTAGAGCATGACAGTCCCCAGGTGACCCCATGAAGGTTCCTCCCAAGCCCCCAGATCTCCTGAACCTCTAAGCAGGTCCTCAGCCCTTGCCCTCCATCCCCTTGAAGGCTGCATCTTCCCTGGGCTGGATCCCACTGCTTCATCCCACTTTTTCCTCCCTCAGCTGCTATTTCACCACCACCACTGCCACATTGTTCCAGGCTTTAAACCAATTTTCCCCAGCTCTCAGGATTACATTTTTCCAGCACCTAGCACCAGCCCATGGATGGGATGTTTATACCCCTGAGACCTCTGTTTTTTTTCTCAGCCTGCACCTTTGCTGCACCCTTAAATCCACATCGTACCAAAGGATGCCCCATCCACACCAGGATTTTTCACAGCAAGCAGCTAACGTGCCCCAAAAGCCCCAGCCTCGAGATTTTTTAGGCACCAGAAGGGAGTGGGGACAGGGTTTTAGTCCCACAACAGGTTTTGTTGTTGTTGTTGTTTTTCCCCTGTTAGAGATTAATCAGGAAAGCAAGGAGAAACAGCAAAGGAAAAAAAAATAATAAGGAAGCCAGTAGCAGGCCAAGATTTAATCTGGAAACAGCTTTATTGACGAGTAAGATGAGCTTCTGAATAAGTTTATACAAAAAAGAAAAAAAAACTGGAGCTATTAACTCCAGCTATTAAGCCAGTGCTGGAAAACCAACCTCCCCTCTCCCTGATTCCCAAATTGGCTGTGCTTGCCTCCAGTTCCAAAGGGATCTGAGCAGGGATCCCATGCCCTTGGTTCATCTACCCCTTCACTCAGGGCTGTTTGGTCACAACACACCAGTCTGCAGCAGCCAGTGCTATGGAATGTCCCCCGCAGGGAGCTTGGACATATCACTCTGGGGGATGTTCACATGGTCCCTATCTGCTCTGGTGGCCCCTGGGTCATCTTAGGGGACTGGGATCCAGCCCTGAAGCACATCAAGGAAGGGTTTTGCTACCTGTGAGCGAGGACCGTGGCTGCTCCACAATACCAGGAGATGCCAGTAAAGGTCTTAGCCCAGGAGCACTAGATTTGGGATGGCCTGGCTGCCTGTGAGTGATGGAAAAGGAAGAGAAAGTTGCAAGCAAGTCTCTTGCTGATGGCAGGAAGGGAGAGGGCTGGGGAACAGGGAAAGGCACCCCAGAGATGATGGAGGCAGCAGGGGGGACTGCTGCCTCTTCTGCCTTTGCCGCAGCTCAGCAAGGAGGAAGGCCTGGCGTCACCACACTCACCGCCGTGTCTTCCTCCGAGCTGTCCTCTGAGCTGCTGATGACAATGCTGGTGTCTTCTGTGGAAGGAACAGGAGGATGGTGAGGCTTCAAGACTCTGATTTCTTTGGACCATGGGGGGACTGATCTGATCTCCAGATTTTTTGCAGCAGAAGGCAAGTGTCTCTACCAAGGACCATGAACCACACAGCCCTTGGGTGCTCTCAGACGCAAGGTGTGGGGCAGCCTCTCCACTGCTGCTTCACCCCACAGACCCTGTACTGGCTGCTCCACAAAGACACGTTTCCCTCTTGTTTGCAGAGCCTGGGACCCCTTGCTGCGGGATGCTGGGAGCAGGGCAAGGTGAGCCCAGGGAAGAAAAATGTGGTTTACTACAAGTTTGTAGGTTTTCTTTGCGCCAGGAAAATCCAGAGATCATGGAGCAGGAGGTAAGGGAGACTCTCCATACACCTACCCTGCTCTTCCCTAGGCTTAGGGATTTGGCTACTTCAGAGGTAGGACACAGAGATGGATGGACCATCCCCATCCTGGGAACCAGCTCCCACCCTCTGCTTCTCCATCCGGATGGAGGGGATGTTGCCAGGGTTTTGGGTGCAGGGTTGGGGGGGGAGGGGGCGCACTACACAGATGTTGGGAAAGAGTTGGGAAAGATGGGAGACCCCAATAAGGGTAACGAGGAGGGGCATGTCACCAGGCCTCACCTGCATCATCACTGTGGTTGGTGGCAGCAGGGATGCAGTTCTCATTCAGTGTGGAGGTGCTGGGTTCCCTTCTGCCATCCCACTGGTTTGAACTGGGATCACTGGGGATTGGCATGCTGTCACATTCCAGCTTCAGCAGCTTGGGTGACATCTGGCTGCCCTTTTCCATGCAGGGTGATGCCCGCTTGGGCCATGCAGTGACAGAGGGAGCCTGGAGAGAGGAAAGCATGAAGGAGTGTAAGGTGCTGAGGTGACATCTCCTGGTCCTCAGAGGCTCCTGCCTGGCCAAGGCAGTTCTTACCGGGTTTGTGTGCATCTCTTTGAGGCTGATGGTAAAGCTGGGCAAGATGCTCTGACTTTCAGGCTCAACTGGCTCTTCGTGCTGCAGAGAGAGCACAGAGCAGTGTTAAGGTGAACCTCGAGGCCACTGACTCCGCTCCAGGGCTAGACCACCCCAGGCAGCATGCAGAGCTGGGAGGGGGCAGAAACATCCTCAGCAGGGGGAAAGCAGAGGCACAGCCCAGGCCCCAAGCTTGGCTCAAAGCTTGTGCTTGAGCTGTGGGTGCCAAACAGCAGCGTTATGGCCAGGGGAAGCTACAGCTTTCCCTGCCGCAAATGAGGGATGGAGCCAGATAGGGTGGGAGTGGGCAATGATGGCTCCAAAGCAGGTTCTTTTCTGCCCTGGGTTTTTGTCGCTGATGAGGAAAGGGCTGGGGAGGGCAAGGCAGACCCTTGCAGGGAGGCTTGCAAAAGTCAGAGGAAGGGGGTGAAACAGGAGCCTGCCCCGTATGGTAGCACACGGGGACGAAACATGGACATCTCACCAGGTTGTTCTCCGGAGCCACCTTGACCATGGGGAAAGGGTGGGAATTAGTATCTGGAATGGAAAGAGAAGGGCTGCAATCCCAAATCTGAACGCCCAGACCTCCCACTCAGCCCCAGCAGCAGCTGAGCCAGGGAAAAATCTGCCAACCAGTTGCAGGAAGGAAGCTCTGATCTCCTTCCTATTTCCCAGCCCTTCAGTTTGGGATGGCCCAAGGAGTTTAGGAGCCTCCGGGGACCCAGAAACCAGCATTGCTAGAGCCTGTCAGATTGGTGGGGGACCAAAAAGGGGCTCTGACCTCACAAACAGAGGAGCAAATTTTTGTCCCAGTGGAAATAAGCACCCTACAAGAGCTGTAGAGAGGTGGCTCTGAACCCTGTGGGACCGAGAGCTGGGATGATGGGGAAGAATGCTTGATCAGGGAGGGGAGTGATGGGACAAGGGGGAAGGATTTTCACTTGGAAGAGGGGAGGTTTAGATTAGTTATTAGGAAGAAAATCTTTCCTGTGAGGGTGGTGAACCCCTGGTCCAGGTTGCCCAGAGATACTGTGACCACCCCATTGCTGGAGGGGTTCTAGGCCACGTTGGACAGGGCTTGGAGCAACCTGGTCTGGTAGGAGGTGTCCCTGACCCAGGGCAGGGGTTGGAACTGCATGGTCTTTTAAGTCCCTTTCAGCCCAAACCACTCTATGATGCTGGCCTGTGGGGTGGCTGGGTCAAACCCCAGGACAGGTCCTCACCTGGGTGCCCCATGACACGCTCCTCCAGTGCTTGCAGCCTGGCTCGACACTCGGCCAAGTCCCCANCTGCTCCACACGCTGCCGGATTAGCTCCCGCATCTCCCGCTGGCTCCGCTCCAGCTGGGCAGCCTCGGCTTGCAGCCCTGCGTAGGTGGCCTCCAAGCCCCTTCTCTTCTGCTGCAGCTGCTGCCGGATGGTGCCCAGCTCCTCCTGTCGGCGCTGGGTCTCACTGGCGATGTCGCAGAAAAGGGCGTGATGGCTGTCCAGCAGCGCGCAGGAGCAGCACAGGGCCCTCTTACACATCTTGCAGTAGATGCTGGAAGGAATCAGAAGTATCATTCAAGGATGGGGCAGGGGTGAGAAAAGTATTTCCCCATTCCCAGAGGGGAAACTGAGGCCAAGGGCAGGAAAGGGCTTTACCTCCTATCACTGGCTGCAGATTTGGGCATCAAGTTGGGTGTTGGACCCACCTTTGCTCCCCTCCTTCCTCCCAGGAACCCACCAGCCCCATATTGTGCCCTGCTCCTGCCTGGTCTCACTGGGTTGCAGCAGGCCCTCTCCCTTTGACCCTGTCCTGCTGGCAGGAAACACCCTGCAATTGTGCAAGGGGAGGTTCAGATTGGATAGTAGGAAAAAAATTTACACTGAAAGGGTTACTAAGCATTGGAACAGGTTGCCTAGGAAGTGGTGGAGTCACCATCCCTGGAGGTATTTAAAAGCTGGGCAGAGATGTGGTGCTGAAGGCCATGGTTTAGTGATGATTTTTCTCAGTGTTGGGTTGATGGTTGGACACGATGATCTGAAAGGTCACTTCCAACCCGGGCAATTCTATGATCCTAGAGCAGCAGCCCCAAAAGCCCTTGGTGCACAATGGAACCCCCAGAGGACAGGCACCACTCTCACCTGGAGATGTAGCCCTGGTTGGCATGACCAGGGCTGGAGCAAAAGAGGTTGGAAGTCTTTCTAGTGTCCTCCAGGAACCGATGGGCTGAGTCAGCGCGAAGCTCTTCTACCCTCTTGGCCTCGTGGCTCCTCTTCTTGAAGAACCACTGGTGGTCGTTGAAGCACTTGGTGCAGAGGAGCTCCTCACATTCCGAGCACCACACCGCCGCTGTTTCCCCCTGGCACCGGCTGCAGCTCAGGCCACTGCTGTTGCTGATTTTCTTGTAGATGTTGAGCCTGGCCTGCAGGTTGGTGAAGAGCAGGTTGTCCATGTCGGGGATGCCGCTGGCCTGTGGGATGGCAGTCCGGCAGATGGGGCACTGCCCTATGGGCTTGTTCTCGCTTAGGCAATCGAGGCACAAGGTGTGGAGGCAGGTGAGGAGCTTGAGGTTGGGTGATTCCTTCCGACAGCCCTCGCAGCAGATGAACTGGAAGTCATCCTCAGCGGGTGGGTGGGACAGAGAGGAGCATGGGGGTGTACCCAGCTGGGGTCCCACGTCCAGGGGGGCAGCAATGCCATCTCCATCTGGGTGAGATTGCATGTGAGCTAGGGAGGGGCGGGAGGCTCAGTCCCACCTATGGGGGCCAAGCAGGTCCCCTGCGGGCAGCCCACTTTACCCACCCCACTGCAGGGAAAGCCTAATGGAGCTGCAAGGTGGGCAAGCAGTTCCTCTCCATCGCCCTTGTCAAGGGCGAGTGGGTGGCAGCAGCCTGGCAGGGGGAAGGAGCTTCTCCCGTAGCTATAAAGGGTTGTGCTCCCTCCTGCCTCACTGTAGGACCCTTGGAGTTCTACCTCCTTCCCCTCGGGGAATTTTGTATTCCGAAGCTGGGGGAGGGACGGAAGGCTGCAAAGTTGTTTTTCCTTTCGCTTTGCTGCTGCTGTTGCCACCTCTTCCCGCCAAGCGAGCAGGGCCCCGACGGCGGTCTGTCCATCCCTTCCCATCCTCCCCCGGCTCAGGTTGCTTGCACACCGGGATGCTGGCACCAGCCGTTGGCCCTCCAACCCCCCTCGCCCCTCCAACTCCCCCAGCCCGGCAGCGCAAGTAGGACCTTACCCCCA
>VZRU01011838.1:0-22926 GCA_013398155.1 Pedionomus torquatus | reverse complement strand
TTTTTTTTTTCCCCCAGCTACCTCTTGAGTTTCTCTCTCAAAAGTCTTAATTAATATGAGTTGGAAGTGATGAAGGATTGTGTTATATCTGTGTATCTGATCCAATTCTTCCTTCCATTCTGGAAACAAGGGTTTTTAAGACTTGATATACTTTTAAACTTCCTCCCCCCCCTCCTTTTTAAAGCAGTCTCCATTCAGAATTGGCTCTAAAGCAAGGCAACCCACTTACCAAGCTGGGGGACTGGGAAATGCTTTTCCTGCCTTTAGCTGGTTGGTATGTGTCAATGTTTGGTTCTCAGCAGCAGCACAGGAAGTCTCACTGCCCTGATGAAGAGTCATAAAGCGTGTTGAAGATTTGTTGCTAAAACTGGGCTGAAAATGTGCTAATTTTGTGTCATCATTTGGAAGAAATGATAAATCATTTCTGACAAAAATACATAAAGCTTTTCAGGGCCCCATTACTTTTTGAAGGATTTCCTGTAGAATTGCTAGCGTGGTATCACACAGAGAACAATTGTAAGAGACATTTCTACATTTGACAGATGGTTTTAAAATTTTCTTTTTCAGGTTTGAGTTGCTCTTACTAACTGCAGCTATGGTGCAGAAGTATCAATCACCCGTACGGGTGTATAAACACCCTTTTGAGTTAATTATGGCTGTAAGTATTAATTTTTGCTGTAGTTTTCTTCCTTGACAGTTCCTTGTATTGCTAAGTACTTACTGAGTGCCGTTTGATAGGTACTATAGAACATATGAACCCGAAACGATACACAAAATATGAGATAGGTGTTTTGATGGTTTCTTCTCTACAGAGTATTATGTTCCGTTTTTCTCGCAAAGTGTATAGTTTATAGATTTATTTTAAAGCTAGAGTAAAACCAGGCTTGGAGCACACTTCCCAGATGATTACTGGGAGCAATCTATTCTACTGTGGGGGAAAGTGTCAAATACATTAAATAAAAAATTCTTGTGGTTGCTTCTTAATCAGTATGGAGTTTACAGGACTAGAAAGCACAGGCAAAAGCCACGAGAGCAAATATAAGCCTGAATGAAAGAGGAAAAAGTGTTCAGAGCATTCAGAATACTTTGGGAGGAGGAAATTTCGATTGCTGTGGAGGTCAGAGAGATGAACAAAAAGCTTTCTGGGTTCATGGTTGCTCATTTGTGTGGTAGTGTTGCAAATGGTAACCAAGAAAAAGAAGAAAATCCTAATTTTCTTCTCTCATCTTCTCTCTCTCCCCCTCTCTCTTCCCTTGTTCTTTTAGAAAATAGAAAAGAAGTAGGTATTTGACATTTTAAATTATATTCAGCCAAAACCACAGCTGTGTGGCTCTCAAGAGGTATGAAGAGCAGTTGAGGAGAGTGGTCAGGTCATCTTCTACCTGATAAAAACAGTTAAAACTAGATAATAATTTAAATAGTAATTGTTTTGTCTCATTTGCTGAAAATACTGTTTAATGGATTCAGAGGGGATTTTTAATAGTGTTTATAGTGTAAATATTTAGATAGATTACATGGTTTGGAGTGCAGAGTTCCTTACAGACAGTTATCCTTTGCAGTCACAGGGCAAAAAAGGTTTAGATCACTCTAAAGGGAATAGTTCAATTTCTTTTTATCCTATTCCTAAAACTGCTTTCAGTACCATACATGCAGGTGAACACTTGAAGACAGACAGTGGTTATTTTCATGAGTGGTGGACAATCTGACTGATACGTTGAAGGTCTTTCAGGATCTTGCTGCACTCAACAGTTCGGCTTCAGCTGGTTTCTAATTTAAATGTGATTGTGTGTGAAACTTTGCTCTTCAGTGAACTGTACTGGTTCTGTTCTTAGTAAAAAAAAAAGTTAGTTTCTTGGACAAAATTGTTGAACTGATGAGTCTTTGCCTTGTTGTTGAGTTGAAGGCAAAAGTTCCTCGTTTGTTTCTTTGAGGATATTTTGAGCTAAAATGCTGACATCAGAATTTTTCATAATGGTTTATTGGGTGTAAATAAAAACACTTCTGTTTGTAATAACTTTGAATTCTCAAACTGTTCTGTAGCTTGAGGTAACATCTGAAGAACAAGCTCTAACAAACATTAGTCTTACGTGAAAGCTTTTTTTCTCCTTTGGAAAGAAGCTATATTACATATGCACCTAAAACAATAGTTGAAAAGCTAAACCAGTGAACTAAGAGGAGAAAAATCTTTATAAAAAAGAAACAGTCAGCAGAACAGGATGCTTTCCGAGACTAGAAGTTTAGGTCGGTGATAATATGTATGATTTATTTCATCTATGTCAGGGCAGCGAGTTATCACTTGAATTTGTTCAGAATGTGATCACTGGATGAACATCCTTCTCCTGCTGTGTTGCTTCTGTTACGTTCTTGGTTTTCAAAATGTGTAAAATTCCTGGTGGTGATTTATCAAAACTGATCATCCATCTTCTGAAGTATGTAGAGGAGTGCCTCCATGAGCCAAAGCTTTAAAGAATATAAACAGTGTATGATAGTTTCATGCCTTCTCACTTTTTTCCCTTGGTCGAATTGCATAAGTTGATGAAGTATTTCTGGAGGGAATATTCCTGTCAAGTTTTGTGCTCACTGAAGTAGATGTACTATTTTGGGTATTCTCAAAAAAAAAAAAAAAAAAAAAGTGCTATAATGTTACTTTAACTGTATCAGCAGCTCTTCTGAGCTGAGGAACACATCCTGGTATGTAGCAAGCTTGAATTTAAGGTACCCAACAAACAATCTGACAACCTTAACAATATGGTTTTTGTTTGATTTTTTTTTTTTTTTTCCTTAGTTCTTCTCTTTCCTATGCACCCAACCTTTGACAGAATGTGTTCTCAAATAGGGGTTTAAACCCTCACACCAGAGATGCTCAGTTGTCAGTAAAGAGCCTCTTGAAGAAACCTTTGGTCAATGTGGCAACAGTTATTTTTACACTGAGTTGTCTGACAAAAAATCACTGTTTTTTTGGGTCTTGTTGCATGGGATCCCATCTTTGGTTTAAGGAGCAGGATGCTTTTAAAAATGTTACTTGGAAAATTGTCCTTTCATGGAATGGAAGCGATAATTCTACAGAGTAGTAATGAAGTTCACTGGTGTCAGTGAAATCCATGTGGACTGTGAAGATCCCTGGATGATAGTGTTCTAACTACAAATTAGAGCTCATAAAGTCAAACTAATATTTAGCTTTCAGATGGAGAAATCAGCATAAAATTCTTCCTTTCTGCAAGCAACCAAGTGAAGGCCACTTGCAGAATGGATCATTTACACTGCAAACTTCCTGTTTCCCCACTTTTCCTTCCCTGGGTTTCAAAGAGGTACTTGAGGGAGAATAAAGGACAATCAGCATTCCATTTGTGCTGCTCCAGTGGGTTTTGAGAGAACAAAGTTCTCTCTGTGAAGAGTGAGTACAGCTATATTAAGACCAAAAAATTTATTTAATTCCACTTTGATCTAAATACAGATTGACAAGTGTTTTGTAGACAATTATGATATAAAGACTTTTAAAACAGATGCAGTGAAAATTCTTTTTCTATGTTGAGTTGGCGTTGAAAATAAATTTCTCTTACGCTCTTTGACTGAAATCTGAAAATCATCTGTTGAGCCGTAATGTATCTCTGTGAGACTGTACTTCAAGGCACAAGCCCTTTTATCTGTCTGGTCTTTGAGAGAACTGGTGATGTGCTGTTGTTGGTAGAGTTGGGAGATTTACGGCTGTATGTTTCTTGCCTTCCTTTATCATAAAAGGCAAACTATGTAAAATCTAATATAAGCTACTTCCCTTGAAGACTTTTACTAGCAAATTGTGTGGTTTCAGGTGATACCGAAGTTGCTTTGAAGACAGTAAGAACCAGATGCAAATGTCTTAATAAAGCAATCTCCTAGTTGGGGAATCATAGGCTAGAAATGACTGCATTTTAGTTTGACACACCTAACGCAGGCATGTCACCAAATCATTTCCAAAAATCATTACCAAAAATAATTTCACCACATCATGTCACCAGAGCTGACATGATGACTTTTGGCTGCTCTGTGGCATATCTGTCATAATCAACTTCTTGGAAGCTCTGTATGTATAGATATATATTTTAGTAAAGCAACTTGTACAGCTGTTCATCTGCCTGAATAGAATCTCGCCTTGTTTTTCCTCCTGTTCATGCTGAAGTTTACGTAATGCTGGAAGCAGCTGAAATGTGGAAAAATAACTGTTTGCTTAGAGTCTGTTGTCAAGTTACCAAGGTTAAATGTATTGGAGAAAAAAATGAGAAGCTGCTTTTATAAAACTTCTTAAGATTATAGATTCAATTTTTGATATTAGCTTAAAGAGGTTTACATTTAAAGTAATATGGGGATTTTGCTAAATAAGTAGTTTTTAATGTAAAAAGAACTTGAATCTTGAAGCTTTATTAACACATATGATGCTAAAATTAACTTTGGAGATTCACGGCTCATTTTAAGTCTGACATGCATTAGATAATTCCCCTTGAGTTTAATTTCCAAAGCAAATTTAAATAATGAATAGTCAGCTACTATGGCATTCCAAGGGTAGAATTCATGCAAATGCAAGATAAGTAAGGTTTTTGAAAGAACCACATTGAATTGAAGCATCGACCAGAGGGTTTTGGGTGTTGTTTTGGCGGGGGTGTGTGTGTGGTTGGTTGTGTTTTTTTGGTGTGTGGTTGGTTGTGTTTTTTTGGTGTGTGGTTGGTTGTGTTTTTTTGGTGTGTGGTTGGTTGTGTTTTTTTGGTGTGTGGTTGGTTGTGTTTTTTTGGTGTGTGGTTGGTTGTGTTTTTTTGGTTTCTGGAAACTCTGTGGAATACGTGTTGCTTTTCAGCCAATTTAGGAAATGTCCTATTTACAGCCACAAATTACTTAGTATCAGAAATAAATATGAATAGGAACATGACTGAACACAGCAAAGGTGCTCTGAACCTGTCCTGTTGAGTCAAATTGACGTAGATTTTAAGAACTGGTGGCCTTGTGGAAACTAAGATTTTTAAAGCCTGCCTGTGACATGACACAGGCTTCCAAAGGTATTTCACAGTCTTCTGAATATACCTGAAATAATGTTTCCACTTTGTTGAAGTCCCTGGCAATTGTCAGCTTCCACTAGTGCCAAACAACAAAGAAGTCTGTAGGTAAACTAGCCATCCATGTCGGGAGCTTCTGATTGTGGAAAAGAACACATTTGATTTTTATTTTAGGATCAAAATAGCAAGTAATCTTGCACTGTCCTGAGGCTGATAACTGCTTCATTCCAAACTACAGATTCTCATCAAAATCCTCTTAAAAAAAAATTTGGTGTTGTGTTTTTCCTTTGTTCTGATAGATTTATGAATATCTAAAGCATGAATCTTTCCTTTTTAATAAGTATAATGGGTAGAGCCCCTTTGATTATATTGTAATTTTAATGGTTTGAATTTGCTGCTTTTTAAAATAGGCTTTCTTTGGGTTTAGAGATCTGAAAAAAAGCAATGTTTAAGGTAAATCTCCATGATTCAAAGTATCCCTAAATTACACAAAAGTAATAAGATTGTAGATGCTATAAATACGCTTCAGTGCTAGAGTAGATTAGAAAAAATATATCTGATTTTTTTCAGATTGACAAATCAAAGTATAATCCCCTTGATCTAGATTGTAATGAGTTTCCTGATCAGGCAGTACATCATCTTTTCATTTTAAAGGTTATTACCTTAAAATGTCATTTTAAAAAAATTGCTATGTATGAAGTTAAGGGCTACACCAGCCCATAAATCCCTATGATTTTTATTCCTTCTAGACTAATTTGCTTTTTCTTGGGAAAAACGCATTCTACATATCACATGAAGAGAGGCTGGGAGGCTGATGAGGAAGTGGAAGCCGTTCTCCAAGGGCTTTTGAAAGCACAAAATAGGCTTTAAATGTATAGAGAAGTACCGTATTTCCCTGCACCTTCTTGAGGATTTGTCATGAGCACTTAAACCCCGGGGAGGGAATAAACTTAGCACCCACTCCTGAAGCTGCTCAACGATTTTCCCTTCGCTTGTGTGACTCTGCTTCCTGGCTTTGTTCACAATTCAGCCTTATTTACTGTTGGAATCACGCTGGTAAAACTGTGGTGGAATAGTGCCTTGTATGGATTTCCTGATTTTATATGAAATGTCTGCAGTTTAGCTGCTGGTTTATGTCCTTGTTGATGTCCTCTTGTGTTAGCACACCTTGGAAGAACAAATGAATTTTTGGCTGCTTGACTGGAATGAGCTGCACTTAATGAATGTAAGGGTTAGTTGAGCACCAGGGAAAAATATTGACTTAGCAGGCTGCTTACTGTGCAATTTACGCCTTGTTTGGTGGCCTGCTTAGATATTTCCATGGCTGACTGTTTCCTGTTTTCTGTGGGCAAACATATGACCTGACTGTAGCTGAAAGCTGCGGTTCTCTTGTGCACCAAATGCTTTTAGTCAGTGCTCTCGGCGAGTCTTTTACACTTCAAAAGCTAAAACGCCACTGCTGTCGAGCTCTGAAAGGTGTCAATAGAAAGAAAAAATATGTATCAAAACAGTTCTTGTTACTTTGTTCTGAAGGCTTTCCAAGCTTTTCACTCTGGCAGGTGTTTTAGCTCCCATACTGGTGTGAAGTGCTGGTCTTAGGATCTGTTGATCGGACGAGGAACTTGTTGCCTTTGTGTTAAAAATCTCAAAATTAAATACATGGCGACCTGGCAGAAAGGCAGTGGTTAATGCCCTCCCTAGAGTCCTACAGCTGTGATGCTACAGTTATCATCTGGAGAGGGTGTAGCTTCATGATTGTGATTTAATGTGTGGTTGGCCATGAAGAAGCATGTGTCAAAACCCCATGGGAAAGAGAGATGGTGGTTTGGGATTTTTTTTTTTTTAATTCTAAAAACTCTCCAGTGAGGCGCTAGAGGTTGTATAGAGCTCGGAGCTGTTGGCTGCAGATGTAGAATGTGAGGTGTTTCCGCATGGTTTGGCCAGTTACGTGTACCTCCGGCATGAGCAATCTGCGCTTCCCCTTCCTGTCTGACAGCAGAGTATTTGAGCTGCTCCGCTCTTAGAAAATGAGCGTGCCATAAAAGAGGGGCTAGAAGGGAGAGCCTGAGGGATTGGAAACAGCCTCTCAAGATTTTCCATAAAGTATATTAAGAACAGGCCAGATTTTGGAGCACAGAGTTAAAGGGTACTCACTGTGATTTTTTTTCATAACCCAAGATTGGTTTTGCACTTACTTGAATTCATTCTGTTTCTGGAAGGAGGGCGGCGATGTGGACTTAAAATTATTGTATTCTGAATATAGAATGAATCTTCTGAGAATATGCAAGGAAATCTGTTAATTAGCTCAAGTTAAATCTAATTACAGGTTAGTCTTAAATGGTCTATTTTCTTTTCTCCCGAGTGAATTTGTCTTCTAATTTTTCATGTAGTTTAAAAATTACTGTGTATGTATTCTAAATGAAGCACTGGGCCGTTAAGCTGAATTATGCCCCATCCCTGGAGGGGTTCAAGGCCAGGCTGGATGGGGCTTGGAGCAACCTGGTGTGGTGGGTGGTGTCCCTGCCCAGGGCCAGGGGGGTTTGGAACTGGATGATCTTTAAGGTCCCTTCCAACTCCAACCATTCTATAATTCTCTGATTAACTCTTTTTATCCCATTTTTGCAATACAGTTAAGACTGGTCAGGTAAAATGCTAAGTATAGCCTTGTACAGGTAATGTAATAATTTGGCTTTCTTACAGTCCATTTGCATGCAGCTTGTTTAGGTTGTAATCAGTGAGTGATGTCTGAGGTGAGAGTCAGGCCAAGAGCTCAGGCTGGTTGGAGACAGTAATGGCAGTGGCTGAAAAGCCTGTGTTGGAAGGACTGGTGAGCATCATCTGGGCTTTGCTGCAGCCTGGGGTGGCCTTGCCAAAAGAGTACAAGCAAACAATGAGCCATCAAAATTTGAGATCCGGTCCCAAGGTTCTGGTGTTTCTCTGCATTCCTTTTCATCAAGTACTACTGATTTCCACCCAGTCCACTGAGGTTTTCCTCTTGTGGTTCCTGGGCTCTCGCTTCTAAGGGTCAGAGAAACGTAACTGAAGGTGCAGTTTCCCATTCTAGCTAACTTGGTGCTCCAGCTTGCTCTTCTTGCTTTCCTGTGAAGACATGTTCATCAGTGAGCCAGTTTAGGGAGCTAGGCTGGTCAAAAGCTGCCTTGGAGAAAAGGGAAATAAATACCTCGTTAGCCTGATTTCCTCACTAGGCTCACGGAAGGCTGATGAGCACCCCTGTGGGAGCAGGGGCTTGTTCCCACTGACTCTTAGTGAGCTGACGGCAGCTCTCCACAGGGAACGAAGAGCGAGTCAGCAAGGCATTTGACAGTACATGTTGCGCTGTGGGAGCTCTTGATTCTGTGGGGAAATAATTAGGGATCCGCAGTTTGAAAAATGCTGAAGTCCGTTGCTGTAACAGTAAATGAAGGAGTGATTAGAAACTTGATTCAGCAGTCTTCAGAGCTGGTATTATTTAGCAATGCACAGTGTTTGCAACTTGTGTTTAATGGCTTGGAGTTGTGCATTCTGCGAGTTGCTTTGGCGCAAAGGGGAATCTGTCCTGACCTTAGGAAAATGAAAATAAATAAATAAAGATCCTTTGTATGATGTAATGGGGAGTAGAATACAAGCTGATTGGTTGACTTTCTTGCCTTGTATTTGTTTATGAAACTTCAGATTTGAACGTTTTCTGTCTTATATTCCTATTGGGTCTTATTTTGTGATAGTAAGGTTTGGGGACTATATATCAATAAATGAAAATAAAAGTATCACAGGGCTCTTGGAACCTAACAGCTTTAACTGGTGACAGCAGAGGGACTGTGGGAGGGAGCAAAGTGAAGCTACCCTCTTGTATTAAAAATAAATTTTTATTTCAGTTTTAATTCTTAATTGTATACACTTGGGTTCTCTTAAATTAGCATTTCAAGACTTTGGGCAGATTTATGAAGTTCAATATCTAAATTTGTCAGGTTGTATATGCTTTGGATTACTTGTTGGATAATTACAACTGCTTTCATTCTGATCTTGTTTATATTCTCAAGACTTGAAGATAGAAGAAAAACTTGAAGGTTTTGGAATGTATGCAGATCAATCAGTGCAAGAATTGAAAACTACATTGCAAACCTCTTAACATTTCAGCCTCTTTGTGTCTGATAACTCTCTGCTTGACTATTGCTACTGTAATACTACATCATACTGCTTTGATAGTAATAGATCTTATTTTGTGAAAATGAGTATTTCTCTGGCGATGGTCAGGATGGCGATGTGTCATTTATATTTGTTTCTGCCACAACAGAAGAGGAGCTGTTAGTTTCCTTTCTCAAGTGCACTGTGACTCTTCATTTATTGTAAAATGTGAGTGCCGTGAACGTTAAGTCCAGTTCAAGAACATCAGGCAGTGGAATCCCTTCCAGAGGACGTTTTTCTGCTGATTTCTTTCACTCTGTAAATTATACTACTTAATTTGCAAAACTCTTTGCTGTGCAATTCATTGGCCTGTGGATAATTTCTTCATTACTGAGTGTGTGGCTCTATGAAATTACTTACTTCTATTGAAGTGTTTCATGGTCTGCGTGGTGCAGCCACTGATGTTGTAATGAACAGGATTTAAAGCAATTTCACTTGAACTTCTTTTTCTGTGTTGACTAAACTGTTTCTTGCTTTTGTGTCTGCTTTTCTTTGCTGTAAAAGAGCATAAAGAACAAAAACTGATGGTCTATAATCTATCATTTTAGTTGCTTTTTAGAAAATTGAAGGAGTCTTGACTGTTCTTTTTTAATTGGCTGATCTTTTGAAGCTAGGTGGCATCTTCCTGTTTGTATTTTATTGGGGAGCGGATTCCAGGGTTACAGAAGTTGGTACTACCTTAGCAGTGGTATTACCTGGTTATTGATGTTTTAATGATGTATTTGGATGTGGGTATAAGGATTGTGTTCTGTCTCTTAATGAGAACCACAGTACTGAATTGCACCATAGGGCCTATCTAGCCGTAGTGCTATGTATCCGGCAGTGGCCAAGGGCAGTGTCTCCCTCTAGGGAAGAGGATAAGAATGAGATAAGCATATGGTAACACTCTCTGGGGATACTCTCTCATCCTATAGGAATGTGTCTCGACAGTCCTTCTGGTCCAGAATGCGCCCGTTGTCTATAATAGCACCGCATGTGGCTTCTTTCTTGTAGCTGCCCAATTCCTTTCTGGAACCAAGTGAACTCTCTGTCGTGACACCCTCCAGCAGGAGTTTGTGCTTCATGACAGGCTCTGTCAAGAGAGATATCCTTTCTCTAGAGCCTGGCTCCCGCTCACTCAGCTTCACACCACCTACTCACATCCTTTCGTGCTGCCTGCCCTGTTAGATCTGTAAGGTATCTCCTTCAGTCTTTAAATTATTCTTTTTTTGTGGTGATGTCTTAGCCTGTTTAATAACTTATGATTCCATATGAGAAAGCGCTGCTGTTCTGTCCTGTTGATCTTCCACCATCAAGTTCTAACCTTTCTGAGGCATCTCCTGATACATCAGATATATATTAAGATTTTTAAATGGTACATGTAACTTCCTGGCTTAAGAGGTAATTGCCTGCAGACCCCAGACTCTGTCATGCTGTATTTTGATAACATTCCACTGACATTAGTCCACGGTCAAGGTTTAATTGCTGTACTTAATAAATTGGTTTGCTTAATAGAGTGTAACTGCTCTTCACCTGAAAGCTGGTATTTTTCTGGTCCAAAAGCCAGACCGAGACCTTTACCGTTGAGCCATGCTACTTAACTTGAATTACGCCCTTTTGGCAAAGCTTTCCTTGCCATACTGATCATACTCTCGGTGGAGTGAAATCACTCTTGCAGTGCTTAGAGACCAGTTGCCTCTAGGCCAAATTAAAACCCCGTGGGTGCAGTTTGAGACAATGAAGTCAAACCTGTTCCACTGAACCTTCATGCTGGTGTTGGGGAGTTTGGTCTGGATGGAGATCAGGAGACTTTTGTTCTATGTGGGTAGTACAAATCTTTAACCTTTTAGATAATGGTTTAATGAGGAATCCTGAGCCTATACTGTAGCAATTCTGTAGCCATCCTTTCTTCCTCCATTCATAAATTAGATTTTGTCCACACAGTAATAATTTTTCTTAAAATACCCTAACGTATTCCAGATGTTAAACATGTTTTAACAGACCTGCTTAGTGAAAGTGTCTGTGATTTTAAGATCAAAAAAGTGATGAATACCAGTTGTAGAACTCATAAAAGTGAGACTTAAGCACAGAGCAGTAGAGTGGTAAGGAATATTTGACTGTTCCAAAAATAGATCCTCACTGGACATGGTAGGATTGCAGCTGAATTTTGAAGTAAAACTGTCTGCAGATGAACCAGACACAATTTTGTTAACTGGAAAGGAATGGGGAAGCTAAGTACCAAATTCTGCTGTGTGACAGTATCCTTTGTGCCTTTGTGAGATGGCTGCCAGAATAACATAGCTGTCGCTGTTCAGCTGCTGTAAGACAAGTAATGGTTATTTACAAGCAATGGGAAGACAAGCTTAATGGTTTACAGTCATTTTGATGTGTGTATCTTAAAAATATCAAAGAAAGAGATGTTCCTGTGTTGTGTAAAGGTTTGCGTGCTGCCGTTGTTGCAAAGGAATAGGAAGTGTTTGAGAACAGTTCACATTCCCCAGTAATCACATGTCGGTCTCTAAGCATTTAAGCTTTTACTGGCCTGTTGTCAGCCTTTACTGTGATGCTCTTTTGGAGGTCAGCCCCTTCTCCATCGTGCTCTAACCTTGAGCCCCACCAGTCATGTCCTGTGCAATTGCGGTCAGAAGCCGAGTTTCCTATCCTAGAAACTACTGAAGTTGACTCCAATTGCAGGGCGCATTCTGCCAGACAAAATGCTGTGCTCAGAGCTACGTGGCTTCTGGGCCAGAACTGATTATCATCTGTCTTGCTTGAAACACAGGCAGAGTAAACACTCATTTCCTCTGTAGAATTGTTTTGTATGTGCATTTAATATAAACAAGTTAAACTGAAATTGCAAGTCAATCTGATATTGCTGCCTCTAAGTCAACTAAGTTCTGTATATACTGAAGGGTCACTTACAGCAACGTGACTGTAAAGTCTGTCCTTGATGTTCCCTCTTCAACCTAGAGTGCAACAATGTCAGGTTATTTTCTTACGTTGGTCTCACAAGCCAACCTAACTTGAGCTGTTGGGCTTTTCCCAGCTTACTCCAAAGAAAAGCAAGATTAAAATTATTTACAATCAACATGTTTAGGTTTTCTGTCCTTTTTTTTTTTTTATTTTTTACTTGAGAAAGCGGTGGTACTTGCCCAACTTCTCTATTCTGGCTTCTCGTTTTAGAGAGCTGCGTCTTAAGATCGTGCAGAGGCTGCAGTTGAAGTTAGCCTCGCTCAATCTTGAGTGGAGTGGCTTATGCCTTGGGCTCTTCTCAGGCTCTCTGGACTTCTTGAAGGGAGGAAAGAATTAATTATCCTCTTGTGAGTGTCTGGGCATGAAGCAGGTGTAACTCTTAAACTCTCATACTGGCTCTCACGTTCTCCTCAAATCCAACCCTGGTGATTCACTTGTTCTCTGAAGATGGACATTCAGGCTCCCGTATGAGAATTGGGTATTACATGTTTCCAGCTGTGTAAATTTATTTAGGCAAACCACAAATGACTTGTATCTGTTCTAAAGCAACCACTCTTCCAATTAAAGTACAGTTGAGACATGCCTGTGGTTATTAAAGATCATCTTCTACAGATAAAAGATGGCATGTTAACCCTTGTCTTCAAGTCGGATTCTTTATCCCCAAACTGTTTTGCCTGCTGAATCAGTATACCTTTACCACTGAAAGCTTGAATAAAGTTGCATTAAGTCATTGAAAAGTTTACTTTTTATCTGCAAGAAGGTTATGTCTCTGTGTGTAGCAAACTGGTTCTTAGGTGGTTAGGAGCCTTCCAGTTTTATTTCATGCATCTGTATGCAACGATCAGGCAACTATAATGTTGCTATTACAGCTTCTTTGTGTGACCACCCCTCTGAAATGAAAATGCCCATCTATTGAATGCTATTGATGCAGGAAGGGTACTGGGGGGGATAAAGTAGTGATCTACGTGGTGGCTTTGGTCACATCCCTCCCGAGAACAGAAGTTTCTGTGTTTGGCTATTTCTTCCGGTGCAGGAAAGCAGAGGCTCTTTGCTTGGTCTGCTAAATGGGTTACCACCATTGCATAACTCAACAGTGAATTACCAGTAAAATTCCACTTATCTGAGAGATTGCTTCATAGCCTGTTTTGAATCTCCTGCATTATTTATAAGGTCTAAATTATTTTAATGAAATATTAAAATATTAAAGTACTTTTTTATTCATGCTTGAGAACACTGGGTGCCGAGGCTGAAATTCACTAGCTCTGTAGCCTACAGGTTCATGCTCACATACAGAAGTTTACTTCAGACATTCCTGTCCCCCAGGAACTCCTTGCTCCTCCTTTTTGCCTTCTGTCCCCTGCCTTGCTTTTCATTTTGGGCAGTCTTAAGCAAAAATGCTATGCTTTTTTATTATAACTCAAATTTGTCCAAAATGCTTTATGAATACATGCTTTTTCAAGTATTTCCTTGGATAAGCTTAGAGTTTTACTGATGTTTAGCTGTAGGTGCAATCTAAATGGAGCATCATTTTAGTAAGCTGCCTGTGAAATCCTTTTGATTTCTGGTTTGTGTGCTAGGGGAATAATGAGCGCTCTCAGACACAAGTATTCTGACTACGTTTTCAGGTGGGCACTTATAGCACGTTTGAGTTGGAGCATTGCACCTCAGGGGAACTCCAAGGTAGTTCACAAGAAGTAGCCCGCAGGGTAGTTATTAGGGCTGTTTAAAATGCCAAGCTGTGCATTCAGTCTATATTTGGAATGTACTTAAAGCCAATAGTGATCAACACTGTAACCATGGAAATACTGCCTGAACTAAAGAGATGAACAGAAATGCCAGTATTTGTGGGTTAGTGCTATTACGTTCACTCGAACCGGCTTTGTCGTGGTGTTAACACATGAAAGGTCCTGCTGCCAGAAATCCAGGGTGGTGTGTCATGTGTTGTGTAAACAGCACTCTAACTGCAAGCTATTGAGAATATAGCTTCACTTGTGATGCTATTTCAGTTGCGTTTCATGATTGTTGTGATTGGCCATGTGTATAAACTATTGTTATGCCTGAAATGGAGCATGAAGCTATTCCTTTTAGACAGCAGAAGACTTCAAAGAGATTAAATAGGTGTGAAGTGGCCTAGACTGTGTCTATATAGCTATGTGGAGATAAGGGTTGATACTTCCCCTTACGTGTCACAGAGTTTTGCTCCTTGTCAAATGGGGCTCTATTCTCAAAGGTTGTTTTCTTCCCCCACCTACATCCCTTGTGTGTTTCGGGTGACTCACAGTACATGCTGTTTGGGGTGATAATTTTTTGTTTGCTTCTGTTTTACTGTCTTGTAATTTTTAAAGTCTCAGCTAGGGTAATTTATTTGAGCTAAGGCAAAAGAATAGCTTCTGTGCCATTTCCTGACTCGAGAGATTTTTAATTTATTGAATCAAAGCGCTTCATAAAACATTACAAAGTAGCTATTGAATTTGGGTTTAGTTAGTAGTCTGGGTTGTTTTGTAGTGGCTGTGGGCAATGTCCTCACTGCTCTCAGATGCTTTCCGTTTCAGGAATTGAAGAACAGATGCAGAGGTCAAAAGCTTTCTTGCTGTGTTTCTAGGATTTAAGCAGCAATTTGCTGTGCCTGCTTTGCGTGTGGCGGACCTGTTAGCCTATTTGATAGAACAAATAGGTATTTTTTATTCTGTGGTGACATCCACAAGATTGCTTTAATATGGTTTCATTCATTAACTCTGCTCATACCATGGAGGAGTAGGATATATTTGAACTGTGTGAGAAACATAGCTGGGTACTTAACTTCAGAGTGATATGCACTTCTAATACAGCCTAATGTAGAAATGGATAGAACAAAGTATTGAAGCCTTAGGTTTTATATGGTTAAGCTAAGGGTGAATTTAAATATATTGAAATAAATCTCTTCTTATCCTCCCTTCTTTCTGGGTGTGTGTTTGCAAGTTCTAAGTGGGTCATTCAGAACAGCGTAGGGTCTGAAATCCTTTTCAGTGAGACCTGAATGAATCAAGCACACCCCTTTAAGTATGAGCATCAAAATAAGACAAGGAGGAGTAAGGATTTGCCCTTCTGTATGCCTAATAAAACCTTTTCTTCCACGCAGAACTCTGGAGTGTCAGAGGAGTTGTTAGTGGCAAGAATTTAATGACTTTGGTGAATGCCAGGGTAATGTTTTCTTGTCCATCTCTGCTTATAGTGTCTTTCATTTCCCTCAGCTTCTGGTGTCCTGGAGAATTTCTCAGGAATTTCATTTCCAGTCCACAAAAGGAGAGGCGAGCTGAGAAACTCAATTTACTGGCTTGACTGGCTTTCAAATGCTTTTCTAGACACAAGGGTACTGTAAACAGCAAGTCATCTTAGCACTAAATACTCTACCAAGATCAAGTGAAGTCCTGGTGATGTTAATGAAGTGGTTTCTGTGGTGACCTTCAGTGTTTGTAGGGTCAAATGAGCTGCTTGGAGCAAAGATTGTTTAATGCCTGTAGGTGTTGGAAGCACAGGGTAAACAAAGATTGTTTAATGCCTGTAGGTGTTGGAAGCACTTTGAGACCTGTGCAGGAACACAGGTAATATCTATATGGTCATGACTGAATCCATGTGTTAGTCTTTCTTGAATCACTTGGGCCTTGATCTTCTCAAGATATGTGATGTAGACATGGGCAATAAATTTGAGGACCACTTCAGTGCAGTATCATAAATACAGCATTATAAGAATCTGGATGTCATGCAGAAATAAGTTATTGAACCACTGACAATTTTTCTTCCTAGATACTCTACCCAAAAGCTCTGTTTGCCACATTGGAGAACATCTGAGATTTGTTTTTGAAGCTTGCTTCTCTCACTGTTTGAGAAATTAATTAGCTTTTAATTAGAATTCATGAACAAAACCTGTGCAGAGTAGATTCCTGTTAGTACTTGTCTCATAATTTGTATAATAATGTGTATTTTTGTGGTCTATATTTAAAAAAAAAGAAAAGAAACAGAACTTCAAAAACTAAAAAGCCATAGTAGTTCAAGGATTTGAATCATAATTATATAGAACTTTAACAGCCCCCTTTATGAAAGTTTTAGACTAACTCCATCATTATGAACCTGTGAAGCTGGGATGTATACTGCAAAGTGGAAGCAGCTGGGCTGTTTTTGGGCAATTCTTGGGGATGCTTTGCTTCGGTAGATTGGATGGGAACAGTGGGGGCACTGCTTGTTCCAGTGGTGCAAGTTTGCACTCTTAATTTAATCAGAAAAGTCTTGGGTCAATAGCACTTTCTACACTTCTGTAGTAAACAAGACCTTTTTAGAGTCTAAAATGAAGCAAAATGTTTGTCTTATTGATATTGACTTGTCCTATTAATTTTTCCATGTAACTTATAGAATGGTTATTTATTTAATCTTGGACATACTTAGTAGTCACCATTAGTACTTAAGAGACCAAATTTCATTTTGTACCAGGGAACAGAAAATAATATATTTTGTTCCTGAATGACTTGTGCCACAACAGGGTAAAATGTTTTTGGACTGTAATGGAGGGAGGGATAGAAGAGGGACAAAGTCAGGTTGCAGTTGCTGGTGTAGTAGAGTGTGATGGGGAGAGAGGTGGCTTGCAATTTTTTGCCTGTAGTTTAGGGTAAGAGGCTGCCCGCATTGGCCAGGTGAATGTCTGTCAGGTCTCATTTTAAGAGCTTCACCAGAATACATCCCACCACAGGATGTGGCTGTCCCTCTGCATGGCTGTCAGATCCAATGTTCTGCCAGTTCTTTTCTGCTGTTCACACCCTTCTCAAGTACAGCTCCATTTGTAAAGGCTGGGTTTTCCTCTCTTCAGTGAAATCCTGTCGAGTTTTTCCTGTTCCAAAATTAATGTATTAAAAATAAGATGTATTCAAATGTGGGGCACTGGGATTTAGGTTTTTTGTTTTGTTTTTAACCAAACAAGATGGAGCACAAAGTTCTCCCTTTTAATGGATGCTCACTGCCTGCTTAATTTTTCTTGATTCTCAATACCTTTGAAGTAGCTCTCATTCAGGTAAAGATTATAATGTTTAATTCAGACAAAGGGCTTCCCCGCAAGTTATTTCCTGATGTGCTTTCTCATTGCTTAAATCCAGTTCAGTGATAAGCTGTTATGCAAACATTGTGTTGATCTTGCTGTGATAGCTAATGGGTTAACCATTGGTGAATCTTGACAGAAAAGCAATAGGGGGAGATCTCTTGCATCTAATACCCACTTTTACAACTACCAATTGTGCAGTAGGTCATCATCCCAGTACATTGAAAATCTGACTAGTTGTACCTTGATGGCATAGACTGGACCAAGATTTACAGATGAGTAACATAAGGTTGGTTAAACTACCTCCTGTTTGTCAAAGACCAGAAGTGTGAGTGTAGAAAATATTTGTGTTTTGGATGATATGCAGCCATTCAGTCTGAATCTGCCCCTTTCATGCTGTGTGGGTTGTCTGCAGTCCCCATTGGCCTTACTTGTAATCTTGTGCAACTAAAGCCTTCTTGGTCTTTTCCAGAGAGCGAGCTCTTAGTACTGAGTCACCACCAAGCAGCCTTTTGTTTCTCAGCAATAACAAAATAACTTCCTTCTTTGTAAATGAGAACATTTAATGAAGTGAAAACAGTGGAAGAAGAAAAACCCCACACTTAAGCCTGCTTTGAAGAAGGGCTGCTGTGGAGAGCTGATGGGGAAGTTAACTGCAAAAATGCCAAGTTTAACTGTTTAACTCTGGCAGTGGGTGTCTGTCTTGTAGCAGTGGAGGTGTACCTTTGGAGGACCTTTGATCCTTCTAGAAATGGCTTCACAGAGATACTCCTTTTCAAACAGCTGACATCCATCTATAAGATATGGGTTTTCTTTCCCAAGCTGCAGTCCAGTTCATGTTGTCCCTTCCTGGTGCCTAGGACTGCTACCTTACCAAAAATTATTTCTAGAGCTTTTTGGGGTATATCCGTTCTAACCATCTGCTTTCTTCCCCACACACGCCCCTGAGCTGATTACTAGCATCCATGAGATACACTGGCACTGAGATACACACTTCTTTAAAAAAACATTATACTTCTACAAACTTGTGTATGTTTTATAAAGAGAATGGTAGAGCTATGGACAGCAGTATGTGGGGGATGAGAAGGTATTGGGTAATTTGTGAGGTTTAATCCAGAATTGTTTTTTCCCAAATGCAGCTGCCAAGAACTTAAAACCTCCTGGTTGCCCTCCCATGAGGTGGTGTTTTTCCTATTGATGTACAGAGCTGTAACGCAGGGGAAGGAAAGGGATACTGTGATGTGCAGGACAGACTGTGCTGCTGGAACCCAGCCTGTCCAGCCAGAGCAGCATCCTGCTGGAGTCACCCTTCTCATTCCTTGCGTGCTTAGGAATAATTCAGGAATTCCACATACTCAAGTGGATGGGAAAACATGGTGAATGGTGGGATGCACTTGCAGATCAATATCCAAACATGGTCAGGTATCGCAGGCAGAAACTGAAGTTTGTGTGTGGCATATGAAGTGCAGTGGAGTGGATTCCTTCGCCAGGGCTAATCTCTTCATTGTGTTCTCTTGGAGAATGTTGGGCTGCCCCTAGGTTACTGTTCTAGCAATTTTGAACAGAAACCATCTTGCAAATAAAACATCTTCACAGCTTGCTTCATGCAGTGAAGCTGTTAATAAAGCACTCAATATGATTCATTTTTTGAATGATGCCTAAAATTCTGACTTATTTCACCAGGCTAGAAGTTCTGTTTGGAGGGTTCAGATACTATGATAGCACAGACTATAAGAATGCTTGCAAATTTTGTCAGACTTTTTTTTTTTCATGTAAGCATGGAAATTAGTTTTTGAGTCATCTCATGGAAATATTAAATAATGCCTATCCTTTAAGGCATGAGACTGGGAATATATTAATATGGTCAGAGAAACTGAGTGACTTATTTGCGTAAATGACTTTCTCCACTGAGGACTGGGCATGTGCTTATTATCAAGGCATTTTATTAGCCCTAGGCATAGTCTGGGATGGAAAAAGACAAATCAGTATCTTTGGTCCTTCTGAAAATTGGGTTGGGGTCATACCTAAATGCTGCTCTAAAGGTGGTATTTTGGAAGGTTCCTGTTATTGCTGATATTATAATCCCAAAATCTAAGGGCAGCAGCAGCAAGTATAATTCCCTCAAGTATCGAAAATGACTGCAATGGGTTTAAAATAAATTCACTTTTGAATATCTTTCATGTCTTTAAACACAGCTGAAATTCTAGCAAAGATAAAAGTAAAATAAATCCCGTTACTTTGATTCTACTCTGAACATGAGTTGCTAAGGGAAGCTGTTGGAAAACGTGCTTTAATACAGTGCTGTTTTGGTTGAAATTATGCTTGTCAGTGTTCTTACTCTTAACATGCGTTAAGAAAGTTAAGGGTTTATATAATGAGTCCATTAAATTTGAAGCTCAAGCTGCTTCACCAGACTGTGTTTTTCTTGATGCACAATGCTGGCTCCTAATGTATCAGAATACAAAAATGTTCCAGAGGCTGGTGGGGAATTGTAAAAGTACATTATTAGGGATCAACAGAACTGACATTTTTTGAAAGAACCGTACATGGATGTCTCTCAGCTAAAGAGGTGTTGTGACTTTGGTGTCAATCCCAACACCCGGGGTAGAGCCTTTGTGGATGAGCACACGTGTCCTCTGTACCTGTGTTAACAAATGAGAATCTCTACACACCCTATGTTGTTTTTTTTTAATCTGACAGAAGAAAATGGTAATACTAAGTACTGTCCTTGCAACATCTTGCGTAAATCCCTTTAGTCCTGCAGCAACAGCAGTTCACTCTTGCAGTGGCTCCATCAGGATTGCTGCAGCTGCCTTGCTTTTGAGACCCTAACTGGCTCTTGTGATTGTATCTATACAGTAAAATTGAAATCTGATGGGTTTTTTTATAAGGAGAGACCTCTCATACAGGAAAAATGTGTGGCATCTTACAACATACTCTGGTTTATTAGACTGCTAAAGGAATATTGGATAATGTAGTTATTTCCTGTCTGCAAAGCTGGGCTTGAGACAAAATTTCTTATTGAAAACGCCACAATAACGTAGAAAACCCCATTCAATTCTGTTATTAGATAAGAAAAAGCTGGGCTTGATTCTTCTTTAATCTTCTTGTGCTCTTTTAAAAGCTCCGGTCTTGGCAATGCATGTACCACTTTGACTCATGTGGCTCTTCTTGTGCTGGACCGCAAATTACAGGTTTTCTTCCCATGCTGTGTTGGTCCATGATGAAGTGAGATCATTGTGTCCTATAGCCTTTTGCAGCTTTTTCCTGCCTGCTCTGCAGAGTGACACAGAACTGTTTGCCACATGTGGAAGAGACAGCTATGCTTAAATCAGATGAATATTTTGATGTGGCTATGGTTTACTATAATCGCTTTTTCTTCAAACAAGGCTGTGCTAAGAAATGATGCATTACAAGAACATATTGGCAATGGTACATAAAGAAATAAACCCAGCCTAATTTAAGAGCCAAATAAAATGACTGTGAACAGCTTTCAATATTCTGTGTGCCTGTTCTTTAGGGAGAAAGACTCCGGTGTCGCTGTTCATCTCTTTGAAACCTTTAAGTACTTTGTTGCTGTAAGCATTGAGCTTGCCAACTTTTGGCAGATAATTATTTTGTTCTCTTCCAAATGGAACCCATTAAGTTCAGTCTTCCCATTCACAACAACAAATTCTTCCTGGGCGTTTTTTTGCTCACAGTTCAATAAACACTTATGAGCAGGTAATATTGTAATTTGCAAGTGTTCACAGAGCAAATGGGGAGGCATTTTGAGGAGTGAGATGAGAAAGGCATCAATATGTGCAGTGAAGGAGACTTACAAAGGCTTGGCGAAGAGGAGGCTTCTCAGATGGGCAAAATTCATTGTGATCCAAAAGTAAAAATGCTTTTAAAGTAGTGAAAAGAATGTTAGATAGCTACTTTTTGCCCGTGTGAAACAATTTTTGTAGCAGAAGGTCTTCAAAAAAACTAAAAGTGTTAAATGAAACAATCAAAAAACCAGAAGTACTTGTGCATTCTGCTGCTTCTGGAAATCTTTTTTCTGATTTAAGAGAATATTTAACTACAGCCAAATCATTAAAATAATGATTAATTTAGAAAGAGTGCTGAGACTTACTCACTGAGGACCAAGAGATTCTTGAACAGCTGTAAAATATACAGCCTTCTGTCCAGAACAAGAAGAGCTTCATAAAAGGAATAATAAACTTCTTATATTAATAGGACCCATCTTCCCTTTCTCTTGGAGCTGTCAAAGGTTTTTCCCCACTGCTTGCTATTGTGCTCCGACACTAATGCTCTGTCACTTCTATTGTGCATGCATCTCTGAATCCAGAAATTATTTCTATTCTTAATTTAAACAAAACCAGCTGTGCACAGATGAAAAGTTTGGGGGAGGAATTAAAAAAAAAAAAAAGCGTGGTTTTACTTCTAGTACATTACAGAGGGTCTTTATGAACTCAGGACAATCATGCTGCAAAAATGGTTTAAAAATCTGCATGAGGGGGAAAAAAGCTGCCAGTGTCTTAGTGTGTTGCACCACAGTCACCATAGTAACACTGCATTCAAACTAAGGATTTTAATTCTTATAAATGGAGAATTGAGACCTTTTCTTTTCCCATGCCATCATTGCACACTTTCTGCAGCTGCTGCTTGTGATAAATGATTTAGTCCCAAATAGGACTCAAAGTTTACAATTTATTAAATGAATAAAGGCAAGCAAACAGCGCTGGGTCCGCTGGCAGCCTCTGCTCAACCAAGACGCACGCTGCACAAGTCCCATTTCCAGTTTATATTTGTTCTGCTCATACCTATTCCTAAGAAGAGGTTGGTCTATGCTAATGAGTTCTGGAATCTTCTTTGGCACATGCCCTTCTCACCCACTGGGGTCTTCTTTACTCCCACCTGGTGGTCGGTGGACGGAATCAGCAGTGCTCAGCTCGCCCTCAGGATGACCCCAGACCCGAGGCATGCACCGCACAGACCTCCCCTGGCCAACACCATGCCAACAAAACCGGTGGAATATTTGTCAGGGGGTTCTTGTGAGAAGCAGGAACCATACACACACCGTCCTGCTGCTTCTAAGCGCTCAGTTACACAGGAACAAGCAGAATGATACACAGAGAGGGTCAACATTTTACCCTGCAGCCCTAGCATTGTTCCATATTGACACGAATCAGGGGAACATATTTCACAATCCCCCATTTTCTTCTTTTTTATAGTATTGATTCATGGTTTTGTTTGCAATTGAGTCAATACTCGCCAAATTGGTGTCAATTTTGGGTCTTCTTTTGTCTTCAGTATCATCAGGAGTGAATTTTCCCTTTCCCTGGCTCTGGATACTGCAGTTATCTGCATCCCTTGTGTAACCAAGTGTATCAGTGTAATAAAACAAAAACAAAATTATTAACAATCCTCCACATATCCCTAANAATTATTAACAATCCTCCACATATCCCTAATAGAACTACCCCAATTTTTGTTTACAGCTTTTCAATTTCTAAACAAAAGTTACTAAGATTGAGTTTTCCACAAACACCTCCTTCTTGTACCATCAAATAATCCAAAGATACAAAGCAGTTCTTGGTATTTTGTTTCACAATTAATCCAAGTACATCTCCAGTTCTATTTACAACTATTTCAACTACAGCCAGTGATTTAATTATTCTACTTAATATATATCAGCAGGATTTACAAACAGATTTTTAGCAA
>VZRU01011827.1:19935-39617 GCA_013398155.1 Pedionomus torquatus | reverse complement strand
GTGGCTGCATTCAGTATCCCCGGCTCTTGCTCCACAGGTAGGACCAGGCACCCTGTGACTCCAAAATGGCAACTCACTGTCACACTGTCTTCGCCAAAGCCCTTTTCACCAGGGTTTGGCTCTCTCACGGTGCTGCCCACCTAGGGAACAGCTCTCCTGCGGCATATTAGGAGCACGTAAGCCTTTTTGGGACACTCCTAGTCACCTGTCTTGGGCTGATCCCCCCAGATCTTCTCTGCTTTGGCACATAAATGCTCTGGTAGATGCTTGCTGGTTTTTCCCCCAGATAAGCTGCCTTTCCACCCTTGTGCTCTTCTTGCTTCGCCCCTTTCTGTGTCTCTGGCTCGCAGGGTCTGTGGCCACTGACATTTCACCTTGTTCCCTTCCCCAAAAGCAGACCCCTCTGAAACCCCTTGGTGTAAACACTGAATTTATCAGTCCTGTGTGAATTCACCATGGTGAGTCAGCCAGGATGTCTTGGATGTCTGGATGGCAGCGAAGGCTGCCCTGATGCTTGTTTTTTTCAGAGCTGGGGAAGCATGTTTCCAATGAAAAGCCTGGCACAGGACTCTTTGCTGCCTGCCTGTGCGAGTATCCTCCTTCATGTCCACTGAGCTGTGCCCCAGTGTGTCCATATCCTGCTCCCAACCCGCTCTGTGCTGTCCCTTTCCACCCATGAGTCCCTTTTAGCGCCTGGATTTGAGAACAAAGGGGACCTGAGATGGCAGGTTTGTTCTCCCCTCTGCTTTGGTGGGGGCTTTCTTCTCCCCCTGCCTAATGTTATCTCGACCCAAAGGGAAGGGTTTTGCAGCCTCCAAGGGAGAGTCTTGGCCAAGAAATAGTCCAAATCCATCCCAGAAAGGGGAGTGTGCCCTGGAGAGGATAGTCCTCAGCCCTCCTCTCTGCTTCCAGTGTTCCTTGTGCAGTAGACTCAGGGCTGAGCCATTTAAACAATGTTGGGAGCGTCTTGACAGTACATGCCTCAGTGGCAGAAATGTTGATCTCAGTTTGGCTTATCAGATTTCTGGTGGTTTGGGGTTCTTTTAACCAGCTTTTGTTACTTCTAACCCTCTCATTTACTCAGCTTGCTGTCCTCTTCACCCTTTTCTGTTCATTGTATGTCCAATGACTGCCTTTGTCTCCTCTCTTTTCAATGTTGGATCCTTCAGCTTTGCTTTTTTGGTGTATCCTGTCCCTGTGCTCCTTCAGCCCTTTGTGTTGACAATACTCGCTCTGGGACAGAGAGGAAATCGTGCCTGGAAACCCTGTGGCTTTGGCTATGAATTCCCTTCTCTGCACCCTGAGACCTGGCTGGGATGGGAGGAGCAGGCAAGGAGCAACATTTGTTGGAGCACCTTTTACTCGTTAAGCTTTAATGGGATCACAGCAGTTATTAATAGCATTAAGCTCATTCACTCCTGGCTCACCCCTTCGCCTTCCCTTGCAGTTGCCTGATGGAAGCTCCATGCCAAGCTCCAGTGGGCTCTCACTGGTATCGGGGTGCTGGAGGGGTTCGGAAAATCCCTCAGAAAGACCCTGCCATGTCACCATCTGTCTGTAACCCCACAAACTCGTGTCTCCTCGTAACAGTCACCGACTATTGCCAGGTTCCAGCCCCTGTTACAGATACCAGCATGGGCCAGTGGCCTTGGCAGGCTCGGGGTTGTCTTTGTGTTCAGGGTGTATCAGTTCTTGCGGGTCCACCTGCCGGTCTCTAGCACTTGCCGGTCCTTGGGAGGCTTTGGCACGCTGCCTCCCCAACCTGTATCGTTCCTCACTTCTGCTTTTTGTTTTCTGGCAGCCGTTTCCTTGCTCACGCCTGTGGCAGTCTCTTCTTGGGCACCTTTAGGGCAGTTTTACGTCTGGTTTTGTGGCAGCTCTCTTGCCCGTTCAGGGTGGTGACCTTGCTTTCCTCTGTGCAACACGGTGCTTGGAGGCTCTTAAAGCACCTGCTGCTCCTGACGTCCCCTCCACCCCCCTGCCCCTCACGGGAATGTCTCCCAACATGAGGGGCTGCATCAAACCAACTGAATTCAGCTGAGGAGCTCCTTGTTTCAGCTGGTGGCTCTTGGCTGCACACCAGACCCTTGTAGGAAGTGATTTCATGTGAGGGTTCTGAGATAGCTCAAGCTTTAATCTTCTTCCCCTCCTTGGCTCTACCAATCCCTGTGCAATATCCTGAATGGGAGCAGCAAATCCAGCCCAGGGCATCTCCCAGGTGGATATCAGAGCCCAATGGCTCTTGTTGAGCTGTGTCAGCACCGATCAGGCTGTGGAGATATCGGTGGGCTTGGATGGAGCCTGAAAAAACACTGGCCTGCGAGAGGAGCATTTGTTGAGGAGATCTAAAAAACTACACTGACACACTCAAGAGTCAAATCATGCTGTCGAGTCCCCAGGACCAGGGAGCTGAACACCTCTTTGTGCCCACTCTGTGACCGAGGCAGGGCTGGCACCTCCTTATTGCGGTCGAGGGGTCATATAGGCACCCGGGGAGACTGAGCACCCTCCAAGGAGCTTTTTCAAAGCCCCGCCTGGAAGCTGCCAGCCAGCCAGTGTGGCCCTTGATGGCTGGGGACGTGGTATAGGCCGGTCCCTCAGCTATTGCTCCAACCAGGTAACTATGAGCAGGTCCTGCAAGGAAGCGATTCACTCCTTGCTATGAGCAGCAGCTGCTTTTGGGTGCTAGTAACTGACTCATGGGTAAAAAGGCTCTTAAGTGCCAATCTGGGCTGTTCCTGTGGTGTAGGTCTGCCCATCACCTCCATCCCCCAGAGGGGAAAGGGATTGGTGAATACACACTGTAGTGTCTGTGTCTGCTGCCTTCTCCCACCTCCTTCACTGTCCCTCCCTCCCTGCGTGTCTCTGCCCTTCTGTGGCCTCCCTCTGTGCTGCTGCTTCCCATGTCTTTATCTTCATGCCCCCTCCCTCATGGTCCTGCCCTCGGCCTGTCCTCCCTCTCATCTCTATCTTCTCTTGTTTTTGCAGGGGCTGCCATGGAAGGACAGCTGGGTCCTGCAGCCTGCGAGCCCCCCTTTTCACAGAGGCTCTCCCCGCTTTCTGAAGGAGATGGGCCTGAAGGTGAAGAAGAGCAGGAGGACACAACCAGGGTGGAACCAAGAGAAGAGCTGGGGGTAGGCTCCCCAGGGCAGCTGGGGCGAGCTTCTCCGCACTGCTCGGGACAGTGCTGCCATGGGCAGGGCCCTCTCGCTCCTCAGGGTGCAGGCAGGCCCTGCCAGAAGACTGGTGAGGACGAAAGGGCTTCCCCGTGCCACCAGGCACCAGAGGAGCTGTGGCCGTGCCGGCGGAAGCACCGTCTGTGCCTGAAGCCTGAGACAAGCCGGGTCCCTGTGTCCCTGGGGCAGGGGGAGAGCGCCGAAGAGCCAGGACCTTCCCGGGGGAAGAGGCTGCGGTTGCTCTGGGGCCGTGCAGGTGACTTCAGACAGAGGGAGATGGAGAATGGACTGGAGGAGGTGGAGGAAGAGAGACGGTCCCGATCCTGCTCTCCCGAGTTGCCCCTTTCTGATGGTGCCCCCCCCAAGCCGGACTTTGTGCAGCTGATTGATGAGCGTGGCATCTACTCCACAGCCAAGCTGGTGCTGGGGAGTGCAGTGGGGGAGCTGGAGGAGGCAGCAGTGGGGCTGCCGGTCCACCCAAAACGGGGAGCGAGTGGCGTCAGTGAGCTGGAGATCCGTGAGGTGATTGTGGATGAGAAGCCCTTCCAGTGCGGCGTCTGTGAGAAGGCCTTCAAGCGGGCCTGGGAGCTCTTCAGCCATGAGGTGGTACACAACGAGGAGCGTCCCTTCCGCTGCGACCTCTGCCAGGCCTCCTTCAAGCGCCACTCGGACTTCAAAAGCCACCGGCTGGTCCACACGGAGGAGCGACCCTTCCGCTGTGAGCTCTGTGGCAAGCGCTTCAAGCGCTCCTCCAATCTCCAGGAGCACCGGCGCATCCACAGCGGCGAGCGTCCCTTCCGCTGCCCCCGCTGTGCCAAGAGCTTCAAGACGCCCTACGAGCTGCAGCGCCATGCGCTGACCCACTGCGCCGAGAAGCCCTTCAAGTGCGCCGACTGCGGGAAGGACTTCCCTACCTCCAACGCCCTCCTCCTCCACCAGCGCCAGCACTGCGACGACAAGCCCCACGTCTGTGGGGTCTGCGGGAAGAAGTTCACTTACGGGCACAGCCTCAAGGTGCACGAGCGGGTGCACACGGGCGACCGCCCCTTCGTCTGCCCGCTCTGTGGCAAGGGCTTCAAGCAGTCCAATGCCCTCTCCTCCCACGAGCGGGTCCACACTGGCGAGCGCCCCTTCGTCTGCAAAACCTGTGGGAAGGCGTTCAAGCAGTCGTCCTACCTGGTGATCCACGAGCGGGCGCACACGGGGGAGCGCCCCTACAAGTGCGAGGTGTGCGGGAAAGCCTTTGCCCGGCCCTCCTTGCTGCTCCAGCACCACCGCGTCCACAGCCAGGAGCGGCCCTACAAGTGCAGCTTCTGCCACAAGTTCTTCAAGGACCTGGCCTACCTGGCTGTGCACGAGAAGGTGCACACGGGGGAGACCCCCTACAAGTGCAGCGTCTGCGACAAGGGTTTTGCTCATCCCTCCAACCTGCTGCAGCACCAGCGCGTGCACCGCGACAGCTGAGCCCTGGCGTGGTCGACGCAGCTCTGGTGTTGCCAGGTCCCGGTGCCCGTCAGCACCTTGCTGATGGGCCGCTGCTGACAGCAGACGAGCCCCAGGCTGGGGGACCCTGTAGGTATGCCCGAAGACTGGTGTGGACCCTGAAAAGCTGCGGCACTTCTCCTGAGCCCCTGGACCTGCAGGACTTTCCTCAAGCCGTGGGCTCCCAGCAGGCGTGCTGTGGCTTGTGGTGTGCCGTGGCTCGTGGCACAGTGCTGGTGGGCAGGCAGGAGCCTTCTTTCTTTGCCCTCACGTGGGGAGGAGGGTTGAGACCCCTTAAGCCATCCCAATACTCTTTCCCTGGTCTGGGGGCTCCCAGGAAGTTGGGGTCACTGTCACCTCCAAGAAGGGACAGACCTGCCTGGTTGTCAGGAGAGAGATGTGCCAACAGTACGGGCAGTAGAAGGGATCACAGGGAAGACTGAGCACCTCCCTTTCCCATGAAGCTTTTTGGGGTTCAGATGTCCTGTCCGTATCTCATGCTGCTGCTAATGACCTGATTAATCGCCCTCTTTCTTTCTGCCCCAGGGCACTAGCGGGGCTGGTAGGGAGCAGAAGAAAGGGGGGGACACACTGTTGCCGTCCACTTTTGGGAGCCTCAGCAAGTGATGCCCAGCACTGCAAGTCCTCCAGCTGCTTCTGGGACTTTCCAGGCAGGAACCTGGATGGGGTATTGGCAAGCAAGACAGAACTGGTCCTCTGCATCCTCCTCCTCTCTTGCTTCTCAGAGCTACCCCGGTGCTGTTGGCTTCTGAGCAGAGGGTGACACGTGGACATTTGCTGGCAAGGGTGGGACAGGAGCCTTGTCCTTGCCCACACTGGTGCCCGTGTGCCATCCCTTGTGCTCCTGGAGATCTTGATTCCCACCTCATCCCCACTTTTCATACGGTCCCTGTAGTTCTGGGAACAGTTGGGGGTGGGATGTACGCGCCCCTGGGCGCTCTGCACACTAATTACAGGATGATTATTTAATGGATGGCTCTGTCTCATTGCCTTCTCCAGCCCCTTGCTGGGTCTTAACGTGGGCTTTTGCTGCTGGAACAGTCCTTGGTGGTCTTGCCTCCTTCCCACACAGTACTTTCTCCCAGCATCCTTCAGACATGGGTGGGAGGTCTCCTGGTGCATGTTGCTGGCAGACATGGTAAGGAGGGACCCACCAAATCCTGGGCGTGGGGTGGATCAGCACCACTGAGCCTGTACCCTGCAGAAGTTGGTTGCAAGATGGGCCAGCAAGATGTATTTGGGATTGGGCTAGTGAATTCCCCTGCAAAGTGGCTGTTGGCCCTCTGGTTGTGTTGGCCTTTTCCCCTGCCCCACAGCTTCCCAACTTCCTCCCATTTCAGCCCTTGAGACAGCACTGGGCTCTTCCAAATGCTGTTCCCAGCTGTGAATCCTGAGGTTCTGATTTGATTTCAGGTTCTGTCCCTGGACATCCTCTGCGGCCCATCTGGTGGTGAACACATCTCAGCCAGTTCCTGTCCTGGGATCTGCTATATCCATATGTCTCTAGAGGAGGGGAGTTGCACCTGCAGCCCTGAGAACAGATTGCCAGAGGTGGTGATGGTCCTTCACCATTTAAGGCTTGATGAGACTCCCAAAGTGTTGTTTTGGCCACGAAGCACCTACATGATACATGTAGCAGTAGGGGCTCCCTCACCCCAACCCCGGAGCAGAGGCAACTCCCCTTGGGCCATATACACCCCCAGACTCACCCTCTCACTCGGGGTCCTGAGCACAAGGGGATTCTCATAAAAAGGGACAAACTTGGGGGCGTGGCATTTGAAGGATACCTGATGGTGCTGGTGGCAGGAGGTGGCTGCCTACCTAGTGTCCTTTAGGTCACTCCAGGTCTCTTCCACATCATACTTTTGCCTCTGTGTGTCTCACACCTGAAGGCACCTCCAGAGATGAATGTCACTTGTGTAGGAGCAGCACAGTTAAGGTCTCCAAATGGCTCATGGAGATCTGGAGTTTCATTCAACTGCTGAAGTCATCAGAGGTGATCTGCGGTGCCTAGGTGGCCTTCAGCTCCTCTTCCAGGAGAGCTCACCTCTCTTGTAAGCCCCCATGTCCTATGTGCCAGCTGCCCTGCGAGTGTCTGGGGTATTTGAGGGCACGTCAGGTGGCACTAGGTGGGTGGTAGCTAGACTGTGCTCTCGTGGTTGGAGAAGCCCCAACCTTTGATGGGAATCCTGCCCTGTGGGATCACCAGCCTTTGGCATCTTGGAAGCTAAAGATTTACCTTTCTGATCTGCTGCATTTCAGAGCAGGTGAGAGGACCATCTCTGGTGGCTCAGTCTCACAGAGATGCCTGTCTCAGAATGAAGACTTTTCTCATGTGCTGGGATCGTGCATTGTATCGTCACCAAGCGATGGATTTGGTTATCAAGTGATGAACTTGAGGCTGACACCAGCTTGGTAGCTGCCAAGGAAAGGGATGGCCTTGTTGCTGGAGGAAATTATTTCAGGTTTTGTGCTGCTTGGATGTCCTGTAGCCCCCCTGCCCCCATCTTGGCCACAGGGGCTGATCTTACACTGGCACTCCCCAGCTTTTCCAATCCATTTTGAGATGTTTGCTCCAGCGTGTGGTGAGCTCCTGGGGTTTCTCAGGCAGGATCTAGGGGACAGCTTCACCTGGGGTGAGGAGCAAGGAGGCCCGTGTGGAGGGCTTCCACTTTAGTTCTGGATGTAGTGGACCCCAAGCAACTCTGCTGCTGATTTTGCTCCTAATGTGGGGACAGTGCTCTCCAGCCCCTCTGAAGCATCACAAGGAGAAATGTGAAAAAGCTTCTGATACTCTGCCTTTCCCAGTTTGGGATGTTGTTCATACCCAGAGAAGCTGGAGAGAGGACCAGGCACAAGGTTCCCATGTTTCCTTCAATCTTTGTCAGAGAAGGCACTATTCCCTTGGCTAACGCTGTCTCCTGCTGTTGGGACCTTTGCTGGTTGACCCTCCAGGCTCCCCTCCCATTGTCTCAGGTGCTTTGAGGACTCAGCCCTCAGTTTGTGAGCCTGATGAACCCCAAGGTGAGCCTGAGAGCAGGGTCCCTCTGCACCATGGAGTGCCAGCTGAGAACTGCGAGCTCCCAGGCAAGAGCACGTCTTATGCCCCAGGAACCTCAGCAAGGAGGTTCTCCCCAGTTGGATCCCTGAGGGATGGTCTCAGGCTGGGGCCACAGGTCAAGGAAAATCGGTTTCTGTGGCCACTGCAAACTGCGTCTGGGTGCAGTGTGTGAGTGTTGGGGGTTGTGGGGTACAGCTCTGGCACCTGCGATGGTCAAGAACTGGGGGTCTTGATTCTGTCCAAGGTCTGAGGGGAGCTGTGGCAAGGTCTGGGGGAAGCTGCAAAAGCAGTTTGTGTTGTGTCCCCCCCAGCACTCACACCCATCATCCCAGGAAGGTTGTGGATCCACTTTTAATTTGTTTGCACCCCTCCTGTTCTCTGCTCCTTTGGCTCAGCCTTGTGCCAGGTCCATGAGGTGCTTCCTGAGCCTCAGGGCTGCCACACTGGGAGAGCCCTCTTGGGCAGCTGCTTTGGGGTTCCTCATGTAAGTCAGTGGTAGCAGCTGGTTTCAAAGTGTCCTGTCCATCAGCTGCTGTTTTGGTGTCTTCAGGAAAGCGGATTGAGGAGAGGTGAGGGGAGGGCAGGCAGCAGGAGGCTGCTGTGGCCCCTGGGGCAGGAGCTGCCGTCACGGGGCAGCATCTTCCTTCATGAGCTGCACTGTCTCCATGTCGCTGTCTTCAGGGGTTTCTGCCTTGGTGGGGAGGTAGATGGCCCCCATGGGCTGGAAGGGCATTGCTGAAGGGCTCCGGACCCCAGGGTGCTGATGGGCTGTCAGGTAGAGGGGACACTGGGCTGTCACCAGGCTCTGGCAGGCACTGAGCTGATCCCTGACTCTGTGTCCCCCAGGGTTCTGAGGTGGCCAGAGCTGGGACTGGAAGTTGGTGGGGGAAGGGGGGGGTTGGAGGGATGTGACTGTCACCTCTAGCGTGGGCTGCTACGATGCACCTCCTCTTCAGGTTGAGCCACAGCAGGACGCCGCTCAGCAGCATCACCAGGGCCAGCAGCGTGATCAGCACCGTGCAGGAGGGCGAAGCTCCTGGTTTGGGGGAGAGACCAGACTTGGAGTCCCATTTCCAGCTGAGACCAGTAACAGCAGAGAGAAAACCTAACGTGCAACTGCCTGCCTCCCCCCAGGACGGCTCAGCTGGTGCTGGAGGTGGGCTTCGCCATTCCGCTGCGTGGACAATGCGCTGGGGTGGGGTTGGAGTGACCTTCCACGTTCTGCTGCTCTTACAGCCCCCAGCAGCTCCCTGGGGGATTCTCCCGCTTTGGACTCGGGGTGCTGCACCTCACACAAGCCTATTTCTGACCCTTATCTGTCCTTTGAAGTTGTCCCAGCTCTACCATGAGAGGAATGAGGGCTGGTCCTGGAAGGAGTCCAGAGGGTTTGGGGGAGTTGGGGAGAGGGAAGCAAATTTGGGCTTCAGGAGGAAATGAAAGGGACAAGTGTGACCAGGAAAAAGCATCTCTGATGCTCCAGAGGGTGACAGAAAACGAGATGTGTCCCCCGGGAAAGGCCCTTAAGAGCTGGCTGGGATGAACACATGCCCCTTTCCCACTCTCTTCTCGCCTTGGGACCTTCCCCTGCCTCCCCACCCCATGGGGACACCACAGAGGGTTGCAGCACCCACCCTTTGGCTCTGTGCACACCAGACCAGCCGCCGAGCCCTGCCGGCACAGCCCCGGCCCCATCTCTCTCTGCTGGCACTCCAGGAGCAGCGACTCGCTCCCCCGGCAGCTCAGCCCCTCCAGCAAGGCATGGCCACCTCCCCGGCCGAACTGGGCTCCGATGGGCACCGACTGGGCTGGCCCACAGCCCAGCTGCCTGCAGACCACCCCGGCTTCCAGCAAGCTCCAGCCGCTGCTGCACACCCCGTGCCAGGTAGCGTTGTAGAGCACCTCCACCCGCCCCGCGCAGGGACCGGGGCCGTCCTGCACCCGCACCTGCAAGGGGTTTGTGCCTGCAAGAGGGAGCAGAGAGGTGAGATGGTACCTCCGGCCTCATAGAGGGATGAGAGCTTCTGACTTGCCCCTGGGCATCTTTTTTCTGGTGCTCTGCAGAAGGCAACCCAACACCCACAACGAACTGCAACTCACTTCNGTGCCTGCAAGAGGGAGCAGAGAGGTGAGATGTCCCCTAAGGCCGAGCAGACAGGGGCATGCCTGCCAGTTGCTACCTGTACCTACCTGCTGCATGATGCACCACCACCCTCCCCGCAGCTCCCTTGCAGGGTCATTCATAGAATCATAATCGTAAAATGATTTGGGTTGGAAGGGACCTTAAAGGTCACCTCATTCCAACGCCCTGCCAACCTCCCACTCGACCAGGTGGATCAAAGCCCCGTCCAGCCTGGTCTTGAAACCTTGGATTCCCGTCACTGATGTCCCACCAGCTTCCCAGTCCTGGGTAAAACCCTTTTGCCCTGGGGACCACCTGAGCACACGACTGCCGCGTCTTCCTCGTGGTTGCAGTTGTGGACTCCCCAGCTGCTAAGACTGCACTGGGTGAAGGTGGTCTCCATGCCGGTGCACTCCGAGTCATCCAGCCATATGGGGTCCAAGCCTTGCCCATAGTGAGCTGAGCCCGGGGCTGACACCGCTGTCCCGCAGCCCAGCTGCCGGCAGACCACTTTGGCGTCATTCAGGTCCCAGCTGTCATCGCAGATGGTCCCCCACCGCCCCTGGTGAAGCACTTCCACTCTCCCAGCACAGCGGTTTGGGCCGTCAGCCAGGCGGACCTGCACCTCCGTGATGTTGGCATCTGCCATGAGAAAGACAGTTAGGAAAGGAGAACGGGACAGCCATCAGCTCCTCCCAAAAAATAATCCCCAAACCAGAAGCCAGAGTGCAAATTATTATTATTATAAATATTATGGTCCCCTCCCAGCAAGGGATGCCCCCCCCCCAGTCCTTCCAGAGGAGCATGGCTGTAGGGATGGACTTCAGTTGCATTTTCATACCCTAAAATCATGGTGTCTCCTTCATGGAGGTGTGTGGACCCTGCAATGGAGGCCAGGCTGGGGATTTGGGATCAGGTGGTCCCCTGATCAGAGTCCCCCATCAGGGCTTGGCTTGCTTAGTGCCACATGGAAAGGTGTGTGAAGTTTTTGATGAGATGTTGGTCGTGATTGGGATGGGAACCTGTTGCTGGTTTGGGGACAAGCCTGACCAAGAGACCCTTTGCCAGCCCCCTTCCCCAAGAATTCATGCCTTTCCAGAGCCAGCATCACCCCAGATGTAGCTAGAGAGACCCTCCTGTGGACATCCCCAGTGCCCTGTGTCACAGTCTGGAGTGTACCTGAGCACACCACGCCAGCATCTTCTCCATGGTTGCAGTTACTCTCTCCCCAGGGACGGGCTCGGCACTGGACAAGGCTGACCTCAGTCCCGGTGCAGCTCACGTCATCCAGCCAGATGCGATTCATTCCCTGCCCAAAGCGCGCCCGGCCAGGGGCGGCCGTGGCCCTGCCGCAGCCCAGCTGCTGGCACACCACCCTCGCCTCACTCAGGTCCCAGCCGTCATCGCAGACTGTCCCCCACTCCCCGTCGTGCAGCACCTCCACCCTCCCAGCACAGTGGTTTGGTCCTTCTGCCAGGCGGATCTCTGCCCTGGGCAGGTCTATGGGCAGAGAAGCAGGAGATGTAGGGCTGAGAACAAGAGGGCTGCGTGTCCAAGGACCATGCTTTCTGGTGGCAGTGGCCAGGTTGCAAACCTAGGGCAGATGCCCAGCCACCGGGAGTCGGGAGGAGAGATCCTGGCTTGAGCCAGTCATGCACAGCCCTTGGGCTTCACAAGCACAAGGCACTTAGGTTTGGCTGCCAGGCTCAGCCCCTGATGGAGAAGGGGAGAAACAAAACCCCTTTCCTGAGTCTCGCTGGGACCCAGCAGAGTCTCAGTTCAGCCCACATCCCAAACTGGGTGTCCTTGTTTTCTTTGCCCCCTTCCCTGCTCAGCTGTGCAAAGGGCAGATGGACTGGGGCAGCTACTGGGGTGTGTGAATGGGGGACCAATGCCATCTGCCAAGGGGATGAGTCCCCATGCCCACCTTTCTGCAGCCAATGCTCCTGAGGTCAGGCTAGAGAAGAAGCAGCTTGTTTTGGGGTTGGGGAGAGCCTCAAACTATGCAGGAATGAGCATCACCTGAGCAGACCACGCTGGCATCCTCTTCGTGGCTGCAGCCGTTGGTTCCCCAGGGCCTGGTCCGACACTCTGCAAGGGCATTCTCCCCACCGATGCAGGCAACCCTGTCCAGCCAGATTGGATCTAGCCCCCTCCCGAAGGAAGCCCCCGCTGGGGCTGCAACGGCCTCACCACAGCCCAGCTGCCGGCACACCACGGCCGCGTCCCTCAGGTCCCAGCCGTCGTCGCAGACCGTGCCCCACTGCTGGTTGTGCAGGACCTCCACCCGCCCGGCGCAGCGGTGTGGGCCATTCACAAGTCGGACGGTGGATGTGTTGGTTTTACTGCTGTCTGGAAGCACCGCAGAAACAGCACAACGGGTTGGGGACACTTGGTGCTGGTGGCAATGCCCAGCGCTGAGGTGGAAGGACCTCTAACCCCAGGAGGGGCTTGAACATCACCTTGACAGCAGCAAGATGCAGAATGGAGAGACACACACCCCCCCAACCCTTCTGGAACACTCTCTTGCAGGAACGGGACATACCTGAGCATATGACGCTGGCGTCTTCTCCATGGTTGCAGTTACTCTGTCCCCAGGGACGCGCTCGGCACTGGGCAAGGGTCTCCTCGCTCCCGGAACAGCCCACGTCGTCCAGCCAGATGTGCCCCGTCCCCTGCCCGAAGCGCGCCCGGCCAGGGGCTGCGGTGACCCTGCCGCAGCCCAGCTGCCGACACACCACCGCGGCGTCGCTCAGGTCCCAGCCGTCGTCACAGACGGTCCCCCACTGCCCGTCGTGGAGCACCTCCACCCTCCCAGCGCAGCGATCCGGGCCGTTCACCAGCTGCAGGCTGGCGGAGCTGGAGTTGCCTGGGTTTGTGAAGAGGGAAATGGGTGGGTAGGACCTACTCTAAAACATGGAAACAGGTGGATTGAGTTAGTTTGGGTTTTTCTTTATGTTTTCCTATTGGTTTGAGTAGCTTCCCTTGGAGTTGGGGTTACCAGTAAACTAGTAGTGTTTTATTCTTGATGCTGAAACCCTGCCGGGAACTCTTTAAGACTCAAAAAAATACCTCTAGCTACTGAAGGTTTCATGCCATTCTTATTGTGTTGTAAGAATTATTTTGCTGTATGAGGAGAGAGGTTCTGCCATAAACAGGCAGTAAGAGCAGGGCAGTAAATCTTACTGCTGTGGAAAGTAACACAGGTGTTACTGTTCACAGGTTTAGAAGAAGCACCGTGCTTTAAATCTGACTAGCACTGATCTGCCAAATCTAAAAAAAACCCCACGTGCCTCCAGGGAGCAGCAGGGCAGGGCCAGCATCGGGGCGTTGATGGCACTGAATACAAAAGCCACCGCCGTAGCTGGGTGCTGCTGCTTCACCAGGGAAGACAAAACCCCGGGCATGTTGCCTGGCTGGGTTGGAAGGAACCTCTAAGGACCATCTAGTCCAATTCCATTCTACTAGAGCAGGTTGCTCAGAGCCCTATCCAACCTGACTTTGAACACTTCCATTATGAGACTCATGGGATGGTTTGGGTTGGAAGGGACCTCAAAAGATCACCGAGTTCCCACCCTCTTGCAAGGGCCAGTGTCTCACCGCCCTCAGTGTAAAGAATTTCTTCACAAAGAAGAAATCTAAATTCACACTCTTGGTTTTAACGCTTAGTGTCCCATCTGAATTGGCACTCTTTTAGTTTAGGACCTTCACCCCTTGTTCTGTCACTACAAACCTTGGTAAAAAGTCTGTCCCCATCTTTCTTCTAAGTGCCCTTTAATGTTGGAAGGCAGCTATAGGGTCTGCCTAGAGCCTTCTCCAGGCTGAACCACCCCAACTCTCCCGGCCTGTCTTCACAGCAGAGGGACTCCAGCCCTCTAACCATTTCATGGCCTCCTCTGAACCAGCTCCAACGTCTTTCTTGCACTGAGGACCCCGAAGCTGGACCGAGTTCTCCAGAGGTGGTCTCACCACAGCACAGCAGAGGGGCAGAATCCCCTCCCTCAAAGTGCAGCTTTTGATGCAGCTCAGGAAGCAGCTGGCTCCCCGGGCTGTGAGTGCATGTTGCTGGCTCACGTACACCTTTTCATCTACCAGCACCCCAAGTGCTGCTCCTCAGGGCGGCTCTACATCCCTTCATCCTCCCACCTGTACTGATAGTGGGGATTGCCTCAACCCAGGTGGAGGACCTTGTTCTTGCCCTTGAGGTGAAGGTCCAGGAGATAGACACAGGTAAGAGCTGCAAGAAGTCCCTACACACAGGATCTCCTGCAAAGGGGGCCACCTGCATGCCCTTGGGTACCCGCAGGAGCTCTCAGCAGCCTGGCTCTCACCTGCGCACACCACACCAGCATCCTCCCCGTGGTGGCAGTTGTGGATGCCCCACGTCTTGGCCCGGCACTCAAAGAAGTCCGTTTCCTCCCCTGTGCAGCTCACATCGTCCAGCCAGATGGGGCCAGCTCCCCACCCAAAGCGAGCAGAGCCGGGGGCTGAGAGGGCCACCCCACAGCCCAGCTGCCGGCAGACCACTGCCGCGTCCTTTGGGTCCCACCCGTCGTCGCAGACTGTTCCCCACTCGTTGTTATAAAACACCTCGACTCTGCCGGCGCACTCGCTCAGACCCCCCACCAGGCGAAGCCTGAGACTGCTGGCAATCCCCGACCCTGGAAAATACCCAAAAACGGGCATTATTAGGGAAACGCTTGTGCACCTTAACACCTACTGGGTCGGAGAAGACAGGACATCTTTGTGGTGGTGCTGGACTGTGCCGCAGCGAGCTTGCACGTCCCTTGCTCTTTAGCAGGGGCTCACAGCGAAGCCATCAGGGGGGTTTGCAGGGTGGAAGGAGCTGCAGGTCCCTTCTACCTGCTGTACCCCAGGGGTGTTTGCACCCTGGTTCAGAGGTCAGGATGCACATGTGTCTCCACCTAAGAAGAAGGGATCACAGGGGTCCTTCACAGTTTTTGTCCCCACTTTCCTTCCCCCTTGTTTGGAAGCTGCATCGCCCAGTTTGACCTGACACCAGCCCACTTCTCGCCCTGGAGGAAATGGCGAAGGATCTGTTTTCAGTTGTCCCTGTCCTGACTGCTTCCAACTGCCACATTGACCTGTCTGTGGAGGCTGACTTTCTGAGGACGAGGCTAGAATGGCAGCAGCTCGCTCAGGGGTGCCGTGTCACATGGGAGCAGCTGGTTCCTGTGCATCTCTCTGCATTTATCTGCACATTGTGGCATTTCACAGAGATGCTCTGCCTGCTCTTGAGCTGGGGCAGGGAGCAGTCACATCTGCTGCCACTCACGCAGCACCCATGCACCCTCCAGCTGCCAATCCCCAGGGGTGCAGCTTCTTCACCCCATGAAAACCTCTTCAGCACCTCCAGTTATACCAGACGCTGAGGCACCTCACAAGCCATGGTGCCTTTTTCCCAGCTTACCATATTTCTCCTTGTCTCTGAATACTGCATTTCAACACGGCTTGAATCTGGGGAATTTCTGGTCAGCTTGTTCCCAAACTGTTCCCAGTCTGCAGAATGGCAGGGCTTGGTCTCCCTCACAGTGAAAACAAGTAATAATGATTACCTGAGCACACCACACTGGCGTCTTCTATGTGGTTACATGTGTGGTGTCCCCAAGGCTTGAAGGAGCATTCAGCTAGAGTGGCTTCCGTCCCAAGGCAATTCACCCCATCCAGCCAGATGGGGCCAGATCCTTGCCCAAAAATGGATGAGCCTGGGGCTGACATGGGGGTCCCACAGCCCAGCTGCCGGCACACCACGGTTGCGTCCTTCAGGTCCCAGCCGTCATCACAGATGGTCCCCCACTGCTGGTTGTGAAAGATCTCCACCCTCCCGGCACAGCGGTGTGGGCTGTTCACCAGCCGCAGGACTTCTGAGCTCCCTAGGTCCGGATCTAAAATCAGAATGGTAAGACAAGGAATCCTGGCCAGAAAGGCCTGCCTGTCCAGCGCCTGGCAACGTGGTGGACCTCCCCTGGCAAGGGGTCTTGCAAGGGGTCCACCGGCACGTAGCACCACCGCTACTGCTGCGCCCTGGGTGTGCATCCATGAACACTTCTTGGGACAAGCCTGCTAGGACTGTGCCCAGGAGATTGTCAACCTGGCCGAGGTACCGATGTGAATGTCCTCATGGGAACAAGCAAGCAGCGAGGCACCCAGTGCATCCTGCACTTGAGAAGGGCCTGCCCGAGGACTGGAGGACGTGCAGTAGCACAGATCAAAAAAAGTCCCTGGTAGCGTGCCTGGGCTCTTTGGGAAAGCCTGCACCTTGCAGGCTTGGGATTTTGGGAATTCCCTTGGGATTTGTGGGAATTCCCTTGAGATTTGTGGGTTTTCCAAGAACTTTGCCTCAGGGAAGCCAGGGACCTTGGAACGGAAAACACCTTCTGCTCCCTGGTGGGACTGCAGAAAGAAGGAGAGGTTGAGGCAGGACGGGGAGGAGGTGGGTCAGACAGCAGAGCCTCCCCCAGAGGGTCCCTGGCTGACGGCCACTGACCTGCAGCCGCAGAGCACGAGACGCCTGCGTGCCCCTCTGACTTGCAGCTCTTGGCACCCCAGAACTTGACCTTGCATTCAAAGAGGGCCCCCTCTGTCCCGGTGCATTCCACGGCATCCACCCAGATCAGGCCATCTCCTGTCCCAAACCGACTGGACCCCGCAGCTGAGTGCGCCGCCCCGCAGCCCAGCTGCCGACACACCACCTGGGCTTCGGCCAGGTCCCAGCCGTCGGTGCAGACGCCCCCCCAGCGCTGGTCATGAAAGACTTCAACTCTCCCAGAGCATGAGTCTGAGCCGTTCATCAGGCGGAGGCTTCCAAGGTCAGAAATGCCTGATCCTACAACATCAGGGAGAGTACACACGTTAAGGAGATACTTTCTGCCCTGTGAAACCTCCAGCTCTACGCTTTACACAGTTTACACCAGAGGCTAAAAAGCCTTGGGGGCTCAGGGATGTTCATGCCACAACAGAGACGACCTCTAAGGCGCGATGTTAATTGGCCCAAGGGGTGCTCAAGGCTTGATTACTATGAGTTTGATCAGACTATAGTCTATGGACCTTAAATAGTTTGCCCTCCTAAAGCAGGGCGGGGTCCAGCTGCCAAGACTTGGGCATCTTTGTGCCATTTGGGACTCTGGGATACCCTGCCTGCTCTCCAGCTGCTGCTTCTGAAGGGCACGAGTTTTCCTGTAGGATCTCTCAGCCCACCTAGGGTGAGAGGCCACCTTCCCACACTGGGATGACTGAATTCAGCGGTGGCTCTCTTGGTCACTGACAAATGGATATTTGGCAAAGTCCATTCTGATTCCCAGCAGCCCAGCGGCCCTAGCTGCCGAACAGCCACTAAAATGGGCTTTGGGGTTCCTCTGACAGAAAGTCAAAGCTGGAGAGCAGACAGAGGGATGGAAGACAGACTCTCATGGGCCCATGAAGCTCTGAGCATCATATGGTAATCTACCATGGATCAACCAAAGATGTCGGAGGGTCATCCTTGACGATAATGTGAGACGACCCGTTCATACTGCAGTCTGCCCCTCCGTGAAGAAGCAGGTGGCCGTGTTGTAGTCTGCCTGATGGGAACGGTGTGTGGCCTGTGCTAACTGTGAGGATTTCTGATGAACAACATCCATCAAAAGCTGGAGACCACATTTGTAGTGGCAAGGCATTTGTTTTTCTCAGACTTTACTGTCTGTGTGCATGTGCTGCTCTCCCACCAGGATGGACCACGAGGGGCTGATTTCAAAGAGAAGGCTCCCCAGGCTGGCTGCAAACTACCCCATCATGGCAAAGCCTTGCAGAGTCAAGGGCTGTGGGAAGCTCCCAGCGCTCCCAGTGACACAACAGGGGGTGGTTACCTGAGCACACCACACTGGCATCTTCTCCGTGCTCACACCCATGGACGCCCCAGCTCTTCGCTCTGCATTCTGAGAGGGCAGCTTCTGTCCCCACGCAGCGCGTGTCATCCAGCCAGATGGGTCCCTGTCCCTCCCCGAAGTAAGCCCGCCGTGGAGCTGATATCACCACCCCGCAGTCCAGCTGCCGGCACACCACTTTGGCATCCGCAAAGTCCCAGCTGTCGTCACACACTGTCCCCCATTTCTCCTTGTGAAACACCTCAACCCTCCCAGCGCAGCGACCTGGGCCATCCACCAGCCGGAGCGGGGCAAAACTGGAAACAGCTGAACCTGCGAACAGGCAGGGAGATGCTCAGAGCATCCAGCCGTGGGAAAAGGAAGAGACCCTGCGGTTTGGCACATCAGCAGGGCTGCGTGGTCCTACTGCCTCGGAGCGCACAGCATCCTATCCCCGCACCATGGAAACACTTCTCAAAGGGTCTGGGGGCACTTGACGCGGCAGCAAGAGGCGTGAAGCTGGCACCTTCCTCCCAGTATGGATGGGGGAAACTACTGGTGCGTCCCGACCCGCTGCTGGGGCTGGAGCGAGACTCACCTGAGCACACCGCGCTGGCCTGCTTTCCGTGGCTGCAGCTGCTCTCTCCCCACGGGCTCGCCGGGCATTTTGTAAGGGTCGACTCTGTCCCCTGACAGTTCACGTTGTCCAGCAGGACACGCAGGGGTCCAGTGCCGAAATCCGCCCCCTCCGACGCTGGCAGCGCCGTCCCGCAGCCCAGCTGCTGGCACACGACCTCAGCATCCTTCTTATCCCAGCCGTGGCCGCAGACGGCTCCCCACTCCCCCTGGTGAAACACCTCAACTCTGCCAGCACAGCGGTGCGAGCCGTTTGCCAGCCGGAGCTGAGCTGGCTCGGGGATGACTGAGTCTGCAAACACCCGAGAGATTCGTTAACGCCTTCAGATGGTGGCCGGTTTCTTTCCGTCCTTATGAGACTGCAGTTAAGCTCCCAGCCCCTCTTCAAGCTGCCAGAAAGCAGAGTATGGAAGAACAGGACTCACCACCACCACCCAAAGCACCACCCCAGGAGCACCATCATCTGATGGAACCATCAGGTGCAGGGAGGGTACAAGAAATCCCCACAAGCTGCCAGTGCTGACCTCCGGTCTTACCTGAGGTGAGGACCTGCCATCCTGACACTCCCTCTCCCTCCCACCACCTTGCGTGGAGCGATGCCAAAGAACCCCTGGTAACCTGAGCAAACCACACCAGCGTCTTCCCCGTGGTAGCAGTTATTGATGCCCCATGGCCGGGCCCGGCAGGCGGACAGCGTGCTCTCCATCCCCGTGCAGTTCGTCTCATCCATCCAGATGATGCCGACTCCACGACCGAACTGGCCCCCGCCAGGGGCTGACAGCGCTCGCCCGCAGTCCAGCTGCCGGCAGACAACCTCGGCGTCCAGCAGGTCCCAGTTGTCGTCACACACGGTTCCCCACTGCTTATTATGGAAGATCTCAACCCTGCCAGCACAGCGGCTGCCGTAGTTCACCAGCCGGACCTGGTCACCCTCCGAGTTACCTGAAATAGGGCAAAAAGGGGAAGGGCCAGCGTGCTGCAGCCCCTGGGTAAGGAAATTTACCCCAGAACCGGTCTGCAGGCTTGTCTAATGACCTCAGAAAGGAGCTGGGTGATGCCCAGGGTCTGCTGGCTAAAGAGCGAGAGGCTGCAAGCTGCACCGCAGCAGCATCCCACCCACGGGCACCAGCACTGTCCCCTCCAGGAGCATGCCCAAAATTTCCCCACCCCCCAGACATCCCGTGATGAAAATACCCATGAAGAGGGCAGGTTGTCTGGGGCTGCTGGTGGAGGGGAAAAGTCAAGGTCATGGGTGTCCTGGTTTGAGGTAAAACGAGCCAATTTTCTGTTTTACAGTTTCACTTTTTAGCTAGGACTCTTCTAAC
>VZRU01011827.1:0-14311 GCA_013398155.1 Pedionomus torquatus | reverse complement strand
CGTTGCCCTTCTCTGGACCCGCTCCAGCACCTCAATGTCTTTCTTGTGGTCGGGGGCCCAAAACTGGACACAGCACTGGAGGTGGGGTCTCACCAGTGCCCAGTACAGGGATGTCCTGAGGGGATGGAAGAGTTTGCTGTCCTCAGTGTGTGGTGGCACCATGATGTTGTGCAAGGGGGCCTGAAGGCGGAGCAGTGTGCTGCCGAAAAGAGTAAGTTTAGCAAAAGGGTCATCAAAATAACATCACCGCTCACTGCGAATGGGAGGTGGGTGTTGCTGATGGGGCCTTGAAGACGGGGCTTGCACTAGGCAAGGATGTGACCCCTGTGAGAAACAGGGTGGGTGGTTCTGCCCTTGTCTGTGCAAAAATAAGAAGCAAAACTGAAGCGTGTCCTGGGAAGAGGACAGTGTGGCCAGGAAGGTCTCAGGCTGAGCTGAACCTCTTCAGCCTGGCGAAACCTGAGAGGGGCAGTGGAATGGAGAACAGATTGCTGCCTGCAGGAGCATCAAATAGGAGAAACCCAAACTCTAGAGGCATGCAGAACCTGGAACTGGGGCTGGAGACCAAAAGGAAAAAAAGAGGAATACTAATACTAAACAACGGCACAAGAATGCGTAGCTGAAAATTAGGCTGAAACGAGTCAAAACTAGTATCATAAAAAAGTAGAGCAGTCAGAAAAGGTGGCTGTGTTCCTTTGGACTGAGGCTCAGTGAGCCCAAGGACTTTGTTCCCCTCTTTTAAAAACAAACAAACCAGTAGCAAAGAGATTCCCGACACCATACGGCACAGAAATGCTGTGAACGGCCACAGCCTGGGGCGGGTAATGCGGCTCTGGGCCGGGGAGCTTCTGCAGGGAGCAGCACAAACAGCTGCTCTGGGAGTGAGTCTGTCCCTTCTGCTCGACTTCGGTGTTGTGTCCCCCTGGGAAGTCTGAACCCCCTTCTTGAGACGCTGCAGTCCCTGCAGAGCATCTCTGCCGATTAACCCATGGGACCTAGCAGGTGCTGGTCCTGCAATGCTGGAGCCCTGAAGAACACGAACTCATCCCATCTTTATTACAAAAGCCTTCTCCAAATGGTGCACATATTTTATTCCCCAAAGCCCATTTTATTCCCCCATTGGGTCCAAACTCCTGTTTTCTCCTATTCTGAGGACACTTTGTGCTGAGGTAGGAGAAACCCTGGGCCTTTGATGGATGTTTTGGGACAGGCAAGGTGGCGTGACCGTCTGCTGTGGCGGCCAGCGGGAAGGTGAGGAGGCATGAGTGCCAGCAGGAGGATGAGAAACCTTGAAGTCTCAGGAGTGAGGGATGTCTGTGGAGGAAGAGGAGCTGACCTTGCCTCCACATGTTGACAGGAGATACCCAGCCAGGGAAAGTCTACAGCTGGGGCTTAGGACAAGTAGCAAGTAGCGAACAGGTCACAGCTGCAAGTCACTAGCTAGGAGGGAAGGAGAGGTGGGAGGTAGACCTGAAGGGCATTGAAATATGTATAATTATAGAATGGTTTGGGTTGGAAGGGACTTTAAAGATCATGGTGTTCCAGTGCCCTGCCCTGGGCAAGGACAGCTCCCACCAGACCAGTCCCATCCAACCTGGCCTTGAACGCCTTCAGGGATGGAGCTTCCACAGCTTCTCTGGGCAACCTGGGCCACGGTCTTACCACTGTCACAGGAAAGAATTTCTTCCTGAGATCTAATCTAGATGTCTTCCAGCTTAAAATCATTACCCCTTGTCTTATCACTGCATGTCCTTGTATAAAGTCTCTCTCCTTGCAGGCCCTCTTTAAGTACTGGAAGGAGCCCTAAGGTATCCCTGGAGCTTATTCTCCAGGCTGAACAACCCGAACTCTCAGCCTGGTCTCACAGCAGAGGTGCTCCAGCCCTTTGATCATCTTTGTGGTTCTCCTCCGGACTTGCTCCAACGGTCCACGTGCTGAGGACTCCAGAGCTGGACACAGTATTCCAGGTGGGGTCTCATAGAGTCAAGTAGAAGAGGAGAATCACCTCCCTTACCCTGCTGGCTGTGATTCTTTTGCTGCAGCCCAGGATATAGTTGGCTTTCTAGGCTGCCAGCGCATGTTTCCAGCTCATGTTGAGCTTCTCATCCACCAACACCCCAAGTCCTTCTTCTCAGGGCTGTTCTCAGTCCTCAGGGCTGTGTCTCTTTCATTACATGCATCTTTTCCTGTCCATGTCTTTGTGCAGAGGTCAGCTTGGCTTGCAAGGCTCACCTTCACTAAAACCTCCTCAGGCTTGTGGTCCCTTCATTCCTGCCCGTGTCACTGGGACATTCCTTGCACCACGGCCCCTCCTGGCTTCACCAAAGTAGTGGATGTTTTGAGGCTCAGAGCTGGGTTGCTCCATTAGGAACCTTGGTGACCCTTCCTTGTTTGTGGCCAAGACAATATCTCACCCACTGTCAGCGATCTTGAGTCTCCTGTATCTGACCCGAGCATCTGCAACCTCTCTGTAACTAAGGAGCCTTTTCTTCTGCCACTTCCACCTCACCAAGTCACTCCATATCCCTAGATCTCTATAACGCTGCACTCTACATCTTTCAGGTTTAAGGGCTTTACTGGAATTTGAAAGTGAATTGAATAAATACAGTGGGTGAGGGACTTCTCACCCCGTTCTGAACAGGCGTTCAAGCGCACTCCTTGTTTTGCAAAGAGTTGTGTGTACGGTGCAGGAGAGCACCCTGCGCCCTTGCTCCAGGATCAGGCAGAAATCCTTGCTTCCTTGGGAGATTAGGGGAACAGGTATGAACCTGTTGGGAATGCAGTGAGGTTGATGGCACCGGGTGCCACTGCAAGGGGTCACAGGAATTGTCGGGGGCTATAGGACTGGGACTAAGAGGAGTCTGGAGTTAGGATGCTGGAGTCAACCCAGAGGACCAGGTAGGGGTTATTCTGAGAAGGTCTTGCTTGGAGACTGAGGAACTTTGCAGCCCTGCACGGAGGAACTGCGACCCACAGAGACTCAGTGTGGTGAGCTGAGGGCTGTGGGGCACAGAGACCAGAGGTCTCCGCTCTGCCAGAGGGAGAGTGCTCTCTGCTCTCTCTGACTGACTGTGGCAGCAATGGCTCTGCTCTTCTGGCTCCAGACAACAGGGTCTTCTGGGGTCCTGAGGGAGCCTTGCCTTGGACACCAGGAGCGTGACCTCTTAAGCCTCAGATGCCATCCCGGCGTCCTCTGTCTTCATTATAAGTGGTTTGTCTGCAAAATGAAGGATCAGGGTGATGCATGGAGCCTGCAGTCCCCGGACCCAGCCACAGGTGCAGCCACGAGGAGGCCAGGTGCACCACGTGCCGTGGTCCTGCTCTTACCTGGGGAGCGCCCAGTCTGTCTCCTACACCTCGTCCACAGGTACAGGACCAGCAGGGTCCCGCAGAGCATTGCCCCCAGGCCGAGCAGGCCCGCCAGCACTGAGCAAGACTGTATGAGGTCTGCAGGAAAAGTGAAGCTCAGAGGGAGTTGTTCGGATGGCCAGACCCCATCTGCCCCTCACCCTTCCCTTCTGCTGCATGTTTTTTGGGATGTCTTCCCTCGCTGCCCTTCTGGGTGCTGGGCTGGCCATCAGCAGCAGGACTGACAGCTCACCCTCTGCTTGGGCAGGGTGAGTGCATGGACACCCCCCGCAAACAGTGTGTCCACTGAGGCTGCTCCGTTCCCTATGTCCACTGAGATGCCCTCGCCCAGCCGGTCCCTCTCCACTGCCTCACAGCTCCTGCCTTCAGGTCTCTCCCAGCAAAAAGGTTTTCGGCAACACTTCTGCCTGCCTGGGAGGAGGCCAGGATGGGAGGGAGACAGGAGCTTTTACCCCACCGTGTGTCTGCACTGGGTCGGCCCCAATGCCAACAGAGAGGATGACAGGGGGTACCCAGCACTCACCTCTCTGCTCTGTGCACACCAGACCAGCCGCCGAGCCCTGCCGGCACAGCCCCGGCCCCATCTCTCTCTGCTGGCACTCCAGGAGCAGCGACTCGCTCCCCCGGCAGCTCAGCCCCTCCAGCAAGGCATGGCCACCTCCCCGGCCGAACTGGGCTCCGATGGGCACCGACTGGGCTGGCCCACAGCCCAGCTGCCTGCAGACCACCCCGGCTTCCAGCAAGCTCCAGCCGCTGCTGCACACCCCGTGCCAGGTAGCGTTGTAGAGCACCTCCACCCGCCCCGCGCAGGGACCGGGGCCGTCCTGCACCCGCACCTGCAAAGGGTTTGTGCCTGCAAGAGGGAGCAGAGGGGGTGAGATGGTACCTCCGGCCTCATAGAGGGATGAGAGCTTCTGACTTGCCCCTGGGCATCTTTTTTCTGGTGCTCTGCAGAAGGCAACCCAACACCCACAACGAACTGCAACTCACTTCACCTTGTACAGGATGTCATAGAATCATAGAATCATAGAATGGTTAGAGTTGCAAAGGACCTTGAAGATCATCGAGTTCCAACCCCCCTGCCCTGGGCAGGGACACCTCCCACTAGAGCAGGTTGCTCCAAGCCCCATCCAGCCTGGCCTTAAATACTTCCAGGGATGGGGCAGCCACAACCTCCCTGGGCAGCCTGTTCCAGTGCCTCACCACCCTCACAGGAAAGAATTTTTTCCTAATATCCAATCTAAATCTCCCCTCTTCCAGTTTAAAACCATTACCCCTTGTCCTGTCCCTCCCCTCCCTGACCAAGAGTCCCTCTCCAGCTCTCCTGGAGCTCCCTTCAGATCCTGGAAGGCTGCTCCAAGCTCTCCCCGGAGCCTTCTCTTCTCCAGGCTGAACAGCCCCAGCTCCCTCAGCCTGTCCTCACAGCAGAGGGGCTCCAGCCCTCTGAGCATCCTCGTGGCCCTCCGCTGGACCCGTTCTAACATCACTGGTTATCTGAGATGGGGCTCATGGGAGGCCCACATCCACCACCCCAGTGGCACTGGACTCCTGTATCTAAGAAACATCTGCCTAGATTATTTGTTTTAAGCAAGGCTTCGCCCATCTCAGGATGCTGTCATTGATTAGCCTGAGAGACATAGTCCAGATTAAATCAATTTTAGGAGTTTGGCGCATAACTCCTTTTTAAGGCAGGATGGCATTTTTTCTCAACTCCAGGCCAAGTGGCTGGATGAAAGGTGACTTCTGCTCTGGAGCTGGGGATGGGGAAGAGGGAGCAGAGAGGAGCGAGCCTGGCACAGCCTTAAGGTAGAGCAGTAGCTCCAGCATCCATAACGCCCCTCCCTTGGATGGACAGTGACCATCCTGGCTGCACTGCCCTGGTCCCTGAAGCCTGGTGTTACCTGAGCACACCACGCTAGCATCCTCGCTGTGGCCGCAGTTGTGCTCGCCCCAGTTGTTCAGCTCACACTCGGTGAAAGCAGACTCAGTCCCCCTGCAGTGAACGTCATCCAGCCAGATGGGATCTGAGCCTTGTCCAAAATGAGCTGAGCCCGGTGCTGACAGAGCTGTCCCGCAGCCCAGCTGCCGGCACACCACAGCAGCGTCCTGGAGGTCCCAGAAGTCGTCGCACACAGTCCCCCACTTCTGCTCGTGAAAGACCTCGACCCTCCCCAGGCAGCTGTTCGAGCCGTTGACCAGGCGCAGGACGTGCTGCACTGAAGTCTCTGCACCTGTGAAGGGAGAAGGGAGAGCGCGGTGATGCCCGGCCACCAGCCCCTGCTCCAGGCGGGCGCTGCAGCCTCCTGAGCCACGGGGAGGTCAGAGCATCCTTCTGTACGTGCAGCACCCGGCTGCCTGGGGAAGGTGCTGCGCTGGCAGCGCTGGGTCAGGGTTTGCTTCTCACTGGTGTGGAGAAAGAGGGGTTGCAGCTCCAGAGCTTGGAGCCTCAGAAAGGGTCCTGAGGTCAACAGCACTATGGGAGGGTCTGAGTGCCAGCAGTGACTTTGGGGGAATCTTGAGGTCAGCAGCAACTGTGGGAGGGTCCTGGGGTCAGCAGTGACCATAGCTCATCATAGTGACCAGTGACCTGGCTCCCTGGGACACAGAATCACAGAATCACCTGGGTTGGAAGGGACCTTTTAAGATCATCTAGTCCAACCAATGGGGGGGAAAAAAAAAGGATGGAGCTGATGGAGCTGGACAGTGCTGTCCAGGCTGACACGATGGAGCTGATCCTGCCCCCAGCCCACATGGTATTTATCCCAGCTCACGTGGATCTCCTGAGCACACCACGCCAGCATCTCTCTGGTGGTCGCAGCTGTTGGATTCCCACGGCCTGGTCTGGCATTCAGAGAGGGCGGCTTCTGCTCCCGTGCAGTTCACATCATCCAACCAGATGCGGCCAGAGGCTTGTCCGAAGTGAGCTGAGCCAGGGGCTGAGACGGCCGTCCCACAGCCCAGCTGCCGGCAGACCACCGTGGCCTCCGCCAGGCTCCAGCCGCTGTCACACACCGTCCCCCACTGATGGTTGTAGAACACCTCCACACGCCCCGCGCAGGGGCCGGGGCCGCTCTCCAGGCGCAGCCGAGCTGGTGTGTTGGGGGCTGTGCCTGCTCCTGACACAAGACACAAGGAGAGCGTCAGACCAGGTCTCCCCAGGCTGTCCCTTCTTGCCACCATGGTGAGACCTGTGCTGGAGGAGGCTCCCCCGTGTTTTGCACAGGGAGGTTCCTGTGTCCTCACACAAACATTGAGCAATATCTAAGGTTTGGAGTAAACAGCTCAGTTATGGGCATAGCCAAAAGTGCAGCCTCAGAGCCCATGAGCGTTCAACGTGAGCACAAGCAAACCATACATGGCTGCAGTCCTTTTTCTCAGCTCTCCTGGGTGGATGTCCATGAGCCCTTCATGTGGCTGCAGCAGCCCTCAAAGGCAGAGACTTCCTGCAGACCCCCACTGCCAGTGCCCCTTCTCCAAAAGTTCTCCAGCTCCCCAAGGTCTTTGCACAGACCTTGTCTGGAGCATCTAGCACCCCGCCCAGTGCTTCCCCTCTCTCCTTGATGCCCATGAGCACAATTTCTGCCGCAGCACTTCCTACTGTCCTTGCTGCTCCTCTATGTGCCAGCATGGCACATAGAGAGGGGACCAGGCAGACAAGGTCACCCACCCAGATGTCTGCTGCCCAGCCCTTGGCTGCAGCTGTGAAATCAGTATGAAGCCCCGGAGCAGAGCATCCTCTCCACTGAACTTCTCCTGCTCCAAAAGCATGGTGTTACCTGTGCACCCAACACTGGCATCTTCTCCGTGGTCACAGTTGTTGACGCCCCAAGGTCTTGCCTGGCATTCAGACAGGGCGGCTTCTGTCCCACTGCACTGAACGTTGTCCAGCCAAATGGGCCCCGACCCCCGGCCAAAGTGAGCTCCGCTGTAGGCTGAGACAGCCGCCCCGCAGCCCAGCTGTCGGCACACAACACTGGCGTCCGAGAAGCTCCAGTCGTCGTCGCACACGGTTCCCCACTGGTGGTCATGCATCACCTCTACTCTTCCAGAGCAGTGGTTTGGGCCACCCACCAGACGGACCTCTGCAGGACCAGCTGGAGTGTCCATAGGGGGGCTGGATGAGTCTACAGAGGGAACAAGAGGTGGACCATGAAAACCTCTGTGCCCCTGATTTCTGCAGGACTGTTCTGCATTCCACCGTAATTGTTGGCTCCCCCAGTGTGTATCCACCTCAGGACTGGGAGAGGGGTGATGTCCCAGCAATCTGTGGCTTAAGATCCTGAGAATGCTAAGACAGAAGGAGGACGTTTTATCTCTTGGTGTTCACGGGGCACTATCTCCTCTTTGCAACTGGAGGTGACGAGCAAGGGGGCTCAGCACACCTGGGTGCTGATGCCTGTTGGGACAATCTGGCAGAGTTGGCTCCAGCACTGAACAGTTGCCGTGAGCGCCTGCACCTCAATCAGCCACGAAAGCTCCAAGCTTTTGGAACCCCAGTTTTTGACCATAAAAAGTTGGATTTCTCTAGCTGACTGCTCACCAGAGGCAATGGAAACCATCCTGTCTCTCTTGGCGGTGGTGAGGAGGAGGAATCTGCTGTCTCCTGGCCCTTCCCTCCCCTGCCTACAGCTGTCTCACAGTGCCTGCCTGCGAAACACAGCGGGGCTCCAGCCCTGCCCATGTCCCTAAAACACACAGCCAAAGCGAGGCACGCAGGGTCCTGCTCGCAGTGAAGGTGTGTGATGCACAAGGGGTTCCTACACATCCCCCACAAGCCGTTTGGCATCCCAGGAAGGTGGAGATGGCACAGATGCTGTTTTCAAGCCTGGTTCCCAAACTGCTGCCCAGCCTGCACTCTCTTGTACAGGACAAACCACATCATCGTCCCTTTCGTGGGCCACGGGTGCTCTGTGCTGCAGGGAGCTTTTGGAAAGTTGGGGGACAACACTCCTTGCACAAGACTTGCTTTGCAGACCATGTGTTGTCATCACCCCCCCACCCCATAATTTCTGCTGGGTGTTACCTGCACACACCACACCAGCATCTTCACCGTGGTGGCAGTTGTTGTTTCCCCAGCCCTTCGACCGGCAGTGAGACAGGGCGAGCTCCGTCCCCATGCAGTTGACATCGTCCAGCCAGATGGGACCCGACCCTGCCCTGAAGTGCCCAGCTACGGGGGCTGACAGTGCTGCTCCACAGCCCAGCTGGCGGCACACCACACCGGCGTTCTCCAGATCCCAGTGGTCGTCGCACACTGTTCCCCACTGGTTTTCGTAGAAGACCTCAACCCTGCCAGCGCAGCGGTGCGGGCCGTCGGACAAGCGGAGGGGAGCCCGCTGGGAGGCAGCTGGGTCTGCAAGAGCGACATGGAGAGGGTCTGGTGTAGAGGAGCAGTGCTGGAAAAGGCTGCACAAGCAGCACAAGCTTCTCGGAGCTGCTGCAGACGGTGGTGGCCTGTGTGCACTCTGGAGGTGTCTGTCCTTTGGACAGGACCGGGAGAGAGGGGCTTCGGGTAGGTTTTTTTCTTGGTATTCCCAATCAATGAAAAGGAAAACAAAATCACAGAATCTTCATGGTTGGAAAGGAACTATGAGATCATCGAGTCCAACCATACTCACACCAAAAACCAACCAACCAAACAAGCAAACAAAAAAAATCTGCTGCCTGGATTGAACACTGGGGGTAGCTGTAGGTAGGGAGTAGCTGCCAGGCGTCTGATGGATGGGTACCGCTGTGATCAGCCTCAGGCTTTAATTAGGGATCTGCATGAAGTGACATGGAACCTGCACAGCAGCCTGGGCCATGGGCTTAGCCAAGTGGAGGAGCATCTTAGAGGAGGGCGTTGCACGGGCTGAAACTACAGCCAGACATAAATAGGAGTTGTTTTATCACCACAGAACTCTTGTGGGGTGCCTGGGTTGGGGTCTGGGTAGAGGCTGCAGCATCTTCTGGAGGCAAAATAGGGCAGGTAGGGGCAGGAAAAAATATGAAAAGCCCTTTGGCATCCCACTTGCAGCACAACTGGTCACCTCCTGGAAAGCCTTTGTGTCTGCAGGGTGCAGAGCAGAACAAATGCTCCTGTTTGTGTTGGGGGGAAGAGGACTTTGTGCCCTTTGTAAACGAACTGGCTGGCCCTGAAGAGGTGGCCAACACAAATAAGCAATTTCTAGTCTTGACTATCATCAGCTGGGAAGGCTCCAAGCATTTCCCAACTGCTCTGTGCAAGGGCAGCAGCACAGAGACCAGGATAATTACCTGGCTAATGTGGTCTCCTTCCCTATCTGCTGCTTTCTCATCCTTTTAAAGGCTGGTGGGTCAAAGGAGGCTTTACCCATCCATCTGCAAACCCCATCCTCCCTATTCCTGCAGATTCCCCACACTGTCTTTCTCCTAGGACGTTCCTTCCCCTGTGCGAGAGCCACTCACCGCAGAGGCACGCCAGGTAGATGAGGAGTCTTGCTCCAGCGAAACCAGCCAGGTTGCTGTGGAGGGACAGGAGGCAGCGTCCTAACGACCCCATGACAGTCCCATATGCCTTAGGAGAGGTGAGAGTCCCGGGGGGAGCTGCAAGCCGAGCTGCGTGCTGTGGGTGGCGAAAGGTTTGTCCCCTCCTCTGCAGCGACGTGCCCCACTCATCCCTCCTCCTGCCCTGACCCCTCCTCCCTGTTCTACTCAGGATTTTGCCCTCTGGTTAGAAGTGGTTTAGGTGGCTTATGCTGGCATCTTCTTGGTGGTTGCAGTTATTTTCTCCCCCCAGCCTGGCCCTGCCCTCGGAGAGGACAGCCTCTGTCCCAAGTGCAGTGGACGATGTCCAGACAGATGGGATCTGTTCCTTGCCTGTAGAGAGCCCCGCCAACGGCCAACAGCGCCGTCCCGCAGCCGATGCGGGCTCCGTTGAGGTCCCAGCCATCGTCACACACCGTCCCCCAGGTGTCATTGTAGAAGACCTCCAGCCAGCCTGTGCACAAACTGGGGCCGTTCACCAGCCTGACCCCGGCAATGCTGGAGAGCAAAGGGAAGGAGATGTTAATGAGAAATCAAGCAAAAGATGGGCAGCAGCTGGACATCCATCTTGACACTTTTTGGCCAAAAGGAATGGGGAAGAACATGCAAGAGAGAGAGAGAGAGACATGAACCATCGTAATTATAATTTTATTAATTTCAGGAGACATATGGAAGTTAGGCTTGAGCAAACTGCAGGCTTTTCCAGCTAAGGACAGAGTCCCTCAAAGCCAAGGAGGCCACGGTACACAAGGACTTCTGTTAATTGCCTATTAAGTGCACCGCTAATTGCTTTTTTAAAACATGACTCTGCCCAGGTTTCAGGAGCAATGCCAGCCCAATACCAGGACAGGTGACTGAGTCACGGGTTCTTTGTGAGAGGGATTTTGAGGAAGACTGTGCAGCCAGAGCACACGGTGTCAGGAACTCTGCACCCACTGCTTGAACCTGGCTCTGCTGGGTGGACAGCCTCAGCCCCAGCGCCAGGAATGGAGCTGAGCCCCCTGATTTCTGGCAAGCACCCATCCTGCTTCCTCAGACCAGCCTGAACCCAGCACATCAGCACCACGGTGCTTCCTGCCCCATTACAGGGCAGATAAATCCCACTCCTCTTTGGTTTTGGCCACTCAAGCTCCATCGTTAGCGCTACTGAGATGGCAGCGACACACTCGGTTTCTACACTTCTCCCATTTTGAACTGCTTATTCCTACTGCTGTAAAAACTCCTTCCCTCTTTTAGACGATACTGGCACTTCCGAGGGAGCCTCAAGCCTCCAGCCACCAGCTGGAGGACAGCTGCTTGCTTCAGCTGGGCTTGGCAGGTCTGCATCTACCCTACCTGCAGAAGCACCCATGAAACCAGGTGCGTTGCTCTACGTGCACGTGGTATGAAGCCACGGAACCGTGGGTTTTACTCTAAGCGTGTACCTCAAGAAATCGGGGTTTGCTCTGAGTGCACACCTTAGAAATTTGCAGCAGCTGCCCAGACACAAAGAGGAGCAGCAGGACTTGGCAACGCTGCATCCCAAAATGCAGCACACAATGAACACCGGGGATGGACGGACACACAGGGAAACACGAGAGCACTCACCACACAGCCCTGCAAGGAAAGGGAGGACCTCTGCAGCCCCAAGCCCAGCAGAGGCGAATAGCCTGTCACCCACAGGGTGCCTAGCTGACAACAAAGGACTTCTGAAGCTGCCCCCAGCCAGGCAGCGCTGTGGGAAGAGGTTGGCTTGGCAGAGGCAGAGATCAGGTCCACCATCACCAGCTGGAGAAGAAATACGCCAAAGACCTAACAAAGGCAGCTGGCAGGGGACACTTTCTGTTCTGCTCTGTCCCCTGGTTTCTCAGCGGCTCTCACATCGTGTGGAGTCCAGGGCATGATCCTCTGCTTTCAGCTTGATCGTTGGTGACCAGCAAGCATCCTCTGACCTCAGCGGCTACTGGTGATATCCCACGGGTCTACCACGGAAGAGGACATCCAAATGTGGATGTCCCTCTTCCATGCACATGTGTTCATAAGCAATATGGACTCCATAGCCAATAGACAAGAAAATGGACAAGCATCAGATGGTCCATCAGCTTGATGAGGAGCAAACTCAGCGCTGGCCTCACCAAGGGGGCTGAGACCAGCATACCAGGCACTGAGCACCAGCATGGCAACCCTTCGGGAGCATCTCAGAGGCTTGGGCCAGGCAGCAGGTGCTCTTGTGGGGAAAAAGAGCAGCCTCTTCCACTTTCAGCTACTCTCTCCTTCAGATCTGAAGCAGGAATTCAGCCCAAATCTGCTGAGGCCATCTGCAAGAGGTTCTTTTCTCCATGCCCATGGGCAAACCTGAGTGCTGAGGCTGCAGACATACCTGTGAGACCACAACAGCCAGCAGGTCAACCAAGCATCTCCCAGTTATTAATTTTCAAGCAAAGGATGCCAGACACCACATCTTGCCTTGGCCTTGTTCTTTCTTGCTTAGCTTAAGCTGCTGCCTTCCTCATGCCTCTCCCCTCCTCTTTGGCTCACCCAGGTCTGAGATGGGGTCTCCACAGCTGACCCAAGGACTTCAGCCATGTCTTGCTGGTCAAAAACATTTGGAGCAAGCACCAACTTAGAATGCTAAGACGGATTCAAACTCAGGACCTCATGGGTTCACTGCAATGAGGCTCTGACTAAGCTACCAATTCCATTTTGGGCCTCGCTGAAGTTGAGCTGGCACCCATGAGCAGCTGATGGAGACTGGTGATGGCTGTTTGCTATCAACCATCCCCAGAAATGCACGGCAAATGTTTGGGGAGACCTTTGTCTGGAGGGTGAGAAGCAAAGCAAACTCCTTTCACCAATTACTTTTTCCCCCTTTTTTAAAAAAAATAAGGTTGAATAAGGTAGAAATGGCCACCTGAATGGGCAAGGTGTGAAGAAATGAAGCTCCAACTTGCCGTAGCCAGATTGCCTGGCTGTCAAAGCACTTCCTGCACTGCCCCTCTGCGACTTTGGGTGAGCAACCTCTTTGCAAACATTGCCCGGACAGCAGCAGCCACTGTTGGAAGTGGGAAACACCTTGTGGAAAAGGGTTTATCTGCTGCCTCAGGTTCTCAGAGCAGCCTCCTGCTCCAGGGAAGGCGGAACAAGACTCATGGAGGAGCATGGCTAAGAGCCAGCATTTCAGAGAGCCCCCTGACCTCAGCTGGTGCAGCCAATGCCACGTGCATATGGAGAGGGAAACTTGTGGTGGGACACCTCCAGCACCACCTCCAGCACCACCTCCAGCACCACAGGTGGGGCAGGTACATGCTACACAAGGTTACCAAAGGGTGCAGATGGAGAAGGCTCAAGTACAGGGACACCTGGTGTGCTCCACATGCATAGGGAAGGTGGACAGAAGCATGCTCTGATCCTGAGGTGTGGCCAGGTATGGATCTTGCTTTCTACCTGGGTTCCTCCTTCACTGGGATGAGATCCAGCCTGCCAGGGAAGAAGCAGAAGGACATCCAGCCTGCCAGGGAAGAAGCAGAAGGACATCCAGCCTGCCAGGGAAGAGCAGGAGGACATCCAGGCTGCTGGGGGCCTTTCAAGGATCTACAGGGCACAGCTGGGGACACCACAGGCTATAGAGAAGGGCTGGGGGCTTTTCAGGGATCTATAAATATGTATATGACTATAATGACTGTTTCAGGGCAGATAAGGTGCATGCAGCCCTGCAGCCAGAGGAGATGTGGGGCAGGGAAGGGGTGTAGGAGCCAAAGGAGGGATATGGGGCAGGCAGGTGTGGGGCTGCCCTCCTCTGCTGGGGGCTCAGGCCAGCAGGAGGGTCCCCTACGCCATGTCCAGCTCCAGCCTCCTGGAGGCCAATGGGACATCCCAGGCACAGACACGTGGGCCAGCAGGTGTCCAGAAACATACTGTCCCCACCTCCGCTGTCCCCTTGTCATCCACTTGCCCCTGCAGTGGACACAACACATTAGTGGCTCAGGGTGGCGATGTCCTCGGTCCCAGTCCTGGGGGCTGTGAGAAAAACAGGGCAACAACGGGGAGAGAAAGGGAGAAGGTGGCGGGGGGGGTGTCAGGGTGTAAGCAGGGCTGCAATTAGGGGACCCTCACCCTTTTTCTGATGGCAACCCTGCCTGAGTGACAGGCCTGCCCTAGAGGACATGGCAGTGGGGGACAGTGGGGACACCCCAGCCAGCNGGGCACGGGGGGGACCCCCCAGCCAGCCCCATCAGAGTGGCCCCCGTCCCTCTCTGGGGGCTCCTTCAGCTGGGGAGGGTCCTGTCCTGTGCCCATCACTGTGTCCTCAGTGTCACAGCCTGGGGACAGGGCAGCTCGTGGGGGAGGGGACATGGGGAGGGGGGCTCTGCAGGGCTGGGGACAAGAGCGCCAGGGTGACAGGGGTCCTAGTTCCTGTCCATACATCCCAGTGGCACAAGGTCCCCTGGGAGGTCCTTGG
>VZRU01011826.1:19538-31037 GCA_013398155.1 Pedionomus torquatus | reverse complement strand
GGTGTTTGATGCGCCATCTGTTTGCACTGCTCTCCTAATGGCATCTTGCTTTCATTTACGTTTTGGAAGGTTGATATAATGAAAACAGAGCTGGAATCATAGAATCATAGAATGGTTAGAGGTGGAAGGGACTGATGAGGTGTTAAGCATAGGAAAAAATATTCCGATGTTTAAATACAATAGTTTTAATCATTTAAGTGTCATGTTAATGAAAAGTGATAGTTTTCAAGACTTGGACTTCTTTTTGACCTCTGTGTGCATACTGCACTACTTCCTGTCACACAGAATTTCAGTGGGTGTGGGTGGGTAGCCTGGCTTTTGATAGCCCTGGTGAAAAATCTCCTGCTCAACTATCCATTGCATCCAGCTGTCTTTGGAATTACCTGCCTTTCTTGGGAGAAATAATTTATCAGCAGTCTTGGCTAACTGGGGAAGTCCCAGGTGACTGAAGTTGGCAAATGTGATGCCCATCTATAAGAAGGGCTGGAAGGAGGATCTGGAAAGCTACAGACCTGTCAGTCTGACCTCGGTGCAGGGGAAGGTTATGGATCAGATCATCTTGAGTATTATCACGTGGCGTGTACAGGACAGCCAGGTGATCAGGCCCAGTCATCATGGGTTTCATGAAAGGCAGGTCCTGCTTGACTAACCTGATCTCCTTCTATAACAAGGTGACCTGTTAGCGGACAAGGTAAAAGCTGTGGATATTGTCCACTTAGACTTTAGTAAAGGCTTTGATGNTGGTGGAAAAAGTATCTGGGGATGTTGGCTAATGTCTGGCAGAATGTAAGCCAGCAATGTGCCCAGGTGGCCAAAGAGCCCAGTAGCATCCAGGCTTGTATCAGAAATAGGGTGGCTAGCAGGGCTAAGGAAGTGATTGTCCTGCTGTACTCAGCACTGGTCAAATACTGGGTTCAGTTTTGGGTTCCTCACTGCAGGAAAGACATTAAGGTGCCCAAAGAAGGGCATCAAAGCTGGTGGGGCATCTGGAGAATAAGTATCATGAGGAGTGGCTGAGGGAGTTGTCATTTTCCACAGCGTTCTCCTGGAGAAACTGACTGCTCATTTCTTGGATGGGTCTATTCTTCCTTGAGTGAGAAACTGGCTGGATGTCAGGGCACAGAGAACGGTGGTGAATGGAGTTAAATCCAGTTGGTGGCCAGTCACAAGTGGTGTTCCCCAGAGCTCAGTATTGGGGCCAGCTCTGTTTAATATCTTTATCAGNAAGAAGGGCATCAAAGCTGGTGGGGCATCTGGAGAATAAGTATCATGAGGAGTGGCTGAGGGAGTTGTTCAGCCTGAAGAAAAGGAGGCTGAGGAGAGACCTTACCGCTCTCTACAACTGCCTCAAAGGAGTTTGTAGCAAAGTGGGGGTCAGCCTGTTTTCCCAGCAATTGTTATGTGGGAGAAGAAGAAATGGCCTCAAGTTGTGCCAGGGGAGATCTAGGTTGGATATTAGGAAGGGGTTGTCAAGCATTGGAACAGGCTGCCCAGGGAAAGGGTTGAGTTGCTGTTCCTGGAGGTATTTAAAAGATGCATAGATGTGGCACCTAAGGACATGGTCTAGTTGGATTTGGCCATCTTAAAGGTCCTTTCCAACCTAAATGATTCTATGATTCTGAGAAAAGGCTGCTGTTCTTAGAATAGGGTTTTGGCTTTCTTAAGCCTTTTCCCCTGTAGATAACTGCTTCTGAAAAATGGGGAGCTGCCTGCTGATGTTAGAGTCCTGAAGGATTACTGAAGGAGCTCCTCCTGGACAGTGACTTTTGTTCAGCCTGATGGAAGGTGCTAAAGGTGTCCTGAGGTCCTCCAAGCAGAGAGATTGATTACTCAACCTGTGTTCATACGAAAATGAAGAGCTGGAGGAAGGTCTGGGTAGCAGGAGGGTCACTTCAGTGTCTTAAGACCTTATGAGCGTTACAGGGTCATAGGAAAAAGGGAGTTTTAAATGGGTTTTGTTTGTTTTAATGATTAAAAAAGGAATGAGATGCATAGGGGCATTCTCTGCCTCGATACTGCAACTTCCACTGGGGTTTGCAGATGTCCTGGCTCACAGTCTGACTCTGATAGGTGCTACCCTGCCAGGTGCTAAAACCCCAGTGCAGCTTTACAGAATAGTTGCTTTCTGAAGTTAGAGCTGAGGGAAGGGGAGTTCACGTAGGTGAAGACAAGGAAAGGATGAGAGGGGACTAGCAGAAGCAAAGGCAGCTGTCAGAGCATGAGGGCTTTCCTGCTGCTTCAGAGCTATTCTTTCATTTTTAAAAAAGCCAATACTTGCTTGAAAATCTAATCTGTGACAGGCTGGTTCAGCAGTGTCTGATGGGTAGCCCCGAAAGACAACTAAAGCAGGATAAATCAGTGATGCCAGCATCCTTGGCGAGGAAGTAAGATGTCTTCATATCAGAATTACTATTTTTTTTTTAATCAGTGCCAGGACATTTGTATTATTTTGGGAGCAGGATTAGTGAATGTGTGATTTTTATTTGTGCAGTTTAAGCTCTGGTAGTGTGGAGTGTTTCTTGGCCTGGAGATAGGATGGGTATAACTTGCAGTTTTGTCTGCAAAGAAAGTTCTGAACACTGCAAATTCACGTGCGTGCTTTTGTGACAGTCTGCCTGCGATCTCAGCAACAAAGCATTGTGTTTAGCAGATTGAAACTTTGGGACAGTGCAGTTTGAGGAAGGCTGAGATTTTTGTCACTTTCTTTATTCCAGACTGTAGCAAACATAGGTAGCACGCTTACCAGCGTTTCTCATGATGTTGAAAATATACAGACAGCTATTGAAGAATACAAGAAATCCACAGAAATACTACAGAATGATGTGGTAAGAAAACGTACTGATTTAACACTGCATATTAACCCTTACCTGCCTAACATGAAGCAAGTTTAAGAACTGCGTGGAGTTCTTGACTTGTGCCTTCAAAATACTGTTGAGGTTTCAGTAGTTGCTGGTTGGTACATTAGTTTATTGATCTTCTAATCCCCGTGTGGCACCAACTTAGTATTTCTCTGGAGCCACAGTTATAGGTGCCCATTAATGCTTCTTATCCTGCAGGTTTTTGCTTCCTATTATGCAGATGTGGAGCCTTGGGAATCTGTTTCTGCGTGATGCAGGATACTGCTTGTGGGAACTGTTTGCACTGGTTTAGGTTTGGGGATGGTGGAAGTGTTGAGCTGGAGTTTGTTGGTTGAATTAAGTGTAAAATTACTGACCATCATTACCAGAAACTCCTCACTGTATTTATACTGACCTCTCAGTTGGGGTTAATAAATGGAGCCAATAATTAAAGTGTTTCAAATAAACTACAGTACTTTAAAAAGAAAAAAATCTAGGTTTAGACACAGTATAAAACTTAGTCAGTGGATGCTACAAAAACATTGCAGATACGGCAGTGTGTACGATAGCAGTGAAATGTGTATCATAATACTTCATTAAAGGGAGAAGAGCTATTAGGAAGGTTTAATTAAAATGAATTTGGACTTGGTGTTTGAAAGAGAAAATTCTGTATGAGCCCAGTTAAAATACTGCACACACAACAGACATAAGGGACTATAACTGTAGCAAAACATTCGTAGCTGCAGCCTGCCAGTTACAAAAATCTTAGTATTTTTTAACAGGCATTTGCTAACCTAATTTTCTACTTCTTTCCTCAGAAGGGATTAAAACAGATACCTTTACTTCCTTCCACTGTTGTGCCAAGGACTGAGGGAAATCAGACAGAAAATTGCAAAAAGGTATTTTTCTCCCTTGCATAAGGAATATTAGTACAAGTATTGATGATATATAGTTTTTTGTGTGTTTTGCGTTACTGTAGTTTATAAGAAATTATGTATTTTTATCAAAACAAAACTGATAACCACCCTTCAAACCAAAATACGGGAGAACTTTGCTGTAGTTTGCTCCTATACATGTATAGACAGGAAAGCACCCTAGTCTGAGAGTATTTTATTGTGTTCCAAGTGGGTGAGGAGTAAAAAGACTGAAGCAAATACCCAACAAATTTATAGGTGTACTTTGCCAATGGAAATTGAAATGAGTTAAAGGATTTTTAGGGAGTGAATTTTATGGCAGGTACTTGCCAATCTGAGGAAATTTGGGAGTGGCATGCACTGAGTCACCTTCAGTGTAAGCAGGTGTGGAAAGCAGGGACTCAGCAACAGCCAAAAAAAAGGGATAAAGTGTGGGTGTTTAGCTGAATGGGTTGGAATGGTATGACAGCATTTATTTATATTTAATACAGTGGATACATAAAAAACGAATCTTGTGTATAAATATACTCCTAGTATATGCTTATTTGGGAAAAATAGTTGATTTGGTGAGTAAGCTTGCCCTGGAAAATGAGATGAATGGGCTTTCTGTGTTCATTGGCACAGCTGAAGTGATTACATTAGCAACAAAGAGGTTATCCCTGAGGAAGAATCTGAGTTTCAAGCCTTGAAAGCCAGAATAACTTTCTGGAATCTTCCAGTTGGATGTTTTCGGTGGTGTCGGTGGAAAGCCAGTCTGAAGCCTGCCCAGTTAAACTGGGTCAGTCACCGCACTGCTAATAGCAAGAGCTCTGTGCAGAGGTTGAGTAAACTGACGTGTGCTGGTTTTATATTTCAGGAAAGCCAGTCACTGCATGCGGCTTTGGAAGAGCTAAATAAGACTGTAGTGGCATACCAAAAGTTAAATGACCTCAAGCTTCTAAATGTGGATTCAGCCATTAGTAACCTTACCCGGGGGGTTCTGCTGTTAGAAAACTCTCCCCTTGCTGCAAATAATCTGGACAAAAGAGAGAACTTGTCTACCGGCCTGGTAAGTATGTGATGACTGAAGGTGTCTACTCAGGCAAGTAGTTTTAATCCTTCCTATGCACTACAGATACAGCTCTTCAAACTTAATTCAAAAAGGTGTCAGAATGAAATTTGAGGCACTTGGGATTTTGTTTTAAAAGGCTGGAATTTGATCTATATTTCTGGATGGATAACCAGCATTAAGAATATCTTTGAAGTAGTCATTTTTTCCTGCTGAATCTGCAGAAAAATGTCCAAAACAATGTGACATTTAAGACTTGGGTGACTGCTTAAAGAGATGAGATTCACAAACCTCTTTAACTATGTTTTTGGAAGATGCTCTGGCATGGAATCACAGAATGGTTAGAGTTGGAAGGGACCTTAAAGATCATTGAGTTCCAGTCCCCCTGTCATGGGCAGGGTCACCTCCCACTAGAGCAGGTTGCTCACAGCCGACATCCAGCCTGACCTTAAACACTTCCAGGGATGGGGCATCCACAACATCTCTGGGCAACCTGTTCCAGTGCCTCACCACCCTCACAATAAAGGATAATAAATATGTTCACAAATCCTTCTGGTGTTTTCACCATAGCGGGACCAGTCTCTGAGAACATTTTCTGTATGTTTAGAAATAAAGAATGCCCTGACCCTCCTGTGGTAAATTACATAACCCATGCTCTTTGTGTTTATTCTTCATATATGGTCCTGTTTTTCTCTTGCTTTATGCCTGCCAAATTTAAAGGAAATAAGCTCTGTTGTAGAAAATAATAAGCGCATGAGTAAGCTCAGCTCTCTTCCGTTTCTCCTGTAGGGGAGTGATGCAACTACCTCTCGAAAAGTGGAAAATGAAGATCAACTAGATAATGAAACTCATTCAAATAAAGAATTGAAGGTAAAGTAAGGAAACACAAATTACACTGGATAAGTAGAGCATGTCATTGTCTCTAGAATCGTGTTCTAAGTGAGACTTAATTGAGGAAAATCTGCAAACAGGCTAATCCAGCCAAGTTTCTTTCAAAAGTCCAGAGTAGAAGGACAGTTTATTTGCCCCGTTCTGGGGTTGTAAAGTCAATTAGGATGGGAAAAAAAGTGGTAATAGATTAAAGCCTTGCCATCCTGACTATCCCTCTGTGCAACTGAAAGAATCTTGGGGGGTTCAGATCACAGTCTGGTGGAAGAGGGGACTCTGGCAGCCGGCTCATTTGTGGTCTCTGCTCTCAGCAAAGCCTGCCCAATTTTTGTGGTTTTGCACTGCACATGTCTGGGTTTAAAAATTGTCTTGGTCTGACTTAGAGAAATGTTGCACTAGTGGAATCTGGGAAGTTATTAAAGCTGCTGCTCGGTAATGATCTGGTGACTGGCTGTGAGCAAGTTTCAGACGGAGTGGCCAAATTGTGGGCTAGGAATGAGAGGCTGCATTGCTGAGGTTAGTTTCCATCTTCTGGAAAGCAAGCAGGCGAGTGAACTGGCTTTACTGGGAGTTCTAGGCTTGGACTGGTGTGAACTCGGTCTTTCATGTGGAACCTCCTCATTTAAAAAAACAAAACCAAAAAAAAAAAGCAAAGATGTTCCAGATCAGTAAATGTGGTGGTTTTACTTCGGCAGAAATACAGTGATTCCTGCACTAAGGTAGTCAGTACTCAAGACGAACATTTGAAACAATTATGCAGTTCGTTTAACCTATAAATGTTTGCTGTGAGTGTCTTTGTTTTATATTACAGTTCTGCAGTATATTGCCCATTTATATAAGAAATATGGAAATTAAACATCAGATTCTTTTGAAATTGGTGTCTGCAAAATAGTTGCCTGCTTTTTAGGTTGAGGTGCTGTTTTCTTACAGACCAGGTGAATTTATCTCTTGCATCTTTCCATAGTTTGTTGTTTTTTTTTATTTAATTTAATTTTATTTTTAAATCTTATATTTTTTAAATGATTAGCCTGGAGACCTCTAAGTCACTCAAAAGTACTTACGTGTTTTAACTTACTACTTTTCCTGTTTTTTCTCCATCTCCTGAAGGGATGCTTTTAAAGAATTTTTTTTTCTACATGTGTAGGAAACGGGAGCTAGAGATTCTCAGGTATCAAAACTAAGAGAGAAGCTTCAGCTGATAAACGCTCTCACAGCCAAGCCAGAAAACGACAAACCCATTGACACATCAAAGAGTGGTAAGAATGCTATATAATATTAATCCACAAACTTAAAATTTTCCTGTGTGATTCAAAGAATAGCTCATGAAGGTGGGTAATTTAGACTGTAGGATGTTTTAGGAGATTATTTCAGTTAAAGTAGTAGGAAACTGATGGCTCTGAAGCAGAAGACTGTTGAAGACTATTAAAGGTGACTCTCCCATTTGTATAGCAGAGTTCATCTGCATCAGCAGCTTGTTTTTGAAGGCATACAGTGATTAACCAGTAGAAATTTATACCCAGTAACATCTGTTTTTTGCTTTTTCAAAGTCTGAGCATAACATAGAGGAAACGTCTGCTTCTCTGCAGGCTAGTCGCAGTATTGCACTTGCGCTGTGTATGTTTAGGTAGTGTTGAAGATAAGATTTGAAATACTTCATTGCAGTAGAACTGTGCTTATTGTTAATTTGCTAAGGAGCAACTTGTAAGTTTAGACCTTGCTGTTGGGGAAGATAGTAATGTACTTGCATTGACAAGGTGAAAACAACCCAGGTGGGCAGATGTAATTTGCTTAATAAAGCTTGTTCAGCACTTCCAGACTGGGAAGTAGAAAGCACTTTGAAGTCATTCATTATAGGGTTTACAAATACACATCACCTACTACAGCATGAAAGATTAAAGCTGAATAACTGTCCAAAATAGTTGCCTCTCTTCTGTTCTTCTAGTTATTGGTAAAAAGGGGACGGCACTGCTGTATCCTGAAACTATTTTGCAGCGTTCTCATCCCATACAGAATCTGTGCCAAAAAAAAACCAAAAAAAAATTAATTTTATCAGATTTTGGTTCTTTTTTCTGCTAACTGTAATTCTGTGGAGTTACCAAAGCTAATAGAAATTGTTTTGAAACAGTTGAAAGTAGTGCAAGTACTGCAGCAAAGCCCACAGACCTTTCGAGGCTGGCTTCAAGGTCAGCTGATGACAACACGGAGAGTAACGGACAGCTGAGACATCTGTCCTTGCCAGGAATTTCCAGCATCGAAGGTATGTCCTTTCTAGCCTGACCCCTTCTTTCTCTGTTTCTATTTCGTATTAAGTGTTTAGGCGACAATAAGTGTAACTGGAATTGCTGTAGTGTGACTGGGGCATTCTGGGAGAAGTGAAGTCAATTTTTAAAACTTGAACTATAGACTTTTTTTTGTTAAAAACCAAAAAAGTAATTAAGAAAAAAAAAAACCTAAATGAAAAGACTAGTGTGTAAAAGAAAAGAAACTAGGATTTGAATAGTAGGATTTAAATCACTACAATTGTGAACTGTAATTGTTGTGAATGCTCCAGAGCTTGAAAGCGAAATCAAGGGCAGAGTTAAGGTGCTGAAAGAAAATGAAGTAGGTGTGATTATTTATATTTTGCGGTCTTCTCTTTTCTTTATTTTTTGTTTGTTTGTGTGTTTTAAGAGAACACTCCCTGATCAAATGAATGGTTTCTGGATCTTGCTGTTCAGTCTCTTCAGCTACTGAAAGGGCAATGCTTTGCACCAGGAAATGAATAGACACTTTTCCCTTTATATCATCTGTGCTGTTGGTATAGCAACAGTCATTCAGAGCTTGTTTTTGCGGAGAATAACTTCATCTGCATGCGGTTTGTGGCTGTAGAATGGGCTATTAGATGTCGCTGGAAATAGGGATTGCTTTTTTTCAGATTTAATCTGATTTAATCCAGAAATGTTCATGCTTTTTTTCTCCTAAAGTGTTACTGACAGCTTGTGACAACACAGAAGGCAAACTACATACTGGGGATGCTTTATTTAATTACTAGGTAGTAAGACATAGTGCAGTAAAACTGGAAGAGCAGATTATAGGATATTCCTGTGTACTTAAAGGAGCTACTTTTAAACCCTTGTTCTCGTTGCAGATCTTCAGAATTTGTTTAAAAAAGCAACTGGAGATGCTGATGGAAAACTGTCGTATGAAGATCTTCAAAAGTTGTTTGGCTCTGCAGCCCAAGAGTCACAAAGCTTTAAGAAATTTGACATGGATGGAGATGAGAAATACTCATTACAAGAACTGAGATTAGCTTTAGGTGTATAGGATATATATATATATATTTAGAAATTTGATATTGGTGGATGCTGCTGGAGCTAAAGGAAACTACGGGACATGAAAAAAAACCTACATGTGCACTTTCCTGGTGTTATACTGATTTTTTTTTTTTTTGGAGCTAAATTACTGTATGCATTGCCACCTTTTTTTTTTGCATTTATTGGAAAAAAAAACAGAATCAACCTACAAATTTATCTGCTGATAAGGCGTAACATTGGGACTGTTATAATCCACAAAATTCCCCAACTTGGAGCCACTTTCCTCTCATTCTTTCCTTTTCAAGGGAGTTCTTGTTTTTAATTTAAAATGTGTACATACTAAAATAAAACTATGGTTTTATATTTCACTGAAACTTGCCTTAAATTAGAGAGCTGCACTTTATGTAGAGCAGAAAGAAATCTGTCTTGTGAAGATGGGCTTCTTCTGCTTGTAAATATTTGAGATAGAGTAAATTATGCATATTTAAGGGGAAGTTCATGTCAGGGGCTGTGTTGGTAGTAAGCTGTTTGTAAGAAGAGCCTAAAAGGGCTAGTAAAGAGCTAAAGTTCTAGTCTTGTCTAAGTATAGCTATGAATGAATTTGGACTTGGAGGAAAGCAGGAGTGGTAAATCATGCCCATCTATAGCAGGACTTATTTTCAGAAGGAAGAGTTGATAGTTTTTATATCATGAGCCTACAGGAGCAATTACCTACCAAGCGCTTGGGTTTTCAATTCAGCATCCTTTTAGCTTTGCTGTATTGTGTACATTTTGTGAGATGAGCCTGTCTGTTTTAAAAAGCATAGCAAGTATTGAATAACTTCTAACTGGTGTTTAAGAGTCCACAATGCAGCCTGTGGAGTGGCATCTGAAGAGTTCATGCCTTGGGTACAGTCAGCAGCGTGCCAATGGTCTCACTTGACTGGTCACTGGAGATCTTCTGAACTGGATCCCTGGTGTTGCTGGTTTTGCCCATCCATTGTTGTTGGGGTCACAGATGAAATGCTCCAAGTAGAGGTTCTGGTCACAAGGGGTGTGAGCTGGTGGGGAAGGCCCAGAAGTAAACTTTTGGGGTGTTTCCTGACTAATGTCAGCGTGATCACTTCTTGGCACCTGAGCCTTTTGTGTATTTGCCGACAGAAGGATATAAAAAGCAGGATTAGGAGTGTGCAATGGCATCAGCGTTACCTGCTGAGGCACGCTTTGTAAGTGAGGTTTCCTTACTGTGGAGGAACCTAAGGGTTGGTTTGTATTGGTGGAGCTGAACACAGAGTGTGTTTATAACCTTCTGGAAGATTTCTAGAAAATCAGTTGTGCTGAAGGGATTATCATGCAGGCTAGATCAGGGCCATGTTAGATGACTTTGCTCACAAATACCACTGATGTTGTCAGGAGGCTTTTTTGCATGCTTAGTGAGTTGAAGTTGCCCACCTTGCTGAAACATCAGTTTATGTGGAAATAGGTTTGTAATTGTTGACTTTTATATAAAACTTTGGATTGGATGCTTATAGTTTTGTGAATAATTGTATTCTGGAAGTATCAATCAGTGAAGGAATGTACAAAATGGAACCCTGCTACTCATTGCCTAGGCTTCTTTCACTGTTGCTCTTCTATCCTGTTTGGGTAATGCGGATGTGACCCAACGTGGTGATGCTTTCAATGTGACATTTGAAAATACAGTATTTAAAACCAAAACCAAACCAACCAACCTTGGCTTTTGAGAGGACAAGAAGCCAACACTTGCTTCTTGCCTCTTCCCACACCCTTTTATACACTGCTGTGTAAGTCCTTAACCAAATAAAAAAAAAAAAAAANNNAAAAAAAAAAAACACCAAACAACAACAAACCAACACAAAAATGAAGCAATAAAATGTAACCATCCTGGTGTTTTATTTGTACATACTGTATCATAGCCATATGCCAGAGTTTGCAGAATATTTTTGGAAGTTGGATTTGTACAGAGTTTAACTTACCTTAAAACTTAAGGAATTGCTGTATTGCTGTGTGACCCTGTTAGTGTTTTGTTTTGTTGCAGCCTGCTTCATCTTTAGAAGGCTCTTCACCACCGATGGGGACACTGTCAACTGTGTGCCCTTCTCCAGCCCCTGCTGGCCCAGGAGCCAAGCTGGTCCCCAAGTGGCCACCGAGGCGCAGCTCTCCAGTGGGTGCCGCTCCGTTTGCATGGCAGGAGCATAGCAGACCGCTAATTGCTGTAATCACTGCTGTTGTAGGGTGGACTTGTGCGTCTAATTTAACAAAATCTTATCATCCTTCAGTACAGAGGTGGTTTATTGTGGCCGGTAGCCTTGTGCTGCAGCCTGGGAGCTCTGGTCCTGTCCCTGCAACTGCTCTGCCGCACTGATGCTCAGTCCTCCGTGCTTCCCAAAGCCCTGATCGCTGCTGGGTGTCGGTGGGCTTCCTCTCTGGTGTTTTATTCCCGCTGCAGGTGGCAGAGGACATAAAACCCACGGCTTCTGTAAATACATGTGTCCGTACCCACTCTCTACCCGAGTTTGTGG
>VZRU01011826.1:0-16250 GCA_013398155.1 Pedionomus torquatus | reverse complement strand
GGAATGCGCCTTCCCAACGCCTTCCCGGAATGGCAGGGCTTGGAAGGGACCTCTGGAGAACATCTAGTCCAGCCCCCTGCCAGAGCGGGGTCACCCAGAGCGGGTTGGACAGGAATGTACCCGGGCAGATTTCGCGTATCTCCAGGGGAGACTCCGCCACCTCTCCGGGCAGCCCGTTCCAGTGCTCCCTCACCCCCAAAAAAGATGTTGAGATGTTGAGGTTGAGATGTTGAGGTTGATCGATGTAGAGATGGAGTTTCCTGTGTTCTGGTTTGTGCCCGTTGTCCCTTGTCCTGTCCCTGGGCACCACTGAAAAGAGTCCAGCCCCATCCTCTTGACACCCATCCTTTAAATATTGATAATATTAATGTTGATCCCCTCTCAGGCTAAACAGGCCCAGGTCTGTCAGCCTTTCCTCATAAGAGAGGTGCTCCATTCCCTTGATCATCTTCACAGCCCCCCACTGGACTCTTTCCAGCAGTTCCCTGTTCCTCTTGAACCGGGGAACGTAGAACTGGACATAATACTCCAAATGTGGCCTCACCAGGGCAGAGTAGAGGGGAAGGATGACCTCCCTTTGCCTGCTGGCAGGACTCGCTCTTCTGCACCCTGGAGACCATTGGCCACCTTGGCCACAAGGGCATGTTGCTGGCTCATGGGTAAGTTGTCCAGCTGGACTCCCAGGTCCCAGCTGAACCCTATCAAGGTTCCTCTTGATAAGAGATAATTTTGTTAGCAAAAAGTTAAAATTGTAAGTCAAGGACATGAATCAGAACCAGAGTAAACATTTTAAAAGGCCAAATGATGCTAATCACCCAGTCCTGTTAATTGTCCTTTTTCCGATTCAGATCCAGTCCAGATGTATTTGAATCCCGTATGGAAAAACGAAGCGAAGTGAAAAAGCAGCCCGTGGGATATTCCAAGCAAGGAGAGTTTATCAAATGTATGGAGGAAAAGGCAAGGCCAATTTTTTTTTTTTGTAGTTAACATGTAATAAAGCTATAATGTCATTTATGTAGTATCAGCATAATGCTACAAACATATGGCATTTCTGTTAGTAGGAAGCCCCAGAATTTCACTCTCTGGTGGCTAAAAGTACTCTGTATTCTGGTGTATTATTTTGCTGTATTTTAGGCTGTAAATTTTGCCATGGAGGCCTTACTTGTTTTAATTAGTTCCATATTAGTTTGGCCTGATGGAATGACAAGATCTTGTGTTTATCATTTTGTAGATAAAAGAAAGCAGTTGAATGATATTGGATCCAAAATGCTTAATAGTTTGCTTTAATCCTTTCTGATCTTGAAATTCGTAATTCATATTATTTGCTCATCATCTTATTCTCCTAATAAATATTTTATTTTAATAAAATGCACAGCAGCAATCTCTAAGAATCTTAAATTTGAGCTCATACTTGGAGCATCACGTCAGCAGGCGTGTTATGTGTGGAAGGGAAGGCAAATAAATGGTATTAAAGCATCAGCTATAAAAACTAAAGAAGAATGTTTTCTTCCAGGCAGAAGGCGTGGGCACAAAGATGTCAAAGGGAGGTTTCACAAAAGATAAGGTAAGGAAAGTGAGCCAAAGTTTTAAAAGAGGACTTGCTAGAAATCAAGGATATAGATTAACTTGCATTGCTACCATCAGTGGTTCAGCGAAAAGCTTCTTGAGATAAAATTAATATTCCTTATCCTGCACTTGCTCATTTACTCTTGGGATCACATTCAAGTCTTAGAGCTCCTGGCAGCCTGGTTTTTAATTGTGTGGTCCTTTCTCTTCTGACATCCTGGAAGTTCCTGCCGTTAGGGGATCTGTACTGAATGCTGATAGTAATAAATTGAAAGGGTTAAGCTGCCTTTAGAGCATTTCCAAGGATCAGCCAGCAGAGGGACAAGAGAATGGTTGTATTCTTTTGAATTCTTGTATTTTGGCAAACTTTTTGTCAAACTTTCTTTATTTCGGCAAACAAATGTGCCAATGGAGCGTATGTCTGAGATGCCTGAAGGGGAGAGGCTGCAGCTCCTCTTGCAGCTTCAGTAGAGACCTGCACAACTGAAGCAAAGTGTGTTCTGTGCTCTGACAGAATTTCTTCTATTCTGCCTCAGTGTGTGAACCCACAGAAGTGCACTGAGAAGAGTGTGTTACTGCTTATGATGTACTAGTTTCTTTGGCAATTCAGAGGACTGTGTCACACTGTAAATTGAATTAAGTTGCTCTAGCTTGATTTTATTCTCAGTAATTGCATCCATTCGTTCTGGATTCCCACTTGAACCAGAGAACTGTCATCATGCCAGATTCCTTATTCTTTCTCTTGCAGACGCTTGATTCGATTCTTAATGTTGAGATGGTGAAAGAAAAATCAGCGGAGGAGATAAAACAGGTGATGCACTTAAATGTGATAAAGTATGCTTTGCATCTGTGTTTAATCTATATGTAAGGGCAGAAATTTTACTTAGGCTGAAAAATAAAACATGGTTATGCACGTATATGTATAAAAAGTGCATTCACATGCATATCAATACTAGAAGATACCATTTTCTCCATATATATAAGTCCACCTAGGAGGTACCTGCTTGATAAACAGTACATTTGGACTTGATCACTAAAGAACCATCTCGATTGTAATTCATACTGTTGCCATTTAATGTGTAGCAATTGAATTGGGATCGGCAAGCTCCTGTCAGGTTTGAAGCCTGGGAAGGGGAAACCCTAGCAATAGCTCACATGGAAAATGCTATGTTAACCCTGCAGGAATGAAAAAAAAAAGCTTTTGCCACCTTGTACCTTTGTTTTCATTATCTGTCACTCAGGATCCTGTGTACTCATACTAAAGCTAGTTAGAGTAAGAAAGATGTGGGTGGGTCTGTTTGTTTGTTTGAAAAACTGTGTGAATCAATTTATTCCCCCTAATATCTGCTTGGCTTTGCATTGTATTCCTTTTTATCTAGTTATAAGTCACATCTATTGCACGTTTCTGGTGTAGCTTGAGTTGGATCTGGTATTTTTTTTTCCCTTATCAGACTGTATGCCAAGAAACTTTGTCTAGGCATGTTCATTTAAGGGGGACAGTACGTATGAAGAAGCCTTCTGGCACGATTTAGAGAGTGGAAACCCAGCTGCTTTCCTGATAGCTCAGGAACATTATAGAAGTGGTTATGTGCTCTGTGGGGGATGGTGTGTGACCAGGTTCATCGGGGACTGGATTTGATAACGCATGAGTTCCCTTTGAGTTCCCCTACTTCTGTTTAATTTTTAAATATTTCATTGGAAATTCTCATATGTAAGAATGGGGAAGGGCAACTTAAAAAGTCCTGAACTCTGGGGTTTTACATGTATTTGTCCATTTATTAAGGCTTTTGAGCTTCTACGTAGCTATTGCCATCGTGCTGCGGAGAAGAAAAAGATAGCAAACACAGAGGAGCATTATGCAGTTTTGTCTTCTCTTGAAAATGTTTTGTATGTTCTTTATTACAAAAAAAAACAACACAAACCCTCAAATACTTGCAAAATCTTTACTGTGATTGCTGGGAAAATATAAGAAGTGTTCCCACTGGCTGGTAAATCTTGTGCCCCCTCTGAGCCCACTGTTTATTTCTGTTACCTAATTGAAGTCTGTTGTCTGGCACAAGTACTCTGGAACCTTAGGAGAAGTGTATTCATTAGCAGGAAAGTCAGTCAGGCTTGATTTGAAAAAAGGCTCCTCAAACTGCTTACAAAGGTTAGTTGACAAATGGAATTATTTTCAAAGCATTTAATATTATTGCTAGATAATCGAATCTTAACTGTATCTCATCTCCTTTGTTTCTTACAGATTTGGAATCAGTATTTTTCTGCAAAAGATACAGTTTATGCTGTTATTCCTGTAAGTAGTTCCCCTGTAGTTATGCACTTGAAAGGCCAGTGTATAAAACTTTCCTTTCCAATTGTGATTCTGTTGCTTGTAAAAGCGATCATTGCAGGAAAATGAGGTTTCAAGAACAACAATAAACTAACTTTCTGAATTGAGTGATCTTACTTACAGAAGCCCCAAATAAGGGCTCTTGTTTCCAAAAACGTATTTCCCTTTTTTTCCCCTCACTTACATCAGTCTAAATAAAGCCAGTACCTTTTTCTGCACACCTGGCTTGAATTTCCTGCCATTTTCTGTTATGACTGTCCAATACTCTTTGCAGGGCCCTAGTATCTATTAAGGTAGCATTTTTATTTTCAAATATTTTTTTCTCAGAGTGGCTCATTTCTTCCCCGTCTTCCCTGCAGCATGGGCTGCTAACTCAAGTTTCATATGGCAGTACTAGAGCATTTGCACGTGGCTAATCACTTATGATTTTCATACATTTAAAATTATTGGCAGCGCTGTCTTTCATTGAGATTGCATGGTGCTTCCTGTGATAAGATCAAATTTCTTATTCCTGATAGCTTTACCAGATGCTAATTGTTGTTAATCTGCATTAGGCTGAAGGGGTTTTTTTCACTTTTGGCGTTCCTTTTTAATTCTTTGGTTCAAAGTCACTGTGTGATTGTGATCTCTTAAATCCGTCTTTCCACAGCTGGGCACGGACTGCGTGTTCCTCGAGTTCTTGAAACCTCATTTAGATCTGGGTTCTGATTTGCAATTACACTTGGCCCAGTTGCAACTGGAGTCGATGGAAGGTTTTATTCTAAATGTATGAGGTGCTGTGCGCTCTGAAAATGGCAATGTGGGATTTGAAGTTAAGCAGCTTTATGTTTCAGTTTTCCCAACATGTGGATTTTGTGAAAATGGTTTGAATTGCACTTTTACTGTAGCAGAGGACCAAGGCCAGGGACTCCAGCTAAGATGGTGTAGGTCTTTCATTAGTGGGGCTGGCACTGCTCTTTGGTGCACTGTTTTAGAGGAGCTTTGGAAGGTTTTAAGGCTTTAATGCAAACCAGATCCCAGGCACGTTAGGAAGTAGCCCATGGTGTCATCAGGGAAAGAAACTAGATCTTTTGCCAGAAGCTGGCAAAGTTGGCTCGAAGAAAGACCTCACATAATTCTCCAGTGCTCTAAAGCACACACAGAGGAATTTTGTGTTGATGAATGGCGTATGTTTGCTTTCATGAACACCTTAGAGCAGGTATGAATATGTGGTGCTGGAAAGAGAAAAGCAAGCAAAAGATCTGGGGGAACGCAGAGGACACACGAATGAGATTGCCAGATTCCATCAGGGTTGACCAAATAAGTTTGTGGTTTCAATAAGCAATAAGTATGTTATTTGAGTAAATATCTAGGCTGCATTTTAATACTGAAGAACAGATGACTGTGATGTAAAATCTACAATTTGAGGCCAGGGATATGTCATCTTGTTCAAGCGTTGACAGCATATGATGCAGTGGAGCCATTACTGAAAAAGGGCATAATGTAAGCTTAGAGTGGTGACACTTTCCGTAGATAGAAGCTGTACCCTGTAAAGGTTAATGAGATGATTCTGAATAACTCTACATCTATATTTGTGTTATGAAAATTGAATTTCTCTTTCTCTTTCCCCAAAGGCAGAAAAGTTTGATTTAATATGGAAGAGAGCCCAGAAATGTCCATCGGTATGTATGGCAATGCGCGGATGTAGAGCTGTAATGCATTTCTCCTCTCTAAAGCCTAATTCGTCAGCTTTTGATCCACCTGTATGCAGACTCAGCTTGATTAATAAAATCCACATGTTCAAATACTTGTCCTAGCATTCAGATAAAAGCAGTGGCTATTCATATGTATTAAATAGTTATCTAGGTATCAGATATCTAGATATGAGACACAGGATTTAGTAACGAGCACAGAATCTCCCAGGGAATGGGTTTAGCTTCACACCTTCTGTTTCTGTTAATGGATTTCTTGTGGTTAAGTCTCTTCTGTGCAGTGTTGGGAAGAGCCAAGCCTTGCAGGCCAAACTCATGATGTTCCTGTGTGTCTTTCCTTATTGCTTAAAGCTTCCTTGCTTTGACCTGGAGGAACTGCTGTTAGCTATAGCTATGTGTCACCATCACGTTGCATTGCATGTACATGGAAAAACTGAATTCTCTTGTGTTATGGTTGGTGTGAGTTGCTCCTCCTTCTTTTTATGTTCACTGGCAGCGAAGACAGGCAGGAGTACCTGGAAGGCAAAAAGGCAAGAAATCAGTATATTTGGGTTCTGTCCACAGAATGAGCTCAACTTTGTCATGCATTAGCCTGCTTTTCCTGATCACAAGTGTGCGTAGCTGGGCTTTCTTCCCCATGCTGGTGATCTGTGATAGGTGAATATTGGTAAGCAAATACAAGCTGTTTGCATGGCAGCCAACCTGGGCAGGCACTATATTGTATAAATAATGCATCTCTCTCTGGAAGTTTGAGTTGTCAAAAAAGGCTGTGTAACAAAACCGAGTAGTGTAAGTTCTGTTGCAGAACATTGTAATTCAACTGCTGTGACAGAGGAAGGAAGGGGGGAACTGGGTGTAGTGAAACCCTTTATTGCAGATACAGAGCAAATACTCTGTGGGTTGTGCATTAGGCGTATGCCAGCGTGGCAAAGCATAAAATACTGACAATGTGTAGTATGGTTGTTTCAGAGATGAGTGGATTCCCACGATTTGGGTTCACCTGTTTCTGAATGTGGGTTGGTGGATATCACGTAAGCTTCAATTAGAAGATTCCTGTGTGAATGAGCAGCTTGTTGCTTTGAGCAAAAGAGCATAACAGCTAACAAGCTAAAGGATATCTTTCAGCAGTCTTGTACAACATGCTCCTCGATTGTTTTTGTTTTCTGTTGAAAGTAATGTGTTCTTACAGTAATTTCTGTGCTGAAGGATGGACTTTGTGCAAATTTCAATGTCCTGAGACAGAAATGAAATGCTTCACTTCTTTATTGAAAACAAAGTAGCTTGACTGCACTGCATTAAGAGAAGTGCTTTTGTAGATCAGAATGGGAGACTTTACTTGATTGATGGATTGGTCCTGTGTATTTCACTTGGCAAGAGCAAGATGAAATATGTCTGGCTTCCTGAGCTGCTCAGAGCTTGAAAAGTTATTTACAGCTTTAAGTGCATTTCTGTACAGTGCACTGGTATTTAGTCAGGTAAACTGCTACTTTTTCTGCTTCCGTCTTGTCCTTTTCCTTGGTGTGGGAAAATGAGCAAGTCCCTAGCCTGTGGGGATGAGTAGACTGCAAATCTTTAGAGAGAAAATACTTGCTACCTGTTCTGGAGCAGTTGGTGAAATTACAGGATTAAATACTCTGAACGCTTCTTACATTTGACCATTTCTGCTGTTAAATTTCTAGAAGTGAACAAAAAGGTCAGAGTCTGAATGTTCTCCATTGTCCGTTTCTTTCATTTGACTGTCTCTCATAATATTGTTAAAAATAATGTGCCAACATATTTGCTAATGAAATAATACTGATAAGGTAACGCTGGTTTATTGTCTGCTTTGAAGTCTGGTTCCTGCGGTCCTGTCACTCCTATTGGAAAAAAGAAACCCCTTTTTCTGCTGTGGTTCTCTCGCTAAAGCGTTTGTGCTGGAGACCAGTATGAAACAAGCATCATTTTGTTCTATGAAAGGGAGAATTGTGTTTTTAATATAATTTCTCTGCAGTTTCTTTATGCTTTACCAAGAAAAGAAGGCTACGAGTTCTTTGTGGGGCAGTGGTCAGGAACAGAATTGCACTTCACTTCCCTAATAAACATTCAGGTGAGTGGTTGAAATAAAAAGTCCAAAAATGGCTTATTACCAGAAACATACAATATTAGCATATTACTATCTACAATATTTTGTAAAAAATTTAATGAACAGGGTGTCTAGCTTAACTTGAAAATAATTGTCAGGGAAAAACAGCCATTAATTATGGATACTTAATAAATTTATGGGTATTAAGTGTCTCTAACAGATAATGAGGTAGAAGTCAAACAGTCTGAAAACAGAAACAAAAGCCAAACTTCTTAGACCTGTTTATGAAAGCTACTTAAAATTCCAGTTGATGCTGTGAGATGAAATGTCTTTCTGGAAATTGCTGGTTCTTTTAAATGCAAAATGGTCTTTAGTCAAGGAAAAACCCAGCCAAACTCTGCAAATCCCTTATTTTCTGTAAATACCAGGAATAATGACCTTTTAATTAGAACTGGCCCTTAAGCCCTGAAAAATGACAGCCTCTAGAGTAGTTAATGCTCAAAAAGTTTGGTAATCAAGTCTCCAAATCTGCAATAGAGGTCAAGTTCTTTATGGGCTATTTATGGGATATTTCTCTCTTTCAGACTCAAGGTGAAACTGCTCCCAGCCAGTTGGTTTTGTACCATTACCCTGAGCTGCAGGAGGAAAAAGGGATAGTACTGATGACAGCAGAAATGGACTCAAAGTTGTTGGTAAGAGAAATCTACTCATTGGTTTTCTGCATTTTATGTTGTAGCTCCTCCTATAGTTTTGCATTAAAACCCAATTAGAGATGTTTCAAAAGTCCCTTTCCTGAAGAGTAGTCTTACCAGGTTTCTTGAACCTAATCTAGTTAGTATTCAGGAAATCTAGAAGGAAATCATCAGTCTGTCTGGCTGATGATTTTGGCTCGTTCATTAGGGTTTTTTTTGGTTTTGGTTTGTTTTCCCCCACTCCCCTTTACTCTGGGTAGCATAGTTTATTGTTGTAGAACAATAGAAAGGCTTCTATTTTACTTGTTAATGGCAGCAAATTTAAACAATAGCTGTTGCTATCAGCCAGTGAGTTAAAACGGTGAAGTTTAATACTGCTCATCAGCTCAGGAGACCTCCAGTGTTCTGTGATAGGTTTCTGTAGCTTTTGCTCTTTTCCCTCTGTGTGCATGGGTTGTTGTTTGCCTGTCTGTAATAGCATGGTGCTGGGACTAATAGCACCAGGGATCATACTGGTGGAACAAGATAACTAAAGCATCCCACCCCTAACTGACCTACTTCACACCAATTCTGAAACTATGTGCGGAGGAGTCATCAGCAATGCATGTGCCCTGTTGTATCTCAGCGCAAACAATCAATTTTTGCAAATAGGTCAACCAGAAGATGGGAAAGAGAGTGTATTTCCAGTGCTTTAGGATGGCCAGGGATCATGAAAGACATCTTTGACCTCTGAGGTGTGCGCTCAGCAGGAGAGCAGTTTGTAGGCACAGTGCTGGAGTGTGTTAAGTAGGTCAGGAACAGGAGGGAGTTGGTTTGTTAAGAGATTTGCAAAACTAAGGTGACTTGGAATAGAGTCATTTGATGCTTAGGACTGCAGTCTTTCAGCTGCCGAAGAGTCTTTTTCAAGGGGACACTCAAATACAGCAAAAACCCGTGGTAACAAATGCTTTGTTTTAACTGGCAGGTGGTCCATGAAGCACAGTGCTTGGCGAATCAGGTGCAGCTTTTCTACGCAACGGATCGTTCGGAGACCTATGAATTAGTGGAGACCTTCAACCACAGATCTAACGAATTTAAATATATGTCGGTTATAGCAGAGCTTGAGCAAAGCGGACTTGGAAAAGGACTAAGACCTGCTCAGGTTCCTGACAAATCTTAGAGCCTGAGAAGTCATAGAGGGTGAAGAGAGCCAGCAGCAGGCTGGGGGTCTCCTAGATGGAGTGATCCTGTCTCTTGTTTTAGGAATTTGGTCCTAAATTGGCTAAATAAAGGATCTAGAGACATCCTGGGAGCGTGGTAGTCAAGCCTGTCTGGCACTGATGCAAGATGCGGACTTAGGCCGTTTGAATGCCAATAACTGATTGCCAAAATGGAGCCCCGTGCTTCAGTGTAACTTCATCAGAACGAGCCGTTTTCCTGTTCTGTAGCTCACCACTGCATGTTCTATTTTTGAAATCTGAAATAAAGCGACAGAAGGGGACTATATTTACATCAGTAGAGAGGTAACAATCAGTGTTTCTTCTCAGTAAATGCATTTTAAATGCTCTCTGCCATTATAATTGCACGGTTCAGTGGCTTTTCATTTCTGCGGAATTCGTACAGGCTTGTCCATCAAGAAAAGAGAATGGACCGATGGGTTGAAACAGATTCCTCTTTGTTACTTTGTGTGTGAGGTTCCTTACACAGATGTATACTGTGGCCTGTGTTTTCCTCAGGATTAAAAAACAGAGTGACTGGATTTGTCCTGGGAAGTTTCTACATCTTAATTGATACATTAATTTTATCCTGCTGCAGTGTTTCTGCCTTAGAGATGTTTTTCTTGAGGAGTAGGATATTATAAACATGGGTTTAGTTTTGTATAGTTTTGAATAGTGTAGAGGAATTATGGCATGCTTTATAGAATTTTTTTTCTTTTTTAATTGGCATCTAGTCAGCCAACTCTACAAATGGTCTTTGAAGGGACAGAAAATAGCTCCTGTTCCCATTTCAGGAAAGGCACTATCCATAATAAAAGCAAGATGGAAGGACATAGTAACAGATTTAAAGCCACCAGGCAGCTTCTCACTTGCGAAGTGACAACTGATGAAAAAATGCATTGGTGTGAATATGCAGAGCAGCTTTAACGGGGCAGTGTTGGTAAGAATCTGGCTTTTAAGCACTGCAGCTGCTTTGGTTTTTAAACCTGCCTTCAGCGAAGAAACCCCAAAGCATTTCTGCTTTGAATTTCTCTGATTTTCATTCCCAGCAGAGGCAGAGTGTCTGTGGTCAAGGGCATTCTGCAGCCGTGCTGAGTGATGTGCAGCCTGTGGGTGGATTATCAGCGTAAGACCGCTGCGCAGGTAGAATGCCAATAACTGATCCAAGGGCTTTGCAGATGGCCAAGGGCTTTGCAGGAGCAGCGCTGAAATATTTCCCATATCCACATCAAATCCCTGGCACTATCTTGCCCTTAGCAGTAATTATCCCTTACCTTCAAGCCACATCAGCCTGGTAAGCATTCCCTCCTTTGCCCAAGAAAAGGAGGCCAGAAGGGTATGCAACTTGTCTATTAGAGGAAGACAGAATTTTTGGGGCAGGACTGGTAACTTAATTTTTGTGCTACCCTTAACTGTGACCTGAGAGGGAGGTTTGGTTAGTTACAAAGTTAGTTACAAAGGGTTCTTATGCCATCTGTTTGCCAGTAGGAGCCTGTTCCTGTAATACTCTCCATCACTCCATACTTCCTGAGCCCCTTCTTTGGACATGAACCGTGCCCAGCTCTGCACTAAGGGTAGATAGTAAGGTTTTATTGTTGGTCTGTTTTAGCAGCAACTTGTATACATTGGGTGTGAACTCTTGTCCATTTATGGACTTAGAAGGCTTTTTTAGAAGAGGCACACTTTCTCCTGAGCTTCTGCTGCAAGAAGGTGGTCTTGCTCCCTGGTAATGTTGTCTTTCTATTTCCGATTGCATTGGTGCGTTGTGCAAAGCAGGGGAGTAATCAGAGAAGATATGGATAGGGCTTTTATAATCTGAACAGCAAATCACCTTTATTAAAGAGCCTTTCTGCTTCTATTTTATAGCATTCATGCTCCATTTATCATTTTCCCTTAGCTGAAATAAGGGCAGTTTTGCTTCATTATTCACTTCCTGCTTTGAGGAAGTCACAGTTGCTGTATTCATTTTTAATATAGCTATAATACAACTTCTCTAGAAGAGTAATGGGCAACAGGAGTGAAATTCAAGGCTTCCAAATCTATTTTCTGAGCTTAGAAGACAAAAGTCTTTAGAAAAGGCTGCAGCAGTCACTACCTGTAATTTTGAGTGGGCTTTTGCTACCGATCTTGATTAATCCTGAGCTAAGAACTCCAAGGGACAGACGGAAATGGCAAAATCAAGAAAAGGAAACATTTATTGCATCCACTGGGCAGGCTTTTAAATAAGACCCAAACTGAAGAAGCAAAGTTAATCCTAACCCATGCAGCCTTTTCCTGTCCCTGGCAGAGGAAGAACAGACTGATGGAGAGAGCAAGGGTTGTTTTTTTTCTGCCTTGAAGTGCACACTGTAACTCATTAACTCCTGTGTCAGGGTGAGACTGCTTGGCACAAATGACCAGCTTGGTGTCAGTGACTTGGCACTGTATGGCATCTCTCCAGGGAGCAAAGAGCCAGCTAGACCTGTAGGTGTATGTGTGCGCAGTGGCAGGGAGATAGAGGAGCTGAGGGCTTATGAAGCTGAGAGCTGGTCATGGACAATGAGTTGGTTCAATACTGGGTGGTTCAGTTGTAGGGTTGCGAGTTCTTTCAGGGTGTGAATAAGATCCCTAAATTCTGAGTGGAAAAATTTGAAACTCTTAGTCCTTTTGGAAATGTATGTACTAATGTGTGTGCTTGCACTAAGGTTAGGTCTTGAGCAGCACAGTCAGATCTCTGCTGACGGCTGCTGTGGTGGAGATGAGGCTGAAACTGGGATAAAGACCTGCCATAAAAAGGTTCTGGAGAAACTCTAAGCCTGATCCTCCACCAGACCAAAAGCTCGCTGTAAGGGGGAGTAATGCAGCTGAAGAACTGGCCCCACAAACCATCCGTGCTGCAGAAATAGAATCATAGAACGGTTTTGGTTGGAAGGGATCTTAAATATCGAGTTGCAGCCCCCCACACCATGGTTAGGGACACCTCCCACTAGACCAGGTTGCTCACAGCCCCATGCAGCCTGGTTTTGAACACTTCCAGTGATGGGCTGGCCACAGTTTCCCTGGGCAACCTGCTCTGGTGTCTCACCACCCTTGCAGTGGTAAAACACTGGAACTGGTGGTCAGTGGTCTTTTGTGGCTGTGTGGCTTCTCTGGTGTCCATGATGCCCCTGTGCATCAACCCTACTGGTGGCTACCTGGCTTCGGCTCATCTGTAGGACATAGGATGCAGGTAGGGTCCTTGCTGAGCCTCAGAGCTGGTGAAAATTGACAGGGGGAGAGAAAGTGACTGTGAGACTTCTGTGCTGTGCAGCCACTAGAGGGAAGGGTTGTCTCCTTATTCTGAGCTGCGGGCACGCACACAGCTTGCAGGAGCCTGTCTGCTCAGCTTTCTGAGCTCAGGGTGAGTTTCGTGCTAATAAACCATATAAATGCCCAGGCTGCTCCTAGATGGTCAATAACCTGGTGGGTTGTTCTGAGTTAGACCCAACAATTCCACAAGCCTGGTGTCCTAGATCCTAGATGAGCTGCCTTGGGGAGGGCAAACATTCTGCAATAGTTTTCCAGGTCACTTTGCTGATTTCCAGCCACATGTGGGACCAGGGTCTTCACAGCTGGACCAGCTGCTGCAGGAGCCACCTCCTTCCCTCCTGCTGCCTTAGGCTGGGGGAGAGCCCAGGGCCAGGGTTGTGGCATCACCTCCTGCTAGGAGCGGTGGAGCAAGTTTTGCAGCCAGAGGCTTTTGTTAGCAGTGTCTCAAAACCCAGTTTGCCCACCCATCACCCCTGTCGCCCCGGGGAGATGAACCCCCACGTCAGCAGGAAAGCCAGAGCCCAGCCCTCTCCCAGGGGAGACACCCTGGCTTGTGAAATGCGGCTGTGGCAGCAATCAAGGAAGTGCAGATTGAAGGATGATGTCCTTACCCTCGCTTGAAATGCTGACTCCAGTGCTTTTTTCATCTGTGCCTGTTGGTTCCCTCCCCCTTGCCCCCCTGTGCTTTAGAAAACAGCAAGACTCCAGTTCCCATTCCCTGTCTCTGAGCTTGTGCAGGACTCGGTGGAGCCGGGAGGGGGAACTGGCTGGTCCTGAGGCTGCACAAGCCGAGGAAAACTCTTCTGGAGAACTCTTCTGCCTCTCAGGGAATGACCAAAGCTCTGTCTTGTGGTCTGCACAGACACGTGGGCCTTCAGACCCTGCCTGGGCACAAGCATCTCCCTGGACAGTGGGGTGCTGCACTGATTGGGGTGCTGCACTGATTGGGGTGCTGCGCTGATGGGGTGCTCTCATGATGGTGGGGTGATGCCCCGAGTTGCTGTGCTGATGGGGTGATGCGCTGATGGGGTGCACACCCTGCAGGGCATCGTGTGGTCATGGAGAGCCCTGCCTGGCACTGCAGCTTTTGGGGGGCTCACCGCACCATCACCCCCCAGTGCAGCTGTGTCCTGCCGAGCTGTGCGAAGCCACATCGCTGTTGGGCCTCTTTCTGTGACCACCTGTGAGGTCCGATGGAGCCATCCAGCACTCCGGGCTCGCTTCCTTCCCTGCTTCCTTCCCCCCGGATAAATTCAGCAGTGCACCTGCCTGTGGGAGCGGGGCCAACCTCCCTCTTCCTTCCTCCGGGAAAGACAAATGCCCTCTTCACAATAACACATCCCTCCTGCCCCAAACCTGCCCCTTGGACCTTTTCCTCTCTCCCAAGTGACTCCTGCCCTCCCACCCTGCAGCTGGGACCCGGGTGGCTCCGGGATGACGGGCTCTCTGCTCTGCAAGGTTTCTCAAACCCAAAGCCTCGTGCAAGGGGGAAACTCCCTGTCCAGAAGGTGCTGCTGACTCCCACAAGCTTGTGGGGCTGCAGTTAGATGCAACTTCAGCCTTCGTGCTCTTTTCCTGGCCCCCTCTCCTTTGGCTCAAGACCGCTGAGGGTGGGAGGGTTGGGAGGGACTCCTTCTTCCCTCAAAGTATTTTGGCTCCATCTTGCCTGGATGTAAATCCTGGCTGTGGGTTCCCTCTGAGATCTTTGCTGTATGGCCAAGCCCCTTCAGTTTTGGATTTGTGCCTGCTTTTTCGCTGGGGTTTCAGTTGAAAGTTTCCTCCTGGCTTGGCACTAGCTGTCAGGAGTCACATCTGCTCCGCAGACCTCTGCCTCCTGTTCACAAGGTCCGAGGCCATGGTGCGGTTTTCTGCATCGCTTGGGGATGAGCGTGGATGCTGGTGCCTGCTGGGTTCCCCAGGGTGGAGGACAGGGGCATTTTTCAGAGCACCTGTCACATGTGAATAGGGAGCATCCAGTGCCGTGGACCAAGTGCCAAAAGACTTCGTGGAGCAGGAGCCACTGCCTGAACCTGCTGGAGCTGGGCGTGGGGCTGGTTCCCCAGCAGCCAGGAGAAGCCTGCTGGGCTCCTCAGGCCAGATCCTGGTGTTAGGGCTGTTACTTCGACATGAGACCATCTACAGTGGCCATGAGAGATTTGGTCAGGAGCTGATGTGGAGAAGGCTCTACCTCTATCAACCAGCCCTCAGGTCCTGAGGATGTACACAGGATGTACACACAAAGCCAAGCTTTTAGGATTATGGCTGTTAGACCAGAATTAGGTGATGGTGGTGGGAAGCAGCCAGACAGATGGATTTATCACCTTGTGCTTCCCTCCTGCTCCAAGAGCTAAGCATGCAGGGTGCTTCACCTCCAGGTTTTACCTTTTCTGTAGCTCACAGCTGCAGGTGTGAGACATCCCAGCCATCTCACGTTGCAACAGGTGCCAAACACAGGTGAATCCTGCATGTCCTCAGTATGTCCTTCTCCCATCATCTGGCCCACAACCTGCCCTTCAGCCATGTCCCAGGTGGGGACAGGTAGGAAAGTAGAAGCTGCTGGGTTGTGCCAAGCCCGGATTCCCTCTGGTTCTGGTTGAGAACAATCTGCTAGTGGCTGCTGCCTGATGCTGCGGGCTCTTCGATGTCTTCTTTGCTCCTAACAAGATGCACCTGCAGAGGTGACAAATAGTTTCCATTGCACCTACACAAAACCCATACAGGGAGAACAGGTGCCTTGTAGGGCTTGGGCTGAGCTTCATCATGGCCATCTGCTCTGGGAGGCTGCTGGAAAATCCAGGGTGTTTGCCATCACTGGGCAGGTAACCTTGTTTTAAAGGCTGTCTCTGAATGTTGTGCCTCAAGGGCAGACCCTGACATCACCCAAAGCCGAGAAGCCCTGTTAGGGGGGAAGGAGTCCAGATCCTGCAGAGATGTATCCCACAGGGTGCACGGTCTGCTTGGGGTCAGAAGGTAGATCATGGTTGCAGCAGGGGAAGCTAGGTGGGGTTTGGGGGGGCCAACCTGAGACATCTTGCTCCCTGCAGACCTGCCCAGTGGCCAGATCCTCCCAGCGCCTTGGGCTGCTGGGTTTGTGGTTTCCTTTCTTGCACTCCTGCTGCTCCCCCGCCTCACCCCATCACCGGTAAGTGCTTGGCTGAACCTGAGTTCAACACACCTTTAAGCAGAGCCAAGAAATAGATAGTAGTAAACTATCCACGAGCCAGCAATGTGCCCTTGTCCCCAAGATGACCAATGGAATCCTGGGCTGTGTGGGGAAGAGTGTGGCCAGTAGATTGAGGGAGGTTGTTCTTTCTCTCTACTCTGCACTGGTGAGGCCACAACTGGAATACTGCATCCAATTCTGGGCTCCCCACTTCAAGAGAGACTGGGAACTACTTGGAGAGAGTCCAGCATAGGGCAACAAAG
>VZRU01011823.1:111139-153544 GCA_013398155.1 Pedionomus torquatus | reverse complement strand
CCCAGCCCCCCATCCAGGTGTACGGGCTGGAGGGCCGCTACGCCACCGCGCTGTACTCCGCCGCCAGCAAGCAGAAGAAGCTGGACCAGGTGGAAAAGGAGCTCAGCCGAGTGTGGGTAAGGTGTACCCCCCCGCCCTCTAAGCCAGCCTTTCCCCGAGCTGGCCGGGGAGGAGGCGACAGCGGGGCTCGGCCGCTGCCTCTCCTCAGAGGGGCAGGCGGGCCCGGGTCTTGCGAGCTGTGAGGCGCCCACTGACAGCTGGGCTATGTGCCCTGCGCCCCCGGTGACAACGTGGCTTGGAAGAGGTGCAGGAGGAGTATCAGCTCTGAAGAAAAGCATACTGTAAACGAGCTGCGGCTGGAGCTGCCAATCAGCCTCATACCTCTTCATTCTTCCCTGGGGAATGGCTGTGTTGTGTGTTTTGGGTGGTATAGTTAGGCCTCGTAACACCTGGAGAGCTCTTAGTCTTTATCACATTGCTTGTTTACCCTCTTAGACGCTCTTGAAGGACCCCAAGTTATCCAGTGTTGTTATGAACCCTCATACCAAGAGCACGGTCAAACAAAAAGCTGTGAACGATGCCTTAGCAAAAGAGAAGATGTCCCCTATTACTGTCAACCTGATGAGTAAGTAACCATTTCAATGCTGTACAATACCAGTACTTGTTTTCACTGCGACCTTACTAGATCTGTTTGTAGTGCGTGCTTTAGACCCTTTCAACATATCTGCTTCTGCCAGATCTGCTTGCCGAGAATGGTCGCTTGCGTTACACTCCAGACATCGTTTCTGCGTTTGGAAAGATCATGAGCGCGTACCGAGGAGAAGTGGTGTGCACAGTCACCACGGCACAGGTGAGTTAGGAACCTCTAGATCAAGCATAGCAGGCAGCAGCATAAGAGGCAAATGTTTTTAGTTTAACTTTACCCTCTGTAGTTTAAGTACTGGCTATATGAGTGATGAGAAAACATGTCACTTCCACCAAGATGGAAATCTTTTTGCAAATAGTTTTTTGATGTCCAGCCTATGTGGGAGTCCAGTGACTGATTAAAGTCAGCCTGGTCTGCAGATACAACTGCCCCTGTTCTTATTTCTGTCATTGGGATCTTATAGATGAGGTCAAATGAGCTATTAGTTAGAGCGAGGCATATACCTAATAGGACTGAGAATGACTGTGGTGCTTGGGGCTATGCTTCATGGGGAGCAGCTGCCGAGTTCAAGTGGCTAGTTCCAAAACTGTTGGGAGGCTTTTTCAAAAGTAGCAGCCAAGCAAGTCTGTCTGGTGCTCAGGAAGGTGAGAAGGGAAGAAAGCTGGAGGCACAGTGCTTCTGGCACTTCAGTAATGTCTTTGTTCATGGAGCTGTATCCAGGTCTCTTAGAGCAGAGAGCTGGTCAGCTAGGTATGTAATGTAAACCTATAGTCTTTGAGTAGGGCTATAGCAAACTGCCTGCCTGGACTAAATAGGCTCATCCGCTTCAGCTTGACTGGCTCTCTGTAGGCCACAAGGACAGATTGTCAGTGGAGTTGTTAGCTTTCTGGGACATGTGAACTCACAAGCCTCTGCAAACCTTTCCACAGGTTTTACTAAATATTTCATGCATAAAGTTACACTCCTACAGGGATGCAGAGTTCTTCTGTGGTGGTGGTGGTGAGAGGTGTATTTAGCCAGGAGTGTTCTACAAGCCCACAGTGGGGCTGCAAGCTCGCTGCCAGTGTCCTCAGTCACTGCCCAGTGCTTGACGTGAAAATGTGTTTCTTCTCAAGTTGATAATTTTGATGGTTAGAAGCAGCAAAAGCAGCTTTTCCTTGTATGGCCTGAATGCTACTGTAAGGTAGATCTCAAGGTTTTCTATCAGGTGCTTGCTTTGGCAAGTGCAGATTCCTGATGCTTGCCATCTGAAGATGTCAGCATCAAACTTTTGCTGGGAATACGCGCACAAACATCACAATGTTTCATGAAGTTAGGAGGGCACAAAGTGACCGCTGCTTCTGTGCTGTCCTTTGGTTATTCCAGTACAAGAGGGCTACTTAATCTGTTTTCCTGGTGCAAGTTGTCTGTATTTAGAAGAATCTGAACAGAAAATTTGGGTTGTCGTTATATGAATGTTTTTAAGTCCTTCGCTTTCCTTGTCTTTGTTCATATGTTTCAGCCCTTGGATGATGCCAACCTGACTGAGCTAAAAAGTGCTCTGACTGGATTCTTGGCTAAGGGAGAAGTCTTGAAACTGGAGACCAAGGTCTGAATTTTTGATTTGTATATCAAGTTCATGTTAAGCTGGACTTATGTCTTTCCAATTTAAAAAAGAAATACATCATTTTACTGAATCCAGTTGCCATATTACATAGTTCTGTGCTTTCTTGTAGACATGATGATGCTTTAATTGCCAAAATCTTTACTTTGGAATGCAGTGACTGCCCTCTGAAAGGGTTTGGGTCTTTTTACTTGTACAAAAATTGTACATGAGGCAACTAACATTTTTGCTAATGGAATTTAATTTCAATTTTTCTTCTTTAGACTGACCCATCGATCCTTGGTGGCATGATTGTCAATATTGGGGAGAAGTACGTGGACATGTCAACAAGGTCTAAGATCCAGAAACTCACCAAAATCATGAGAGAGACTGTCTAGCAAGCTGTCCTGGTCGCTCACTGTAAAACTTGACAGATGGAAACAATAAAATTATTTCTCCTTGAATAGACAGTGTACAGTAATTTGATTCAGAAGCGCAGCGCTCAGGGAGAAAGGTGATGATGCTGGCGTGAGTTTCACTCGGTCCTCACTGAGCGTCTCGCGACACAGCTTGAAAATCCAGCTCCCCAGGCACACAGGAGAGCCTTGGTCTGAAGGGAATGGACCATAATGCCGTAGGAACTGATAAATGAGGTCACTGCTGCTGGGGTTCTGCCAGTCTCCAGAGAAAACTTGGGCAGGTATTGTCTGGGTGGTGGTACAACTGTCCTGCTGCCACACGTGCTGTTTCAGTTTCACAGAACTGTGGCTGCTGGACTCTTTCATAAATACAGAGAGGCTGTTAAAACAGTGCAATCTGAGCAGCTACTGGGCTGTAGCAGGCCCCAGTTTACCTCAATATCTGTGTGGCTGGAGAGAGGTTTGTATGCGCTTTAAACTAAAATTGCTGTCTAACAGATGGTTAGTGAGGAGCTAAGGTGTTTGTAACAGAAAACTACATACAAAACTGTTTGAAACCGGACAGTGGTTCTCAACCAAGAGGCACTACGGTAGTGTAGGCCTGACAGGTTGTATGTGCTTTCCTGTTAACATTTAGACACACATTTAGAACTGTCCGGTTTCTGTCTTGAAGTGCTGGGCCTCAGTTCACCGTTTTAGATAATCTTGGGCAGGCTTGCGAAGGAGCCCCAAACGCCTCTCTCTGTCAGTCCTGGGTCAAGAACTGCTGTTTGACTTAATTTTGGATGAATACCGTTCTTGCAAGGGGGTGTGTTGAACTAGGAGTACTAGCTCAGTCCAGTTGGATTGTTATTGAAACCTGTTAAAGTCCCACATTGCATTGTTTATTTACCTTTAGAATGTTTTTTGTGAATAGTAGTCCTGACAGGGGAAAAGAGCGTTTAGCCCTTTGCTTTCTCGGGTATTTCATGTTGGAAGTCTGTTTCCCACCAGGGCCATTCCAGGGCTGGTGGCCCCACCTCCTGCCTGGAGGGGATGTGGAAGTAAAGGCCGCTCTCAGCTCCTGGGGCCAGGAGTGGTGGGAAGGGCTGGAGATGGAAGGGCCCCAAGGTAGAATAAAATGCTGGTTGTGGAGGCGCTGGGAGGGGAGCAGCAGGGTGGGCTTGTGCTGGAGAAGGGAGCCCTGAAGATTGTGGGGTCAGTGAGGAGGGTGGGGATTAAACAGCCCCAAGATGCCGGTGAGCTTCCTGCTGTGTCCCATCACACCTACCTCTGCAGCAGCTGTGGTTTGCAAATTGGCGCTTTGGCTACAACACTGTCCCCTTTCTGCCAACCCAGCCCTAAAACAGCTAGGGAAAAAACCCGCATCCTCGAGGTGCAGATGTTAGCAGGAGCCGAGCTAGGCGGAGGGACCCCTTGCTTAACAGGAGGGTTCTGAGGGTATTGCTCTTGGGGCAGGCAGCCAAAATCAGTAATTATTAACAAAAATTAGGGGAGAGAGCAGCCGTGGCACTGCCTGTACTCTGGGGCAGCTGCATAGATGTTGGCCCTGGTGCTGCTGGCCTCACAGCAGGGTAATATACATGAAGTAACAGGACCCAGCCTGGTAAGCAGGGGCCTTCAGTTGGCCTTTTTTATTTTTGGGGAAGGAGCGGGGTAGTTTTTTTCACGGAATCATGGAGTTGTCAGAGTTGGAAGGGACCTCTAGAGATCCTCTATTCCAACTCCCCTGGTAAAGCAGGATTGCCTGGAGCACATTACTCAGGATGGCATCCAGGTGGGTCTTGAAGGTCTCCAGAGAAGGGGACTCCACAACCTCCCTGGGCAGCCCGTTCCAGAGCTCTGCCACCCTCATCCTGAAGAAGTTTTTCCTCATATTCGAATGGAACTTCCTGTGTTCCAGCTTGTGCCCATTGCCCCTCATCTTGTCACTTTTAATTGTTATTTGTTGATAATTTTTTTTTTGCTGTCTTACTACAGATTTGGTCAACTGTCCATTTTCAAGTATGAAGAAAAAAAAAACAAACCCAAAAAGCTAAAATGCTGCTAAATTATTTCCCTGTTCCTGGGTCTAGCACTTTGCTCATACTTACACCGTCCTTTTGCCAAAAATACTAACCTGAAGATTTACTTAACGTGTCTGACACCGTATCACTTCTTCACTGCTTCTCAAGAATGTAACAGTACGCAGTTAAACTTTAAAAAAAAAAAAAAAAAAAAAAAAAAGGTTTATTGTTGCATAATTTCACTTGCACAACTACAGTCTCATCTGTGTCAAATGGTGCAGCCTAAAACCTTAGCGGCAGTTTCCACCTCAGTGTCTGCTGTCAGGGAAGCAGCACAATTCCTTAAACAGGCAAGTAACATTGTAAGGGCTTTTGCTTATTTGGACCGTGTCTGTAAATAGAATTATTGAACCAAGAGTGGCTGAGGAAACAACACATTGAGAACAACCCAAGTACGCTTGAAATTGTCTTATGAGTAACAGCGGTGTCTGACTTGTAATTAATCCTTATACCTGTTATGAATGCTTTAAAAAAACGAAAGAAACCAACTTCACAATATGAACGTTTTACTGTAGAATAGTTAGATGTGGGAAAAAAAAAAAAAAAGACANAAAAAAAAAAAAAAAAGGACTAATTGATACAACTTGTTTGGCAGCTGAAAGTGCACTAGAAAGTAACATCGCTACTAGCAGTGAGGGGGACTCCCAATTCAAAGTATTAACATCAAAAACCCCCGCTATGGGTAGCTTGTTTTTTTTTAACCCACAAGGAAGAAGGTACCCATTACAGAGTCTGCAAAGGTTCCTTGCTGGAATACTAAATTCCCTTTCAGCAGTTTGAGGGCTGGACTAGAGTAATTGTGCACAAACTGTCAACAAAGCCAAAGACTTCCAGGAAAACCTGCCCCATGAGGGGTGGACTTCGTCTTTTCCCTGCGGGGTAGGGGTTGCCCCACTGTGTGGAGCCCATACTTGTGGCAGGGGCTTGCTGTGGCCCTCACCAAGGTAGGATGGATGCTGGCAGTATGGGAAGGTCAGTGGAGGTCCCTCTACACCGACATGACCTTTCAGGCAGTCCTGCCTGCCCACCCCAAAAGCAGCCCATCCTGAGGTAAGGGTGGTGGTGCAAACCTGGGAAAACCTGAAGGAGGTGGAGAGACAGAGCGAGAGGGGAGGCAGCCAGTTGACCAAGGACCCACACCAGGGCCAGGAGGATGCTCCAGACCTGCACCCGGCCTTCCTCCTGGCAAAAATGGGTCATACCATGGCGCACCCACCACAGCTGGGAGGGATTTTCCCTTCCAATCCATCTCCCTATGGACACCCACCCAGGTTTTTTTTTGTGGAGCAGAGCTTCTGCTGCTCACCAAGCTCTTATTTTTTAACTCTGCCCCTGTTTCTTCCTTTTTTTCCCCCAGCTCTCCTGCATGCCAGCCCTCCCCTTTCAACTGCACCCACCGTGGGGGGCAGGAACCGCTGCCTGGAGATCTGGTGGGGGGCTCAGGCAAATCATCAGCTCCCTTTACTTACATGACACATTAAGATCCCAGAACCGACCACTAAATCTAGGGTTAGGAATGCTCCTGCAGCTTTGCAAGCAGCCCAAGGTCTTCACCTACGGTCACAGAAGAGCCTTTGACAACTGTATCAAGCAACTAGGCTGGTTTAACATATTCTTATGGCAGTTCTTTATTTTTTTAATAAGGTCCTGAATATATCCTCCTATGTACAGAAAAATAATTTCTCAAAGACAGTCCTTATTTTCAAATATTTAAATGAAGAAACAAAACTGGGTGCCTATAAATTCTGTTAGATTTACTCAGTATCTGACAACAACAATATAGCTGTTTTTTTTATATTATATATACAAATAAACACACACATATATATAAAAGCATGTATTTAACTACAGGTGTAGCTATATGCCTCTAGGACAAGAACAGTGGGGCTAAACAAATGCCAGGATACACATGTTCAGAGCCAGCCCCTCAAAGCTAAGGTGATTTAACCTGATGTCCAGCTTTTCTGCTTTTCAAGGGTTTTGACTACTGGATTTGAATAAACTGAAATATCACAGTGGCAAACAGAGCAGTATGAAAGTAGACACCACTGTTGCAGTAAAAGTCTGGACTTGTCACATCTTGGTTTTGAAAGCGTATTTAATAATATTACAAAAACGGCATTATCCACAATATCCCCGCCCCCTCCCCCAACCCTACTCGCATGTGACAAAAAGTGATTTATTTCTTTTTAAAGGATAAAAAAAATTGCAAAATGAACATTTAAAAAATTTCCTCATAAAAACTCATGTTGAGAAAAATACCTAATAATTAAGTGCGCCTAGAAAAAAGTTCTGTAATGTATCTGTCATTTGGCTTAGACAAAGCTTTGTCTTGCAAGGTGCCCAAGTCAACTCGCAGGACTTTACAGATTGGATTTCTACCAGCACTATACTTGGCAAGGTACTTGGTATTTCTGAGGCCAAGGTCAGCCTAGTGGATTTTTTTGTTTGTTTGTTTTATAGTGCTTCCAAATGCGTCACAATCTGTAAGTATATGAATTATGATTTGCCCAGTAAATACAAGTCTGGTGAGTTTAGTGGCTAAAACCACTTTGGGGAAGATAAGGAAAAAACTAGATCCAGCTACAGAGACTAGAAACTACTTCTGTATTTTGTCTTAATCTTGACTTTGTTTTTTTTTTTTTTTTGGATGCTCTATTGCAGTCTTCCAGTCTTTACAGAGCTTGAACCAACTTCAGGCTCCAAAACATAGAAGTCTTTTGAATTTCCCCATGTGTCCCCAATAAAGCACTTAGACACCCACCTCTGCACTGAATTGGGGCACGAATTAAACGTCTGCTGAAGCTCCTTGTTGAGCTGGAGGCTGCGGGGCTGCAGCAGAGATGGCAGCTGCCAGATGAGCTGTGATGGAGAAGCCTGGAAAGGAGCCCCTAACCCAGTGCTGTTTCTCAGAGCTGAGCTTCAGGGCTTGAGGTTAAAGGGAAGGAAAGAGCAGTGCCTTCCAAAGGACTTCATTAATTATAGGACAGAAGCACTAGTTTACTCACAAGACATACCCAGAAGAAAATCCCTAATGGAGGCAAGGCAGTAAGATGAGGTGAAAGGCATTTTCCAGTCACTTGCTGGCTTCATTCATGCCACACAGCTGCTGTTTGGCTCAGCGGGAAACAAGGGATTCAGCAGGTGGGAAAGATCATGGCCAGGAGAGGACTTGAGTGATCTCAAGTATGATCCTCAACCCTACTGCCAGTGAACTGGAGGCTGTGGGTTTACAGCACAGGCAGTGGGAGCTCACAGACTGGCACTGCTGGGAAAGGCAGCATGGGTGCCTGCTCAGGTGGACCTCTGAAGGGGGAGAGCTGAACCTACTCTGGACATAGTGATTTGCAGCAGCACCCAACCAAGAACAGAGGAAAATGAGCTCAGGGGGTTCCCTGAGAGGCATCTCTGAAAGGCTGACTCCACAGGGAGAAAACATTCCTGAGGCAGATGAGCAAGACAGATTGATTCTTACTGGTAATCAGAGCAATGACAGAGAGGTCCTAAATGAGGGGGACAGGACAGACATCCATGCTGACGATGTGTAACAGCATCACTGGCAAATATCTCATACAGTTACAGTCTGGGGAAATAAGTCCTTTGAGAGACAGAAAGCTGGCGCATTGATGCCAGTGTAGCCAAAAAGTGCATGTACCCATGGGAAGGTACATATCTCCTGGATCATCTGAGGCTGCCTGGATGGCACTGGGAAAGGAAAGAGCCTGACAGCAATGTTTACAGGCCTATGAAGTCCTTGTGAAACCATCCTGAAACAAAACAGTGTCTAAGCAATTCATAGGTAGTTCTACATCTCAGAAGGTACTTCCTGGAAAGCAGTAAGAGGGCTGTCAAAAACGCTGAAAAACTCCACTTTGATAAAAAAATGTGCATGCAAACTCCTGCATAAATAGAGGTCTGCACTAAATCCAGTGTAGTTCTCCCAGGCTAAGGACAAACACATGGTTTGTTATTAATTACTGTTATTATTATTGCTATTATTATGGATGCTTGGGGTGCTGGATCACTGAAGTCCAGCTGTGGGACTGGATCTGATTTTAAAACAAACCCCCTCAAAAAAAACCCCCAAAAATAGTAGAGAAAAAACATTCCTTTCCTTTCTCTGAGGTATCCTGTCCTATCTGCAGCCACAACAACGCTGACATTCTGCCCATCCTCAGGTATCACCATCCTTCAAAAGTCATGTTAATAATTTCTAGAGGTGGTGGTGTTCCCTCTCATTGATTCAGTTCTACTACAAGACTTAAAGCCAAGAAAGCACTATGAAGAAATACCATTCTCCTTGTTAAAATGACTGTACATAAGGAAAGAACACAATCCCCAAAACTACAGCTTGGAAACCAAACCACCACTGCAACTCTTTCCATCATGTCTTTCCAACAAACTTTCTCAGATCTGCAGATTTTCCTGTTTCTTCTCCCAGGGTTTTTTCTCCCAGTTCATCCAGAGCAAGACCACCGTTTCGATGAAGGCAGTGAATGGGTTGAAAAGTCACAGTATTATTTTTTGAAAAGCTTGATTTCCAGCCAAGGAGTTTGATGCTAATGAGTTACTTCTAAGTAAATGGTCTTCTCCAATAAAGCAGAACCTGCTAAAAGGTAGAAATGAAACTCCATCCTGAGACCCAGTACCAGTGGCCCATGTAAGGGTTCAATCTCACCAGTGCCTCACATTAAGGATGAGCAAAGGGGAGTCCTTGCACTCAGCTTCTCTGCAAGGATGAATTTTACCAAAGCAAATGCAGCCAGCCAGTCCCAGAGCTCCACAAGATACAGATTTACAACCTCTGCATTTTAGTGGGGATGCTTAGTTGCATGAATCCACTCTTTCCATCCAAAACGTGATCAAGTATTATCTGGCCTTCCATTTTGTTGTCGTGGTTGGTTTGCATAACATAAGGAAAATATTAGGAAAAGTTTACACACATCTTGATGGGGCCAGAAAGGCATCTGTGAGCTAAGGTGCGCTACTTTACAAAAATACCCAGAAATCAATAACCAGCCTCTGAAAAATAGGGTCTACATAAATATAGGTATTCAATACCAGTAGCACAGATGAGCGGAGTTTGGCCTGATAGCAAGCGCGTGGCACTCATAAGAGGATGGCTTGACCTCCATATGTTGTGGTTACGCCAACTGACCTTCTCAGTACAAAAAAAGATACCCAACTTCCTAGGTACTGCTGTGTGCCTCTCCCTTCCCCAAACTCTTCAGAAGACAGGTGGTATTTAAATAAGCCCGTAAGAGCTTGCCGTTTGCTCTATAAAAGCACTAGCAGGAATGCCAGAGCTAAAGAGCCTCTTCTTTCAGTAAAAGGCCTGAGCTTTTACAGCATGAAGTCCTGGTTGAGCAGGAAGGTCTGTGCAATTCTGGTGGGTAGAAAAGCAGAAACCGGTAGCCCACACAGTTAACGCCACCAGCGACGTGCAAGACTGCAGCATTCCTGAGCAGGAAAAACCTGGCGGGAGTCGATGGGTTTCTAAGAACCTTTGGCTACCCCTGGTGTAAAGCAGTGAGTTCCATCTGGGAAGCCAATGGTGCCAATACGCTACAGAGCACTGAGGGAGAGCAAGGGAGAAAATAGCAACATCCTGAGGCACAGTCAGCTGGCTCTAAGGAGGCCACATTCTGTCCTCGATGCACAGAGATTAGGACAAGCTTCCTCTTTAGGACTAGACCAATTACGAGGGATTCGTTAGATATCTGTGCGCAAAGCCCCAGCCTTTCATCATCATGATGTTTGTGTAACTCCTATCGACATTAATGGGAGTCAAACACCGCTGTGCATCAAGGGTAAGTGGGAAGTCACAAGTGAGGGTGGCCAGGAAGGTGCTCAGTTCTGTTACAGTTCCCCAAAATGGTGTAATTGTACATGCTCTGAAGGGGTCACAATCTGAGAGGAGACCCTGAGGGTAAAGGTCCTCCACTTCCAACAGCAGTTGAGTCTCAGAGGAAAGTGGAGCTCCTTGAGGCTCCCTTCAAAAACCTGGCCAGGATTTCTGCATTGAACCCATGGTCTTTTTTGTCCTGTTTGTCTATTTAGTTGTTACTGCAATTCATGCTGGTGAAATGATACCATGAAAATGTGATGCTACTTTTTAAAGACTGAAATAAATGTTCACCGTATTTACAGCTACCGAGTAAAATTAGGACAGCGATAAAAGGTTAGACAATGACATTTAATGTTACTCCATTAATAGATTTTATCACTTTTTTTATCCTACCACAACAATGTGTATTTTCATATACATTATATTTAATAAAATGTATTGATATGGAATTAGGAAAGAATGGGTTTAGTACTATTTACATATTTTAATTGAAACAATTTTCTTAACAACATTGAAAAATAGAAACTTAAAGTTCTCTTAATTGTGTTTTCAGCCAGTTAGTGGTAAACAAACGCATGCCTAGGAAGTTACACTCCCTCTAAAATGTGGTCAGTTGAAAGTTTCTAACTAAAGTGTGTATCTCTGTTTTGTTTCAAAAAATACATAAGTATGTCTGTCATTTCTGATACAAAATTCTACACTATCTTCAATAAATAAATAATAAAGCGATTCTGAAAAGTATGAAATGTAAACTTTGTTGTCCCTCCAACATACATTTTTTTTTTCCCATTGCTTGAAACATTACAGTGGTCTTGTAGGAAATTATAGTACACAGACACTTCCCAGCACAGTTTACACTTATTACCATACTGTATCTACCTATCCGTTATGAATATATCCTAATTTCCTAATGGAAATCAATAAGACTTGTAGTGCTAGAGAACACCGCCTATACAGGAAAGGTGGAAACCAGTACTGAAAGGACATGCAAGGAACACCAAAACCTAACAACAGGCTCCACAAGAACGTTCACATGCTAATGAAACAGGCTGACACCTCCCATTCGGAAATGAAGTCCTTACAAAAATACCAGTGTATGCATGATAGGTCATGAACAAAATGAATCCGAGCAGAACAAAGAGGAATTTTACTCTTAGGGGGTCTATTCTCTCTCGGGTCCAGACTCAGCAAAGCACTTACGCGTGTTCTTGAGGGAAACAAGACATAAGTGCGCACTTCAAGCTAGGTGCTTTGCCAAGCGGGGAAAGTTCGATGGATGTGGGGCCATACATGTGTATTTGTAGAGTTAAATGGCCATATAAGCCTTGGCATTCCCCCAGATGACAAGGCTTTTTCACTTTGGGGTTACCCACTCTGCACCATCCCAAGCACTTTTCTTCTGGTCGCATCCCATATGGCTGCCACCGAACCTGCGATGACCCCGACTTGCCACGAACACCTTTGTGAGCTACAGTATGCCACTGCCCTGAATTCAGTAACGTGATGTCCAACACAGTTAGGCACGGTACCATTTAATAACTGGTCTCCACTGATTGTTTTGCAAACTGGATTGATTACGTGGGGTAGAAATTAGCTTCCTGAGCTAGAGTCATGATTTTTTTACTTCCCCGCTGCAGGTGACAGGTACCCATCTGCAGTCACAGGATCGAGCAGCAGTAGTAAAGTAGTATCAAAGTGGTATAGCACAACATTCAGCAGGGCTCTACATTTAATCCTTCACTTACTGTTCAAGCATTTACAGTCCTCTAGAAAACCACAACTTCCAAAGGTACCAAGTGGGTGGAATCTTCTGGCGTGCAACTCATCTCTGTGCAGAAGGACCGTACGTGATTTATTTTCAGGGGCAACATGAGTCATGAAGTGGTATGTTAATAGAATCTTCTCTGTTTATAGATATAGACTATTTATTTTCTAAGTCTTTTCAGTACCAGAATGAAGATCTTTAAAGATCTTCTTACTGCGTAACTGCTCCTTCCATTCACATTACATTTACACACCACTTTGCTGAGCAATAGGCACAGAATTCCTTAAGGGGGGAAACCCTGCAGAAAGCCTCCAAAACGTACCAACATTGCCTTCTTCATGTAAATTAAAGACTAGGGTAACTGGAGCAAGCACAGCAACCTATGTGGTTTGCCAGTCTTTCAGACTGGAGCACAACGAACAACTAGGTTATTTCATAAACCTAGGAAACTAACCTCAAGTTCCACGTAGAGAAATCGAGGGAGATCTCCTCACTAAATTGGGATTCATTTTTCAGTGAGAATTATCAAGGCACAAAGATGCTCCTGTTTGCTTTGATAACCCTCTTACATGTGAAGGGCAAGCAGTAGTTTTCATATCACACCAACAAGGATTTTGCTTCTGCAGACACCTATCGCAGTGAACTCAGACTGAAATAAAACATTGGTCCCTCTCCTTCTAAGGCTCATCAAACAATTGCAGGTCTAGTCGGACGACTATCTCTCCTGTTGGGACTTCATGCAGAAGGAGACACTTTGTAACTGGTCCCTTTGACCCCTGATCCTTCTTAATGTCTGCCACACGGATCTCTGTTCTGCCCAAAAAGTCTGAAATGCAAAAAAGACAGCATGCTCAGAAGTGACACAAGTGACATTGCAATAAAATGCTGATTTGCAGACTTCCATCTGCACACAACAAAAGGAGGAAATGAGTCTTCAGTCCAACTATGTCTTTGCAGTCGAGAAAGGCCAAAGGGTGTCAATTTGCATAGAAGAGGATTTTAGCTGGACCATATTAGACAGTAGCAGTATTAAAAATAAATGGTTCCATAAGCAGAAAAACCACTATGTAATTCACAGCCGCCTCGTTTCAGTAGCTTATTTATTTTATGATATGTTAGAGAAAAAGGCTCTAAGGCTGCTGCACAGTTCAAACTGAGTGTGAAGCCCTCTGGAGATGACAGAGCCAAGGAGTGCATCACACCAGCCCCACATGAATGAAAGCCCTAGCCAAGAGGTTCCTGAGAGATTATGACTCCAAAATACACTCCTCAATGCCCCATATATTTTTTCCAGGTTATTAAATAAGAATGCTTTAGGAATCCTGGCTTAATTTCCACCACTGTTACCGCATATTACAGTAACTCGAAGAGACATTTCTTTTCCTACTGCATTAATCTACCCATTTGCAAACACCACCCAGAGTTTTTTAAAGGCTTGGCACAATTGCAAACCACACTTCAGTTGTTGTCAAGTTGTACAAGAAAGGAAACATCCCCCAAAAAACCAAAGGCAGCTTGATTCTCTTTACATGACTCCACTCGGGAGCAAGGGTGAGTATGGGCTCCTGATATGCAAAGGGGTTGGAACTAGGTGGTCTTTAAAGGCTCCTTCCAACCCCAACCATTCTCTGATTCTATGATTTACCTCAGCAGGCATACACCTCTTCAAAACAGGAGATTTGAAAATACCCTTGGAAGGACCGCAGCCCCCTACATACCATCTGGGGAGAACTGGTCCCTCTCAAACACCGTAATGCAAAGCACGTCCTGCTCGAGGTCTTTGATAAAGAACTGGCAGTTGGAGTTCCACTTTGGGTTGAGGGTATCCTGTATCGTCTTGGTAATGTGGCACTGAGAGCCCATTGTCACCTCACAGTAGGGATTACTCTTCCCTAGGAAAAGAGAAATAAACGAAAAGAGAAATTGCATTTTTAGGTGTGTGATCTTCTCCCTAAATGTCCTTTTGCTCCTACAGCCAACAGACCAGGGAAAGACTGTGGCCTCACTGCCATTACAACGAACAGGGATACAGTTCACGAGGGTGCCAAGCACCTTCTACTCTTCATTTCAGGACTTTGTGGCTTATGATCTCTTAAGATATGGCTTAGGTGGTGGAAACTAAGTTTGTCTGAACTAAATGCTTAAGTGCAGTGCATGACTGCTACCAAACTGCACAAAATCAGTTTGGTATATTTCAAGTTCATTAAAATGGCTTCATTAAACAAAACCATGTTTTGGACAAAACCTCCTCTGACAAATAGGAATGTTTTCTTCCCCATTATGGAAAATGCAAGGCACTTACCATGGGACCTGCAAGGTTTTAGTTCAATGCCCTCAACAATATTCACCATCAACCTCCCAATGCCTGTCGCTCTTTGTGAGCGAACTGTGGTGAAAGAGAAGAGGAAAGAGAAAAGTCATTAACACGTTTCCTTGTCCATGGACTTTTCCACAAAAGATGAGACCCCCACATCCCATGCTGTACCTAAGTAGGCTTTTTCCCTCTTCTTCTTTTCAGTCTCTATGTAAAGTTCTGAAGCAGCTTTGATCTTCTGAACCCAGGCAGTCCTTCAGAAGGAAACAGAAAAAAAAGTTACCAAATACCATTTCTGTTTTTCCTCCCTGGAGCACAGCAGACAAAACTAAATCTGTCCCTCCTTCCCAACCAAGGCCCTGGCCCCACCACAGACTCTGCTACACTGAAGCTGTGTGCCTGGAAGAGATCCTATAGGAATGTGGAACACCTGCAGAAACATAACCATTCCAAGCTTGTATATCCCACCACACCAAGAAAACAAGAGAATCACAAGCTGGAGGAACTTGGTGAGAAATCAAAAGGCATAGATAACAGGTTTGCTTTCACTAAGCTTTTTGCTTTATTTTAATAAAGTAGCTTCTTGTAGCCAGAAGATAAAAGACAGCTACATTGCAGAGACAGCCAGTTTTCTTAATCCTAAAGGTTTCGTACCAAAAATCCTCCTGAGCCTCAGGACACATGGAACATAACTCAGAAAATACACAGATGATGAATGATAGTGATTCCCTATGGGCCCTTCTGGGAAATTATTTCATATTTAAGAGACTGAGTGGAAAGACTGACAGAGAAATAGGCATAGAAGAAGGGGTCCCACAGGACCTGAAGGATTTAGAAGTATTGCTGTGACCTATGAGTGAGCCTGAGTCCCGAGTGAAGTCAAAGTGACAGAATGTAGAAGTTGTGGATCCATTTCTGATCCCAAAATGAAGAGCTGCTGCTCTACATGGCATTGCAGCTGCATGCGCAGATTTGGGTCTGAACACACACCTGTATTCTGTACAGAAATCTGCTTAAAAAAACAAAACACTTAAGGACAATTCTGTCTTCCAGCTCAGCTCTAAATGGTAAATGGCAGCTTCAGAAGTACACTAAGCCTTTGATCCACAAAGGTCTTTTAAAATTAAATAGGCAAATTAATCACACAGTGATGCTAATGTTGCTCGTAGTTAGAAGCAAGTGAATGATGAAAACCTGGAGGTATCTCACCTAGAATGCTGCATTTATTTAGTAAGCAATTCTGGCACAAAAGAAAGGCAAGGGCTGTATCCCATGGGATGGAGTGAAGGTATTTGGCTAGAGTGCCCAAATCTGGATAGCAGTTCCGGTGGGTTCTCTCTATAGTGGCTGTAGAGAGGCAGGAACCTCCAGAGGGCGTTCAGCATGTGAAGATCTGGCTCCTTCCATTGACTGGGTCAGCATAGGGTGCCTAAGCTACACTCTGAAGTTCCACGAGTTAGGTAGGATGAATGCAGTGCAGAGTTTCGATGTTCCTGACTATCTCTGAGTGCTCTGACACAGAACAGATGATTGTTGCTATAGTCTGTTTTGTGCAACAAATCCTAAATTGAAAAGGCTGTGTCAATTTTCACCACCAAGGGTCTAACTGTGATGCTCATTCATTCTGTGACATAGAGGGACAGATAACATCCCAAAGGCCAATGGGGAACCATAAAAGTATGACCTTTTGCAAGAAAACTATAAGTATTAATAATAATGAATAACACTGTCAGGCAAGCAAGGAGCAAAGATGTTTTGTACGTTTTAATGCATCAGAATTTTTAGAGGCCACTCATTTGCAAACCGGCATAATGCCACGTCTATACATGGTGGTGAATTTTTCTGGACTTTCAGGTTTCATTTTTTAACAAAAGTTATCTTCCAAGAGCTAGCATTTGTGAAGAGAAACCTTTTAAATACAAGTCAGTGTAATGCTGTCTCCATAAGCTGGCCAGAGACAAAAGTCACCAGCTGAGGTTTTGAGGTTGCTACTCTTCTGATGGTTTCAGTCTGAACTGAACCAAATTAAAACTAACTGGATTTTCTCTGTTAGATTTTTGCTTCAAGTCTAATTCTGATCCGTTCCTCATTCTCATTCAACATACATCCATACAAATGCCTGCACTGGCACAAACAAACAGAAGAAGGTAGGACTGCATCTTTTGCCTTCCTTATTCTAACATAAAATGTTGTGAGATATGGCCTATGTATCTTCCCTCCTAGGCATTTCACTGCTGATGTTACTGGAATTCAGGGAACATCTTTACTTCTCCCTTCTTTTCATATACTGAATACCATGATAACATTGAGCACAAAGAATTCTCCAGTCATGTAAGATGAAGTGCTGGGAGACTGCTATGCATTTATACATCAAATACATTCACACTAGATGGTTCAAATTCAGTACTAGCATGGCCTGCACAGGTACTTACCTTTCATTAATGCTCTCAGCCCGAAGTGTATAGACTCTATCAATGTGGGAGATATGGAAGATGGGCTCATCTCCAGAAGGGTCTGTGGGTAATTTTACTAGTACCTCATTTAGAAAAATGGGCTGTAAAACATTAGGCAAAGCTAGAGTTCTACCACACAATATCTGAACAGATGCATTCAACACAGAGCAATTTACAACAGATGTCTTTTGTGCCTTAATATCTTTCCCCTTCCGCCTGCCTCCCATGGTTCTTCAGATATGTCATTTTGGAATTTTCTTATTATCAAAGATATAGGTCCCTCCACAGTCTTGGAACGCCTCTCTTGAAGTAACAAAGCAGCCTCATGAAGCATAGCAATCTCTTCTTTCCCACAAATTACAGCTAACGCTACTCTCCCCATCACTTCCTGAGACACAAGACCTCTGTTGGAGAGGCCGTTTTAGGAAAACTTCCAAAGTATCTTATCTCACTAAGGCAAACAAGCTGCTTTCTCACCATCAGGCCCTGGAATCCCCAGCATATGCCAAAGCTTTCACACCTCTTCTATATAAAGGCTATTGCCTGCATATCTACTATGGCAGCTGCTGCCTGCTATACCCACTGTTAGCACCTTAGTTATCTTAGTCACCATCAGCTTATTTTAGTCATCGCTTAGTTATCCAAGTCACCATTTAAGAGCGGTACTTACAGTTTTGTACATTTTGTATTGCAGATTAGACTTGGGGCTAAAGACCTTGTCTGTGCCAGAAGAGCCAAGAGGTTTTATGATCTGAGTCAGGAGGAGGAAATCGTTGAACAGAAAGCCGTACAGTTCCTTGTTACTCTTGGCTTTATAGAGTTTCCCGCTGTGCAGAAACTTGCGTGGTCCCAAGCAGTTTGTAACAGAATTAAATACGAGTTGCTGCGAAAAGTAGAAGAAGAAGAACAACGCACTGTATAAGGTAAAACAATCGAGGTTCCCCTGAAAGAGATCAAATATAGTTTTGAGTCCTGACATCGGTTTTCATTTGTGTCACAGGGATGATGAGCAATGTCTCTGCCTTGCGCATGATAAGCAGTGCAAGTCATAGAAATGCTTCAGGAACATTAACTTTAAGGCAGCCCATCAGTTGCACGGGGCATGGCCCGCACAGTCAGAGAAAAGCCACAAGCATTTGTGCCTCCTTTTGAATTCCTCTGCCACCCGCATGCATCTCTGTGAGCGGAACCGAGCTGATGACGACTTGGCCCAGATTAGCAGTAGTTATGCATATCATATGGCCCCTCCAAATGCTAAGCTTTCTTATTAAGGCCTAGATTTCTGAATTGTGTTTGAATGTCCCCTATTAAAGCATACCAAAAGAATTCCAGATAGCCTGCCTTTGTGTACCCATGGAGTCAGAGGACAGCTGCAGACCAGTGGCTGGAACTGGTAGAATTTAAGACTCATCTGAAGGTTGTTAGCAGATGAGCAGTGGCTTGCCCTTTCCTAAAGTGTCATTTTCAGGTTTATTTTCCCTAGGTGATAGTACAGTTCTTGCCTTCCTAGTTGGCCAAGCAGCTAGTTCTTGAGTGGCTCCTTTTACAGATCAGAAACATCTCAGTCAGAAAACCGAGTGAAGGCTGGACCACTCCTTGGCACTGATTCAAGGCTGCTACTGTTGTTACTGTGTCATCGAGCAGCCAGTTAGTCTTCCAAGTAATATTTTTTGCTTTCTAGGGTCAGACATCACATACAGAAGATAAAAGCTGCCATCTTCCTACAGGCAGTCAGCTGAAGGTGACTTTGACCCTTCTGAAATTGTTATACGTGTCTTTCTGAAACAATTAAACAGATGAAATGCAATGTTTTCCATTTTATAAACCATCCAGTGCTTGTTTTTGTTTGTTTGTTTGTTTTCTTTTAAATCTTCTAAAACTAAAACTCAATGCATATTTTGAAAATCAGGTTGTGATCAGTCTGCCTCTATTATCTTTGCCAATAACAGGGAGGCCACCAAAATATCCTCCAATGTTTTGCAGGGTATACCAACACAATTATTTTCTTTATAGTTTCAGCAAAGAAGCTTAGTGCATTACCTTAAAAAATAGTATGCAACTGTAAGCAGTGATTCTCTCTGTAAAGTCTTGAGAGAGACTTGATTGGTATTCTTGAGTTTCCAAAATGCATACAAAGTTTTATCACAAAAAAATATTTCTGTGATTAAAGCACTCCAGGATGGTCAGGATGAGATACAGCAGTACAACAACTGCTGTATTATACACAGTTACGAAACTGGAAAGTCGTGGTTAAAAATTGCAGCATTGAAGCTGGCACTAGTCCAGAGGCAGGCAACAAAAGCAGCATTTATCATATAGAAGGCAATAACACCAGCAGCAAAAAAGGATTACGTGCAAGAGTGAAAGGGAGCCAAAGAAAGATGAGAATGAAGGATTGAAGATTATATGATTTGATTAATTACACTGTTTGTCCCCTGATGCAGTGCCGTAAGTGAGCCATGGTTTCTTCCCGACCGGTGAAGAAGTGCACCCACATTTGCATTACTCCAGATAAAACATTTTTTTTTACCTCTGACAGGCCTTCACATTGAACGTGAGCCTGGATCCACTCCAGCCTATCTGAATTTTCCTTCTCCCGCACACCTTCATTTACTTGAGAACATAATTCTTCTGCTTTCTCAAGAGCATGCTTCAAGTGACTGTGGTCTGGGTGGTTTTCAGGAGTGTTTTCTATTATCTACAGATAAATAAAATACATTAGCCTTTTCTGTTATCTACAGTTAAAATTTATTTATAGTACACTTCTGTTTTATGGCTTTATTTTCACCACAGCCAGACAGAGCCAGTGTGTTTCAAATTTATTTTCTTCCTTGACAAATGTGAAAAATAGGCAACAAACTCACAGTCTCTTTGTGAATGGCTGAAGTGAATGCCCGCCTGCAGAGCCTTTACATCAGTATATTGCTCACTCTTCTGACATAAGTATGCAAATTCCAGCCATATACAGAAATATAACCATGACAGTTTAAGGATTCTCTTAAATTCCAATATCCAATTTATAATTCTTTCCTGCGAAAGCCTTAGGCCAAGTTCAATAACATTATTCAGGATGGCAAGCGTTAGGCAACAAATGAAAGTTAGGCAAGGGCTGTAAGTCATCCATCCATGTAAGCTGCATAGTAAGGTAACTTGCAACAATTTGACATTCAGGCTTGCACACTGAATGTCATTTACCAGACTATGGGAAGGGAATGACACTCTGGAAAATGGCAAAGATGAGCATGAGATTGACTCCCCTTATCTGAATTTTAAAGTTTTCACTCAGCATTTACTGCCTTCTGGTTCTTTGTGCACAAGTTTCACCTCTGCCCCTAATGGAAATCTGGAGTCATTTCACCGAAGCCAAGTAAGTTACCACATTTGCTCTAGTGTGATCAAATATAAAAGGATACTCCATGTTGCCTAGCACATCAGATACCTGACAATGATAAAGATTAACACAAACAGGGAAACTACCTTGAAAACAAGCTATAAGCAAAGCAGCATCAAAAACCATCATCTTTGCAAGAGAACGTACATTTTTAATTATTAGTGGGTATCTTGTTACCCGTTGCATAGGCTTTAGTAGAAAACTTGATAGTGGCATTCCTTTACAGCGAGGATCCATTGCTAACCTCTGAAACATTAGAGAGGTAAAAGGGTGTTAGTCAGTTTGTTTAAAACCTTGCAAAATGAGCTCCTCCGGCAAAAAAGAAAAAGGTAAGGCAACAAATGAACACCACGCCCCAGCTCAATCTGTTCTTAGATCCCAAGTGATAGCAGTGCAGTAGAATTTTCTGTATTTTTAACAACATATTTTTAACTGCCGGGCCTGTACAGGAGAAGGGCCTCTCATTCCTGTTCCTGCATTTAACAGCAAAACCCTTATCAAACAAAACAAAGTATTTTATGGCTCTGTAGTTGTTTGAAAAAAATGCATTATTTCAATGAAAATGTAATCCTTTAATGAGTACTTAAATCTGAAGATTCTTCATTCTAGCCCAACACAGAGCACGATTTGAGACCACGTTTTGCAAATTAGCGAAATGCTGCTCTAAATTTACAGCATACAAAATTCATGGTGATTGCTTCTTTTCTTACTTTAACAAACTCCTTGAACTCGGGGACTTCATCTGTCTTCTGCTGGATGAGCGCTGCCCCATTGAGCTGGCAGCTACAGAACCGAATGTAAGGCTGCATGTGTGGCAGCTGAGCCGTCAGTATGTCACCAATCATCTTCACCGGCATCTTCTCTCCAGACATCTTCTTACGCACACGCAAAGCCCTAAACATCAAAAGGTCACGTGTGCTTCATAAGCAGACCACTATGGAATGATTCCTCATTTATGAAATAAATGGTTTGATTCTTATTCATTATTGAAATAAAGAGGCCCTTAATAGGTCATAGATCAGCCACAAGATTTATCGCATATTGTAAGAACACAATAATCAAGATTGCACTCTCAGCCAACAACATTTTTCCCTCTTGCGGTAACCAAGCTATGATTTGACATTAACTTAATGCAATGCCTGATCAGATAAAATATAAAAAGGAACATTAATTTCCTTTCCTATTAGTTTAGAGAGTAATAGATACGCTCACGCTCATGAACGAGGGATAAAAACCTTACTACTACTTCAAGCTCAAACCTACTACTAGCTTTCAGCCTGGTTTCCTAAGGAAAGGAGGTTTATTGTCATTGAGTTGCCTGCATTTGTCCTATCACTGTCATAACTTCTCAACTGGTGGGTCATTTTAAAGACATTTTACAAATAAAGGAGGTATCTCAAAGTTATGGACTCGATGATCTTAAGGGTCTTTTCCAACCTAAATGGTTACAAAATTCCTGTAAGTTCAACGAAAATTATCAGCTTGGTAGGGAAAAAAGAAACTTTATTAGTCCTTTTGCTTATGAAGATGCAGGTTTAACTCAATTCTTGCTCAGTTTCTCCGCAATGACCAGACATGCAGCCTGCGTGCACGAGCCTCCAAGCCAGCAGCAGCACTTAGTGTGTCTCGCTGAAGCAGCAGGGATGGGTGAGAAGGAAGGAAGTAGGAAGAGTGGAGACATCAGAGGCCACACAGAATGAAGGGAGAAATAAAGGTACTTGCACTGCGTGGAGTTTCTCGGCAGAGAGTTGGGGTTGCAATACTTGGGAGACTTTGAAAGGAAGGGTGCTGGGTACACTGGACACAAATCCATAGGAAACCAGGCTTTCTTGGCACCAGTTCTCAAAAAACCAGCTCATTGAGGTGCTGCAATAACTATAGGAATGCATCAGCTAACTTGGAATAGGGAAGTAGAGGTTGTAGCGCCTTGTTTTGCATTCATGGATAATAGGACTGAAACTGGGTATGGGCTGTAGCAGAGGAAGTAAAGGTCTACTGTGGGACTGTGGGGAGCCTTGGCAGGCACTACTCTCCTGAAGAGTTTGATCTTGTCTTCTAGGGCATATGTACACCAAGAGCAAAGTAAGTGCAAATACTTACTCAGCAATGAACTGCTGGATTTTTCTCAACAACAACAGCAAGTCCTAGCAAACATTGTTCAGGTCTTATTTTTTCCAACAAAGAAAAATGCATGGCCCTTTTGGTTACTACTTGCTTAAGTGGCAAATACTTTCATGCAGCTAAAAGGAGAAGCAGGGGGAGATGCCCATGATTTTGTTATTGTTAAGTATGGGGGAAAAAAACTTACTTCAGTAGTTTTATATTGCACATAATCAGCTCCTTCCAATTAACAAAAATCATAGCAACTTCTTTTTCTGTTAGCAGCTCAGACTCCATTAGTGGTTTCTGGAAGATCTACGGATTTAGAAAATTAAGCAATTTAGAAAGTATATGGTAAGTATCTTACTTACTTACATCAGTCTTAGTTAAGCAACTGATGTTGCTCATTTCCTTAGTCTGGAAATGAGAAAATGTCACACCAGAGTAGCACTTGACACACAGTGGAACAGACTTCAAACATGTGCTGTGCCCTAGAGATCCAGTGTTCCCTGCTAATATGTTAGTGAGTGGCACAGGGCTTTAAAATACAATACTCTAAATTTGTGTTGGTATTAATTATGACACAGATAATCTATTTGAAACTTGGGAATTTTAGTTAGGGGTGTCCAGCAAAATATCCCAGGATTATTTTGATAATACAACTTAAAATACATTTTACTTTGGACTCTTTTATGGAAGTTCTGATTTATCTCATCTGATTTATCCCAGGTCTGCACAGCTTGACCTCTTTTTCAATAAAAGGGCTTTCCCTTTCTGTCAAAAGAATTGTCTAAGTCAGTTGCCTGTACTAATTCAATTTTTTCCACATAAGAGATGCGCCTTGTAACATTTAAAGAAAATCACTGCAAGTGATAGCTGACTGCCACTGTGAACATAGCAACTGGTACATAATGTGCTTCAAGCTTTAGGAAGTTATACATGAGTAATAAATATTCAAAATCAGGACCAAAAAGGGTTTACTAGAATGATACTTTAAACAGTCTTTTGGTGATGGTAACACAAGAGCTGACATTAGTTGCACCCTCACCCGCACATGCATGTATATATCTATAGAAGTAGATATATAGATTAAAATTTCATACAGATCATCCATAGGAAGTCAAACACAGCAGTGATACAAAATAAGTTTGCACAGTGAAATTATTGATTTATATTAAAGAGATGAGTGATTAAAACCTGCTCCTAGAGCTGCTGTGCTGTCTTACCTCCGTGACCAACTGCAGATCATTTACATAGTTCTCTTCTGTGACAATGAGCTCGTGGATGTATCCCTGCCTTTTTCTTTCAGTAGGTGTCAGCATATCCAGAAGATGTAAGTCTGCACACCCTGGAAAACACAAAAGGATCCTAGATTTTACTTATGGTCTTTCAGATCCATAGCAGTTCAAACTTAATGTTCTTAATGAACAGTAACTACTGCCTTTTTGGTTCACTTAATCATTATTCACATGTAATGGCACAATGTTAATGATGTTTTATCTCCTAGTGACTCAAAACATTTTATTTAGCACATTAAAAAAACAAACAAACAAACAAAAAATAAAAAATCAGGGCCATTTTTATATTACATGTTTTCTCTGATTGCAAATCTTTAGAAGTCCCCCTCACCACTACCTGCCCATTTCCAGCCTCACTGTCCCTTTTAGTTGTGTCATTCAACTGAAGCCACACTGTAAAACAAACCCCCATATGGATGGCTGTTAATAAAAAAGGGGGCAAAGACTTCATCTGGTATTGATATCAAAGAAAAAAAAAAAAAAAGAGATATCCTAAAAGGAAACAGAATTAGGAAGGAGTGCTACAGTGACTTATGGTCTGACAGACACTTTTGAATTTCAGCCAATTTATACTCTAAACTCAAGGTTAGCCTTTATTGTTCTAGTCAAAGTAGGTATCATAATGAAGAAGGTCCTGCAGAGCTTGCTTACTTCTTCACGCTTCAATTAAAAATTGCTTCTAAATTTTTAAAGGACATGAGCCAGAAGGCACTTATGTTAGTGGAGATGGCTCCACAGATTTCATAAATTTATAGGCCAAGCCAGGGAGGTTTATTATTGTTCTCCTTTAACTTTAGAAGCATAGGAAAAGTTTGTAATTAAGAACTCATCTTCCCTCAGTTTTGTCCTTTAATTTTCACAAACCACCTTCCATGTAAAAATGCTAGGATTTTTATATAAATTCTAGAATCTCAAATTTTATTTTCTATTCAGAATTAGAGCAGAACATTTCACTGCAATCTTTTCTGTAAGTCAGTATTTTTCAGCTGAGCTTGATTAAATTCTTCTGAGACTGTCAAGCAGAATATTTTCTTCCAGTTTCACTTTTCACACTACTTTTATTACTTTTCTCCATAAAATAAAATGTATTTCAAAAAGCAAAGGTAAGGTGTTTCTAAATTTCCATTTCAAATACACAGTCAAAATTCTTCAGTTTAATTCTTCCCCCCTCCTCCCCCTCAGCAAAGTATGGGAAAATTCAGCATGTTCCCCATTGAAACAAACCTTTCTTATGGACTAGGCTCTGACAGAGATATATTCAAGGGGACTTTCACTTCATGGGGTTTAAAACAGTTAAGGCTTTTTTTTACGTTGTTCACCAGCATCAACAATGACACCAACCTACTGAGATCTGACAGGGACAGTTTTTGATCAAGTTGTTCATATAAGGCTTTCACGAAGTGAACTGCTACTGCTCCTAATCACATCACGCTCCAGCCAACTCCATCAGTTCTTTGCATATAAAGTTAATACTTAGATAGCATTTACTGCATTTTTAGCTTCCTGAACGTAACCCAGGAGCTGATTCTGCACTATGCCACTAGCAAGGTCCATCTGTACCACCATTAAGATTTTCACGGACTGTTTTCAACTGCTGTTTCAACTACTCTGTGCTCCTGAAAAGGTAATGATAGATTTGACTTAAAAAAAAAAAAAAAGTAGATACAGACAAGGTATTTTCTTTTGTAATTAAGAAGCTGAGAAAAGATCAGATGGGAAGCATAGTATCTTGCAGTCCTTTAGAATATGTAGTTGAAATTTTGCTTGAAATACAAAGTAGGTTTTGAGAAATATCAATTCTTTTGCCAAAATAATCAAAGCACTACTAGGCACAATTCAAAAGCCACAGGTTTCATTTCTGTTTAAGAAATGGCTGCTTTCAAAGCATTTACTTAGTTACCGTGTCAATCAGATGTACAAGAAACAGAATTAGTTCTCCCCGTGCACTGTCAGCTTCATTAAAAGTGAACAGTGTTTAATTATTTTTCTCCAAAGACTGGGGACGTTTACTGTTCAAAGATGCTGATGACCTTGGTCTGAAGTGTTGTTTCCAACCACCAGCCTTTTAGAGGAAGCATTTAACATTTTGAATTATGATATATTTTAGCAGCTAGCTTGACAGCCAGCCAGCTGGGATGTCAATGGTCTACTCTGAACTTCAACAAATGGGCCACTTTTGAACACTAGATATTTGGGAAATTAACCTGCTTGAATCTGGGCAGAACATGCAGAAGATATTTTTCTGATAAGGGATTTTCTTCATGAGGCACACAAGCACCAATTTTTTTATTTTCTTTATATTAAGAACACCAAAGAAGAACTGGGTTCCTTTCCAAGGGGAAATGTCAGGCCACGGGACTCTAGGTAGTTTTTCATGGACACCAAAGTACTGTGCAAAGTACTTTTATGAACTTCAAAATCCCACTTGCAGCTGTAATAATACCATTCATTAATTCAGTCCGCTAAAAAGAGACTCTTCAAAGTGCTCTCGATGCCAGACATTTGCACCAACAGATGGGAAACTTTTGCTGTGGATAAAGTGTGGGACCTTACCACAGTGTAGAATTGGTTAATGTTTCTAACTTCAAGCACACAGATATGTACACATGCACAGAGCCATTCAGGTACTTAAAATTAGGCACTGGGATTTGTCTTCAGTTATGGAGTGCCTAATTTTTTCATATTTTCTCTCCTGCTCTGAGAAAGCAGAATGTCAGATCCCATCTGGAAAGTGCTGAATTTTCATCCTGAGCTACAACCAATCCAGTAAACTCAGAAAAGAATTTGGAAATTACAATAGCTAACTTGGTGTGTTCACAGAACTGTGAACATGTAAATGTCTGCCCTTTAACTGAATAACCAATATGACCCCAAGGAGAGGCGTTCTCACACATTCACCATTCATTCTGTTTGCACTTCCAGAACCACCATTACAAATGCTGTAACTAAAAGTCCACGAGTAGATCTCCTGCCACTGTAGGACCCATAGGACTAGAAATTCAAAAACTAATTTCAATTATCATTCTAAGAAGTAAACTTGTTATTCCTTTTCTTTACATTGTCAGCCCTGTAGTCTTACAAACTAGCCACTAAGCTTGAAAGCAGTGTGCAAGACATGCTGCGTTTTCAGAAGGCTGGTTCTGCTGGAGAACTCACTGATCCACGTAAACGGGCACCACTTCTGATTTCTTCTCATTTGGGGAGATCTTCTGAAGCTCATGTTGGCCCAGTCCATAATGCCAAGACCACAGCCCACAGGCATCTTTTCTATTATGGGTAACCAGAAGCAGTAAAAAATTATGGTATGGTTTTCTTCCAAAACCTTAAGCGGGGAGAAATAGCACTCCTGGCACCATGATGGCATTCCTTCACTCAAATGAAAGCATTTCATCATTCAGCCTTCTTATCAGCTAGCTTCAGATGCAACCACCAACTTCCCTTCAATATCTTGTGGGATGGACCCTCCACTGACAGACTACCTCAAGCTTTTGCTGAGGACAGTGCAGAGTCTGGTGATCAAACAGGTCTCTCCATCTCTAGCATCTGTGATGCAAAATGCCCTTTCACAGCTATTTTCAACAATTTCAGCATGTTTATAAATTCTCAACTGGAGTAGCTGAGCTTATTAGTAGAGCAGAGCATTTTCTTCTGGGACAGACAGAAGCAGGCTCTAGAAACAAGTCTGAAAAGTTGCACCTGCAAAATATTAAGCAACACCTGGTTTTTGCCCAGACCAGATACCACCAACTCGTATGCCTCCTCCTCCTGTTCACACCAGTCAGCTAATACCAGCTGGGGGGATTGCCACTGCCAATCCATACAAGCCAAGCAACCGACTCAAAGACCTTTTGTAACCATTTCAATTTCTGCTCACCCCCCCATTTTTTTTTTTTGTTTTAAATTCTAGAACATGCCTGAGTGCTAAAGGCAAGTTTTGTAGTTCTTAACACACACTTCTGATACAACTACCATCATCTTCATTTTGCAATAGCAAAATCTTTCTGCAGTGTTTTAGGTTAATAACTTAGTTTCTATAAGAAAAAAAAAAAAAAAAAAAAAAAAAAGAGTTTTAGTATTCAATCAAGGGAGGGAGGTGAAGAAGAAAGGTGATACAGCTGGGAAGGAAACACACTAAATCCTTTCAGAAAAACACACAAGATATCTAGCACTCCCTCGACAGAATCTGCTTGGAGGGAATAAAATCCTACATGTGAGGGCACAGATGCATCTAAAAGTATAAATAGGCTGAGCTAACTGATTCCTGGACTGGTTATCTCCCATCAGGTAACTTTAGATCTCACCTCTGAATTATGACCTATTATGACCATGACCTATCTTGAGCCCCTGATCACTTACTGTACAATAACGGCAAATAAGCCAAGAACATCAGCCACAGATCCAAACAGAACCCAACAGTCCAATTTCACATTGTCTTCCACAAAACCAAAGATGTTGTATAGGTTTTTCCTTTGGAGTCCAAAACATGGTAACTAAATGTAGTATTCCAGAAGTTAAAATACAATATTTTATTATTTTTTTCACTTTCTAGGGCAGACCTCCAGCCATCATCTTTCCCAGCTTCAGGCTTTCCCCCCCAAAATAGAATTAAAGTGAAGGAATCAAAGCAGATTTATTTGAACACTCATTTAGATCCAGAATTACTCCAACGTATGAAACAACTCAGCAAAGAAAACTGCACTTGACAACATCAGTGCGGTGGAGAAAACACGAATCCAGTTTCAGCCACCTAGGCCAGGGCACAAAAAACATTTATCTATCTGTGATATGATTTGAGCCCAGTTTGGACCAGCACTCTGCCAGTGCTGGCACCAATTCACAGCCCTACACTGGTAGGTATCAGCGAAACCGGCAGCATCAGGTCGGTCGGCTGTGAGTACAAACTGGTACCTGGACAGACCGAATGCAGAAGTTGGGAACTGCCTGGCTTACAGACACAGATCTTTCCTCTTGCTGCCAGGGCCAGCGGCTGCTGAGGGTTCAGGCTCAAATAGGTAGGTAGGGCATGAAGAAACAAATTAGAAGCTTGTGGTAGAAAACAGCCCAATTCTGTGATCAAGGAGGATCATAAGTCCACAGGGAACTCCACACCTTCTAAAAGTTCTATGTGCACCTGCTGTTGCAAAAATACTTTGAGAATAAACATCTTTCCATTTATAGACACTAACAGCTACCTTTTCCATTAAATACTTAAATAAAATTATTCCACAAGATTGAACTTGTTCTAAAATTTGACTTCTTATTCTGTGTTGCTCCACGGGATTAATAAATGCTACAGAAGAAGAGTTACAGGCTTGGTTCAAATTAGTTTCTGGCTGTATGCAGACATTGCAATCTTAATTTTTGTGCTGAGCAGCAGCGCTACAGGGCTACAGGGGTAATTCTCAGGGTTTGGTTTTTGGTTTAAAAAGAAGTTTCCAAATTAAGATGTATGGAAAAGAGAGAAGAATGGAAGAACTCTGAAACTTGCTATAACAAGTTACAGAAATTTGTTGTGTATATCAGAATTATGTTTCCACGTACTATTGATGTTACTAGGTTATGCCAGATATTTAAAATAACTGCCACGATTTCTCCTCACATGGACAATAACTCAAACTGAATCCTTATCCATGGTAAAGCACTCCTTTCCAAACTATCAAACAACAAGTACAAAAGCCTATAAAGTCTACATGCAGGAAATGAAGTCTTTGTGAAAATAACTTATATTTTTTAACTGTATCCAGGACAACCTTCTGAAAACATTCTTTCAGGGTTTGGAATCAAAAGGTCACCTCAGCACTATTTAGCTAAGTAGCAGCTCGTTATCCAGTTGTTTGTGTGCATGAGCTTAGCTTGCAATTCGACTGATTAAATGATATTTGAGCTATATTGTCCCTGGACTTACTGTGGTTGTCTAAAAAGAAGTTTAAAAAAGGCATTTATTGTAATCAAAGAGAATTGCATATAAGGAGCTATTTAACAAGAAGTTAAATAGCTGGAGTCAATAATCACAAAGAATTAAAAGAACTGCTTTAAAAGCAGAGAACAAGACCAGAATGTGCAGTTATTTTGCTGCCTCATAGGAAGGCTATGCAAATAGGCCATTTTAAAATGTGTTCAGTGAGCTCACGGGGATTGAAAGATGTCACTGAAGCTCCAAAAGAATTGAGATTTAAACAAAACTGATTCTGAAGACAAAGAAAAGCATTCTTGATAAATCCATGTCTTAGAGTCTAAGTTGTCTCAGATTTAAAGCACTGGAATTTATATTAACAAATCCCCTGAATAAATGTTTGTGGAAATTTTTCCTCAGCAGCTGAATACAGAGGAAAGATGGGAAACACATTGGGATTCTGGAGCGAGTCCAAAGAAAGGTAATGAAGCTGGTGAGGGGTCTGGAGAACAAGTCTTATGAGGAGCATCTGAGGAAACTGGGGTTGTTTAGCCAGGATACAATAAGGCTGAGGGGAGACCTTGTCGCTCACTACAACCACCCAAAAGAAGGTTGAAGAGAGCTGGGGGTCAGTCTCTTCTCCCAAGTTACAGGCAATAGGACGAGAGGAAATGGCCTCAAGTTGCACCAGGGGAGGTTTAGATTAGATATTAGGCAAAATTTTTACACTGAAAGGGTTATCAAGCATTGGAACGGGCTGTCCAGGGAAGCGGTAGAATCACCACCCCAGGGGGCATTTAAAAAACATGTAGATGTAGTGTCGAGAGACATGATTTACTGATGGCTTTTGTGAGTGTTAGGNAGCCCTACACTGGTAGGTATCAGCGAAACCGGCAGCATCAGGTCGGTCGGCTGTGAGTACAAACTGGTACCTGGACAGACCGAATGCAGAAGTTGGGAACTGCCTGGCTTACAGACACAGATCTTTCCTCTTGCTGCCAGGGCCAGCAGCTGCTGAGGGTTCAGGCTCAAATAGGTAGGTAGGGCATGAAGAAACAAATTAGAAGCTTGTGGTAGAAAACAGCCCAATTCTGTGATCAAGGAGGATCATAAGTCCACAGGGAACTCCACACCTTCTAAAAGTTCTATGTGCACCTGCTGTTGCAAAAATACTTTGAGAATAAACATCTTTCCATTTATAGACACTAACAGCTACCTTTTCCATTAAATGCTTAAATAAAATTATTCCACAAGATTGAACATGTTCTAAAATTTGACTTCTTATTCTGTGTTGCTCCACGGGATTAATAAATGCTACAGAAGAAGAGTTACAGGCTTGGTTCAAATTAGTTTCTGGCTGTATGCAGACATTGCAATCTTAATTTTTGTGCTGAGCAGCAGCGCTACAGGGCTACAGGGGTAATTCTCAGGGTTTGGTTTTTGGTTTAAAAAGAAGTTTCCAAATTAAGATGTATGGAAAAGAGAGAAGAATGGAAGAACTCTGAAACTTGCTATAACAAGTTACAGAAATTTGTTGTGTATATCAGAATTATGTTTCCACGTACTATTGATGTTACTAGGTTATGCCAGATATTTAAAATAACTGCCACGATTTCTCCTCACATGGACAATAACTCAAACTGAATCCTTATCCATGGTAAAGCACTCCTTTCCAAACTATCAAACAACAAGTACAAAAGCCTATAAAGTCTACATGCAGGAAATGAAGTCTTTGTGAAAATAACTTATATTTTTTAACTGTATCCAGGACAACCTTCTGAAAACATTCTTTCAGGGTTTGGAATCAAAAGGTCACCTCAGCACTATTTAGCTAAGTAGCAGCTCGTTATCCAGTTGTTTGTGTGCATGAGCTTAGCTTGCAATTCGACTGATTAAATGATATTTGAGCTATATTGTCCCTGGACTTACTGTGGTTGTCTAAAAAGAAGTTTAAAAAAGGCATTTATTGTAATCAAAGAGAATTGCATATAAGGAGCTATTTAACAAGAAGTTAAATAGCTGGAGTCAATAATCACAAAGAATTAAAAGAACTGCTTTAAAAGCAGAGAACAAGACCAGAATGTGCAGTTATTTTGCTGCCTCATAGGAAGGCTATGCAAATAGGCCATTTTAAAATGTGTTCAGTGAGCTCACGGGGATTGAAAGATGTCACTGAAGCTCCAAAAGAATTGAGATTTAAACAAAACTGATTCTGAAGACAAAGAAAAGCATTCTTGATAAATCCATGTCTTAGAGTCTAAGTTGTCTCAGATTTAAAGCACTGGAATTTATATTAACAAATCCCCTGAATAAATGTTTGTGGAAATTTTTCCTCAGCAGCTGAATACAGAGGAAAGATGGGAAACACATTGGGATTCTGGAGCGAGTCCAAAGAAAGGTAATGAAGCTGGTGAGGGGTCTGGAGAACAAGTCTTATGAGGAGCATCTGAGGAAACTGGGGTTGTTTAGCCAGGATACAATAAGGCTGAGGGGAGACCTTGTCGCTCACTACAACCACCCAAAAGAAGGTTGAAGAGAGCTGGGGGTCAGTCTCTTCTCCCAAGTTACAGGCAATAGGACGAGAGGAAATGGCCTCAAGTTGCACCAGGGGAGGTTTAGATTAGATATTAGGCAAAATTTTTACACTGAAAGGGTTATCAAGCATTGGAACGGGCTGTCCAGGGAAGCGGTAGAATCACCACCCCAGGGGGTATTTAAAAAACATGTAGATGTTTTGTCAAGATGTAGTGTCGAGAGACATGATTTAATGATGGCTTTTGTGAGTGTTAGGTTGACAGCTGGACTCAATGATCAGAAAGCTCCCTTCCATCCTAGGCAATTCTATGACTCTATGAAGTTCTTCTCAAGGCAAAGAAAAAAACCTTGAACAAAAAACCCCACCACCACTTCCAGTAGTCTCTAAATCCAGTCTCCTCTATAGCTCTTCAAGTGACAGCTCATTTTCCTGAGCTCCTGTGCAAAGAAAAAAGGTACTTCACAAATGAAAATTAATACAAAGAATGAGTTCAGTTGACTAGGCGGTGGTAAGACTGCTCTTTTTCTTAGCATTGACTTAAAATACAAATAAAATTGAAAACTTCTGAGTGATTTCTTATTTTTATCTGTGACAATCTTGTTTCAACCTTGACTGGGACTACTGCCTACTGGCTTTGCAGACACAAATTCAAGGACTGAAGAAAGAAGAGTGTGGTCACACTTCCATTGCAGGAGACAAGATTTTTGGAAATAGGTTTGCTTGCTGCAGTCTGGATCTGCAAGACTGGGAGGGGACCATGTACCTTAGGAGATTAAAGAACTTTTCAGATGCACCAGAAAGGAAGAGAGAGGGTCAAAACTGGATTAAGACTGAAAAAACATTTTTTTGATGGTAACAATCCATTTTCTTTATTAAAGAGTTAGTTTCTTACTCCCTTTCTCATATCTCTATATATATGTGCGTGTGTGTAAATATGTACACGCAAACACACACAAAGCAATCCAGACAGGTAAGGAAGAATACATGCAATATCTTGTTCCCTGCTGCTCAAGGAAAAAAACTGATTATGAGGAAGATTAAACACTACCATGCCAAGCTATAGTAGTACACTAAAGAACTTTAATAATTGAGTAAATAACCTTTATAAGTATTTCAAAATGTATATGGATATAAGCCACAATGATTTGAATATCTTCGTTTAGGACATCTTAGATGTGTTTTGAGGTTCTTGGGAGTTAAGTGTTCTCAACAATAATAGAGTGATTGACGAAGCTGTTCTGTTGAGTAATAGACAGTACTCCATTTGAGGAGTCCTGGAGCAACATGTGTAATGTGTTATGTGTGTATGTGTACATCTGTGTTTGCCTGTCTGTCTGTCTACAGAGGGACAATTTCAGGTTGTTCTTTTCCCTTCAGTGGAAAACTGACCCCAAGAGCTTTTAGAGCACTGTGGTTTTGAAAATCTTTTATGAACCATTGCTCTCAGCAGTTTTAAGAAGCATGTCAGGAAACATGTAGCCTGCAGATTATTGTAATAGCTTTATTTTTCTTGTCATTTGAATTAAGGAAAAAAGAAGCAGCATCTGAATCCCCTCTATCCAAAGTATTGCAAATATTTCAATATGTAGAGAAAGTATGTTTCTGGCCTGAAGTTATAAAAACCAAAATGTCCCTTAGGACAAATGCTTTTAGTCTAGTTATAAATCTTTCAATACAACAGCTCATTATTGGAAAATAGAGATACTCTTTCATTAAAATAACATTTTAATGCACAAAATATTGAAATAGTGGAGTAAAATCTGGCTACATCATTCTCAGTAAGTAAAACAATGGATAAATGAAAAAAATTGTGCATGTTAATTTCTACCCTAAAAAGAAGGAAAATCTGTGCAATTGTGCATGTTTTAAGACTAGAGCTTCTGGCATAAAACACAGAGCATAAGTCAATGTAAACCCACAGTAAAACGACAAAGTACTCTTAATTCATCTATCAGTATAGTGTTCAAAAATACGAACAGGTTTGTAACACGTAGAAAGCATTGAATAAAGAAAGGTGCAAAAGGTTGCAGATAATTGTGATCAATCTGAGTAATTATATTGAAATAATATTCAAAGAAACAAAACAAGTGTCATTCTGAAATTAAACAGGTGGGCTTCAGGCTATTCTGGTGGCAAATCCATTACATGCACTAATGCCACTTGGTGAATTCTGTGTGCACAGCAACAAGACAACAAACACATTTTAGTCTATCTTTTATATGAAGAATTTAATTATCTATACATGTAACTAATTTTAAAGGCTGTATTACAGTTGTTAAAGCTGCAGGTTTTTATATATTTATATAATTTACATTCATATTGATGAAATACTGAAGTGCAATTGAATAAGGAGCTTCACTTGTTCTTTGCACCGCATGAATGGTCAGAAGGAGGGAGATGGGGTAGGATTAGAAACACTACAACACTGCCAGCATGAAATTGAGAAGTAAATGAAATACATAAACCAGAACATAACTAAATAAAGTATATTAGTAGAACGGCTATATTGTGCTTGAGGCATCGGGAAGAGAGGGTTTCTGCACTGACAGCACCAGGCATTTCATCAAGAGCTTGTAACTAATGCTGGAAAGACAAACATGGCTTAGCTACAGCACATCTACTACATAAACTTGACTGTAAGCTCCATTTAATATTAATTTGTATAAATTCCACAGTCTAGTTTAAAAAAATTGTAAACATTGGAAATTAATTGCAGGGAGATATATCTATACATTCTTTCTTGTCAGGAAAATTACTTGTTCAAAATGTGTTGTTCCATAGTCATAAGAAAGTAAAGACGAGAAATCAAACTTCATGTAACCAAGATGAAAATCAGGAAAATTAATTCTCAAATCCTACGTGAATATAGCATTCTATTGATCTCTGATACTAACCAGAACATCTGAGACAAACACAAACCAGGGTGTTTCTTAACTGTATGCAGCTACAAGTAATGTGCAAAATAAAATTAACATAACTGGGACAACATTATGCAAGGTTAATATCTCTTGCATTGGAAGGAAGTCGAGTTCTTCTCTCCACAATGTATTACACACTCAACAAGGAACACCTGATACATACAATACAGTAACTACAACAAAATACCTTATCTGTAATTGGGCACAATTAAAGGTCCTTAAACTGATTTAACTCCTTCTGTTCTTTTGTAATTAAAAAAAAAAAAAAAAAAAAAAAAGGACATATTGACAACACTGGACAAGTGAACAATAAAAAAGAAAGATACATAAAGTCTCAAATCTATGGACATTTGGAACAATTTTAATAGCACATGCAGCATTCCTTGATAGTGGGTCTTTTTGCACAAACAAAATTGCAATGAAGGAATTTAATTTATACTTTTCCTTTAAAAGGCTAAAATATATATTCAAAAATAATTTTAAAACTACTGAAAGCACCTGTGCAAAGGTGGAAAAATTAGCTTGGTAACTATGAAAGCCGCAAAAGGACCCACTATCCTCTGATTTTTTTTGTGTTTTTTTGTTTCATTTTAATTTTGCGTCTATATCTGTAGGTAATTAACTCAAACATTGCGATTACATGCAACTAATGTAAAATGAGGTAAACTGCTCTGCAGTGTGTTCTTCTACTCAGAAGGCAGTAGATGATCATGCTGGAAGCCACATGATCAAGGCTGCATCTCCCATCATCCCTCTGGGCAGTGATATGGGATAGTGGGTCTCTTTGAGGACTTTCAAGCCTGAGTGGGGGATGGACAACATATGATTCCTAGAAAAAGGAGGAAAACAACACATAAGCAAAACAAAACAATGAGCAAATTCAAGCTAGGAAAATGAGTCAGGCATGTAAACAGCATGGTGCAAAAATGATAAAGGGTAACATGCTACAAAGGGGATGGGAACTAAAAATAAAACAAACATAAAATAAGGTTTGCATTACAGAAGGTCTTCAAAGAGACTTTGACAAGTGCAGCAGTGGTGAGGCTTTGAGTTCTGCAAACCACAGCAGAATCACAGCAATGCTGCATGTTTCATCTTGAAGTACTACACAAATAATCACAGCAAGGCAGCAGAGAGGGTCACTTACATTGCTGGCTCGGGTCCATGTCTGTTGTCAGCTTCACATAGTTGGATGGAAAGAGACCCACTTGTCCATTCACCTCCCCTTTCCACCAGTCTGGGTCTTCCTTGTTAAGGACGTTTATAATCTGGCCTTTATTGAACGCTAGCTCATCGTCATTCTGTGCAGTGTAGTCATACATGCCAATTACTTGGCACACTGTAAGATAAAGGAAGAGGTCTATCGCACTGGTAAAGTCTCAGCAAAACGTAAACTATGCATAAACTGACTAAGAACACTACAGATGGTACAGGACAGTTCCAAGACATTACACTGATCTGAACCGGTTCTGTGGCCCTGTAGCTAAGCACTCAACAAATTGGCTCAAGATGATTAAAAACCCCCAAATTTTCCTAGCAGCCTTGTTCTCATGCAGCTTACTGCGGGGTCAGGGATCACATTAGGGAAGGCAGAGCACAGCACTGCAAACTGAGCTGCCTGGAACTGTACACAAGATACTTTTAGTTGGAAGTCCTCAACGGTAGAAAATTTTGCTAAAATTTTAAATTTTAGGAAAAGTCAATCATTCAGGGATATTAGCTTTCTATTGACACTTCTCTTTCACCTTCTGCCCCACCCCCCACCCTGAAAGCATCACATTTGTTGTATATTTATAAAAACAGCATTTTGCATCATCATCAACCTGTTCTGAAAAGTATCTTTTCCCACAGAACTGGTCAATGGACAGAAGTCTCAGAAACTAAGTCTCCTGAACTCTCACTACCTGAAGCCTTAAAAAGGCACTTTTCTTGTTAGTACCAGACAGGCTCAGCACAGCTCTGTAACTCAAGAGGAAGCCAACAGTGATATCCCTGTACTACCACCAAGACATCAGGAACATACAGATCTTGGAAAGAATGAGAAAAATAAAGAGCATCCCAGGCCACTGAAGCTGCCCTATTGGCACCACAGGCTGCTTCCAGCAGCCTATTTTCTATTCACTTACTGTAAAACCCATCAAGTCTGACTGGCTTGTGAGAATATGGCTCTTTCTGTTCAATTACAATAGAGCAGTATTCTTAATTCTCTAAAGCAGGAGGATTGTTTATTTGAAAATATAATTTACTCTATTTCTCTGATATTTTCTCTATGCCAAGTCACAAGGCTTCTGGTATTTTGCCTTGAGACACAGGACTTTTATCTAATTAATGTTGCTGTCAGGTTCTCTCCATTATATTAATCCCAAAATTTTCTTTTATTTTAATTCTTGTACTCAGCCAGCAACTCATTTTAATTTGTCAAATAGCTCCTCTTTTTTTTTTTTAATTTACATATCATCAGTTACCCAGCTTCTGCTAGTTAAGACATTGTGCCTGTTCACAAGGATTAAAATCAAATAAACTCCCCATTTAACAGGCCTCTGCATGTGTCTCAATATTTACCTTTGTCATTTGCAAAAGGGGGAAAAAATGGAAAAAAATGTAAAATAGGGGCACTCACTGTCGTTTGTCACACCTAACACATTAACTAATCAAAGTGTAAGTTTTCCTGGCACACAGGTATACTCTTGTTTTTCGTAGTTTTGTACTAACACAAATTCAAATGTGTTAATGTCACTGATGTTCACATTTCACTTTAAAGACCTGTGCATCTGTTTAACAGCATTCTTGTAGTAGGCTTACAGGTCATTGCTAACATTAAAAATGATAAAAACGTTTAAGATAGACCATACCTGAATACAATATGTACATTAACAGCTTTCTAACCCTTTCTAGAATTAATTTCTTTCGGGAATTTTTCATTCAGATAATTTTCTTCTAATTCAAACAATTTTTAGGAAATTTAATAATGTCCAGTAGTATCATCAAAATATCTGAATACCCCAATGGGATCACAAGATTCTCCTTAAAATTTGGGAAGCAATTGAATAGAATTCTTGAAGAAACAGGACACCTCAACTGAACCTGAATTATCTCAATCGTATCTACACTTGGACGCAAAGCTTAGAATATACCTTAGTCCTGTACAGGAAGCTCATATAACAGTCCCAGCAAGAAAGTTCTTCACTTAAACTCCAAAAGTCACTGACGCCCCTTCCTTGGAGATATTCAAGGAGAGGCTTGATGAAGCCCTGGGCAACCTGGTCTAGGTGAGGGTGTCCCTGCGACTGCGGGGAGGCGGGACTAGATGACCTTTGGAGGTCCCTTCCGGCCTGGAGGATTCTATGATTCTAACTACAGAAGCAAGAGATAGCCTATCTCCATCTCCTTTGAGCTCCAGTGCTTTTCAGCCATTTGTTTCCTTTGTAGAAAGATTGACTATTGATTAACACTAGTCCTACTGCAACAGCAGGGGGAATCCAGGTTCTCATGCAACACTCACAACCAGTACAATCTTTGATGTTGTCTTTCTTTAAACAAACAGGATGATTGTAACATATTTCCCACTATTCCTATATTGTGAACTGCCTTACAGCTGACTAGCTCCAAGTAGCAGTAATAGTTCTTTTGATTTCTCAGTGCCAGGAAGGACATGTTCATGGCACAAGTTTAGAAGGGACCACATACAAAAGCAGTCAGAAATTAAGAAAACCTCAAAGTATAAAGCAAAAGCATCCATGCAACATAATTTAAACAAACAAACAAACAACAAAAACCAGATTTTAAAGTCATGCAGTTTGCATTACAGTATGGCAGATGGAAAGGATATACATCAAAAAAAAAATCTCAAAAGAAACAGAGGTTTTGGTGATACCAGTTTCTAATGGATCCCCTTATGTTCAAAACCCAAACAGTAATAGCGCTCAGACCCTTCACAATGCATCAGCTTTTATTCAGCCCTTGTAGATGATTCTCTTCAGGCTTCCTGTGCCTTTTGCTATAGTAAGCATCCCCACTACTTTCGCTATGAAGATGCTTCTCAAGCATTAATCTCTTTAACCTTTAACATTAACCACACAGTTAGTGAGGCCGTCTATCATAATGGGAAGACAACTCTTCTCATCCTCCAAAATGAAAGGTCTATAACTAAGTTGAATTTGATACAAATGAATGTCATTAAGATTTTTATATTCTGTAGGCAATGAAAAAGAAGTGCTAAAAGGTTTGTTCTGTAAAATTTTTATTTGCATGTGTGAAAACTGCCAGACTGTCAAACTTGAAATAATTTTAAAAAAGAAATTAAATACTATCATATTGTCTAGTAAAAAAAAGTACGTGTCTCAATGCAGAGTTATCATTTTAACTGCAGGACCCAAACTCAGGAGTCTTTACAGAAGTCTGATTTTCCGCATCTTTATAAGCACTATCAAAGGAGCCAATTGGCACCATTTATAACATTTGCCTTCTCTAATATAGTACTTCTTTTTATACCAATGACACAAGAAATAACAATCCAGTATTTTATTCTAGTTCCATGAACTGAATGATGATCCTTCATACATATTTAAAGAAGAAAATTATAATCACTACCATTTTTCATTTAGAAGCTTTTTTTTTTTTTCATTTTATTCATAGAGTCAAAAAATAGCCTGGGGAAGCAGCAAGCCTCTGGCCCCATCATACCCAAATAAATCCAAACTGATGACAGACAACCACAACAAGTCTTCTGGGTGGCTTATGGAAGAAAACACATCCATTTTACATGTTTTTGATTGACAACACTCCTCCTTATTTAGTACTACACCAACTCAAGCCCAAAATGTTTCCAGACTAAAACAGCTGCAAGGGATGAACTTCCTGTTCTCAGTCTGCTGCCTGTCTTTATACCTTGCAGTAGACTGACAGAAATGTTTGATATCGTCTGTAGTGAAGCTGTAACAAACAGCTTAAAAAAATAATTGTTTATTGCTTTTGTATCCTTGAAAAAACCTTAAAATAAATAGCTATATAGGACAAAAAGCTACATCTGCATTTGAGCTGTTTTCTCACACTTCATCTTAGGAAAAAGAAAAGGTTCTCAATGAGAGGTGCTTCAACTGCAAAGCATATGATCCATCCTGAACCTTTAAAAACTCCTTTACTACAATTAGAGCAAACAAATAGGACTGGCAATTTGAATATTTTACTCTTAAGGATGTCACAGATAGCTTTTTAGCACTCCACAGTACATACCTAAGGGACCACCACCATAAATAACCATACCAATTGTATGCTCTTCTCATTAAAAAAAAAATAAAATTAAAATGAAGAGGTTAACCAAAGTGACTAGTATAAAAGATACTAAATACCCTGGTGAATATCCTTAGTTATTTTTAGAAGTCCTATTATAAATTGCACACATTACAAAAGCAACTTTGTTAATGTGACCACACCACTTACCTGAAGGTAATGCTGTTGATTTAGGTAGCTCGGTTGGTGTAGTTTTACTGGTACCAGGGCTCAAAAGTTTTACATAATTAGCAGGGAACCATCCTATCTGCCGTTTTTTCCCTCGCGCCTAGTAAAAAAACAATTCTTTTAAGAGGATTAAGCACATCAATAGATCTTTAGACAATGTAATTTGGCCAATATTTTAACTACTTGCTGTCACACTGACTGTTATAGAGCAGGAAAAATGCACTTTATAAGGAGAAGTCAGCTATTTTGTGGCAATAGTTTAATATCATGATACTTCTATTACATGAAGTAAGCTTTCATAATACATAAACAGTAGTTTATAAGATCTAAATAGTAGTTATTTACCACTGTTTGAATAATTTTTCATTTCATTAGTGTTCATACTTTGCACGCTTTATAATTAATATTACAATCTGATCCTACTAAAAGATTTTTCCTGTTTAAAACAATTTCAGAATATCAGGCTACCTATTGCATTAATAAGCAGCAGCCTTTAAATGTTTTTTTGTTATTCAAAGAATTGCATTTAAATAGGTATCTAGGTTGCAATAGTTTAAGTAGAGATTAAGAATCCAAATTATCTCTTTTCTTTTGAAGAAACAGTATTTAAGCTTTTTAATAGTCTCTCCTGCCCAAACAACAGAGTATAAATGTAAGTCACATTAATCAAGTACTAAAGAACAGCAAAACATTATGTCAAGAAATAAAGTGTAAAGTTTGGATTCAAATACAAAATCCCAAATCCAGATTCCAATCAAAACAAAAATTAAGATTTGGGAACCACAAATACATATGGATAGACACTGTCCATAATATCCTAATTAACTGATGCTAAGATTTTAGGAAGTACACCAGATGTTCTCATACCTACCTAATCAGAGAACATCGGTATGAAAATGTGGCACACACATGTATTAGCGTGTGTGTGGTCCACGTGTGTGTGCCGAGGAAGCAGCAGGTTACCATACACCTGGCAAAAAGCAGTGCTCCACAGTTCATAACCCAGCTGCAATTAATCACTGTCAGAGACAGGATATTGGGCCAGATGAACTGCAGGTCTGATCCAGCATGACAAAGTTTGTGTCACCAAAACAGGATAGGAATTTGACAGAAATGGCATCCTGTTACTTCGCCAGCTGCATTGTTCATTGCAAATAAAATGAGAAGAAAAATCCTTACTGTAAGAAAGGTTATTCTAAAACTGTGAATCAAATCTCAGCTTCTAGATCTATTAAATCTGTTAAGAATTACTTTAACTACTTATTCTCTTTTTGTGTTGCTAGAAGAAGGTTGGAATTTTGGGCATGTAGAATTTTGCCTTTAAAAAAAATATGTTAATTTTAGTGAAAAAAAAAAAAAAGTCATCTAACACAAACACTGTTCTTTATCTACTTCCTTCCCTCTCTTTTCTTCACTGAAAAAGAAAGCATTTGATCTAAAGCATATCTATCGTTCACTTTAAGATGTCTTGGAAGACTGCATCAGACCTTATGAATATGTTATGCTTAACACATTTGCCTTATTTTATCTTCAGTCTGACCCCTAAGACAAGTATGATCAAAATTTACTTGAGGTTGAAACCAAACTGTACATATACTTCTATATACATATACTTCTGCCACTTTGAAATTAAATGGATAAAGCGCCCTACTCTAAATCTTATAATGATTTAACTGTTTTGTTTTTGTTTTTTTTTTTTTTTTTTTTTTTGTAGAACGA
>VZRU01011823.1:9548-109096 GCA_013398155.1 Pedionomus torquatus | reverse complement strand
AAAGTTTTCAAAACATAAGAGGTTTTATTTTGAAATCTTTATTACATGAACATTAATACAAAACTGGTGCCTTACTTGATCACCTACCAGCATGAATCTGACACAGAGCACACAAGTATCTCTCCATTAAATGAGCCAAAGCAGATAACGTACTTCACTCCATTATATAGTGATTGTGGAAAGGCAGATGATAACTTAGTTACCACAAAGTCTGGCAGGGTTAGCCCATTTTTGGAACAAAACTGAGCTAATAGGAGCTTGTAAACAGCTGTAGGTATTTTGATGTCCTTAGAAAGCTTTTAAGTCACCTTTAGCATGTCATCAAACCATGTTTAGAGTGATAGAGATTATGTTTAATACTATGATTGTTGGGAATCTTTCATAATCAAAAGATGGTAGATTCAGGTAGATGGAATCTGTGGGGATTTTTTTTTTTTTAGCCTTCATTTAGTTGTAAAGGGTCTCACACATCCAAAGCAGCACCAAAGTGTTGTTGAACACTCCACTTTAGGATCCCACCACACAGTCATTCATCGCTTAAGTATTCTCCTTAACAGAATAATGTCTGGGGGTGGTGGTGAGAATTTAGGGGTTTTTTGTTTTTATGAAAAAATCTTTCCTGGAATAATAAATTCTGACCCTGTGTTTAAGACAAATGAGGTTTTCATTTGGCAACGTATCAAATAAAATTAGGGACCATCAAACAGCCAATATATGCAGTGAGTTTGGCTAGTTATGGTTGTGGTCTAAGACTGTCCTAGAATAAGCCCACAGCAGAGCCAGTAGTACAAAATCACAGAAATGTGTCTCAACTGTTTCAGTGCAAAGACAGCCACCTTAATTTAAAACCTCAGCAGTTATTGGATCACAGATAAATATACTGTTTGAGGTTTTAGCTTTTATTTGAAAACCTTGATAAAAAAATACACATATCGGTTGCTTTCCTCATGATTACCATTTGTAGAGATTTTAAATCTAGTCTGTCCTAAAAAACTGACACTGGAAGATGAAGAAGAAAAAGATGACACCTGGCGTCAGTTTGCCCCTTTACAAAACAGCAGAAAGCAACGTGACAGTGAATGTGAGGTAGACTGGCAGACAACACAGCAGCAAGAGCAAAAGGGACTGAGTCTGAAGGGGAGCGAGTAGACGGATGTGGTCTCCAGCTTTCTCATGGGCAGCTGTACTAAGAAAGTAACACAGTGCTGGGCACTGTCCTATTTGGCCATATTTCCTGTGGCCAAGAGAAACAGCAAAGGTGCTCAGTAACAACACATCACCCACAGGCTGGGAAAGGAGAGGGGAGTCTGCTGGTAAGGCAGAGAAAGGGAGCAATCACTGAAAAGGCAATTGTAAGCAGAGGAAACCACAAAGCCAATTCCCTTAAAACAGAGGGAGGTTTTGTTGCAGGAAAGAAACGACAAAGTCATTTGAAGACTGTCAGAAAAATGATCAGACGGTTTTCTTAAAATTTAGAAGAAAAGGATGATTAGGAAATAAAAAATGGTCAGAGAAGCATTCAAGATTTAAATGAACAACATAAGGAAGATGAAGCAGCAGCGAGACAACAAGCAATCTGAGGTCACTGCAAATCATGACACACACAGACTATGGCAGAACCCCCTTCATGGGAAGACAAAGAGAGGAGAGGTAGGCACACAGAGGTGGAACCAAACAGGTGATGAGAAAGCCAGTATTGAGAGAAAGATGCTTTAAACCTGGATCTGTAACTTAGTACATGATGTGTGAAAGCAGAAGACAGAAAAAAGAATTTCTAAGTAAAATACAGTAGGTGATGATAGGAGAGCAGAAAGGTTTACATCGAGAAAAGCCAGCACAGTCTGTTCTGTGCAAAGGCAAAGCAGGCAAGCTGTTTGGCAGGAAATACGGCTATACTGCTAGAAAGTTTGCAAGCTCCCTGCATTTGCAGGTTTTTCCACAGAATCCCATTAATTCCTCCACCCTAGTGCCATTCAAGAGGCAAAATGAACACAATCAAACAAATTAACTGTGGGAGTTTGTCAAAATAATTTTATTTTTTTTTTAAATCAGGCAAAAATCTCTCTTACTGCCATGGTAATTATAATATTCAGTATATCATATCAAGAGAGCAAAAACCTTACACTTTGCATCTCTTTTAGAACAAGAAACTTCTCGGTTTTATCTACCAAAAGATGATTTACAAGGCTCCGAGTATCAGATATCCTCTTTCACCAACCTGCAGCATAAAGAATTTTTACTGTGGACTGTGTTAAATAAATTATGATATGAATTACAAGTTTAACATTCAGCTCTTGCATGTCACAGAGAAGCAGAAAGTTAGAGAAAATAACTCACCCAAAAAGTTAAAAACACTGAAATAACTTTCCTTCCTGGAAGGACTTTTAAATTTTGATTTATTTAAGTATTGAGTTACTGAGAAGAGATCCAATTCAATTACAGACCAGGCCAAAAAATGTGGCCTCGACTAAACCAGGTACATTTAGAAATATAAATAAATGCCTTCTCACAGACATAATTGTCCTCATATTGCTGCTTAAATTCACAGAGAGCAGTTTCTTGTCCCTTGCCCTTCAACACACAGTTGCCAACTCCCACCCACTCATCCTGCTGCTTCATATTTCACCTCATTCATTAACATTTCACTTATATTGGCTGAGCACTTGCAGTTCATTTATAGCAAAAACATCCATGAACCGCCTGGCTGAAAGAGAGGCAGGACTATTCAAAAACTGTTAAGTGCCAAAGGATTCTGACACAGCTTGTGTGAATATCCCCCTGGTCTCTACTTCATTGAAAGTTCAAATCCAGACAAATTACTATAACGTTGGTGCTCCGGGTTGAAGTCTTCCCATTCATCATTCTCCCATGCATGGAAAAAGCATCCAGACCTATTGGCACCTTCTCACTATTCCTACCAGGTATCACTTCTAGAGGTTTTCCCAATCTCGATTCTTGTCTGCCTCTCTTGAGCTTTCTATCTATTAATGTAATTATTAAACATGTAAATTAGAGAGGGCAGGAACAGTTTACTTCCATAGATGGACCAGTAAGATTTTGCAAGAACAGCCCATTGCTCATATATCAAGATAAAACAAGCCAAATGAAGTGAGGGCTGCCGCAGTCTACTCTCCCCTCCTCCACTTTACACAGTGAACCACTTCAAAGAGACAAAGCAAAACCTTCTATTCAAAAACAGAATATGCATGTCTGTATGTATGGAAATAAGGCAAGATTAGGTAGTTCACCCTCCTTGAAACACTTCACTGTGCAAATGAACAAGCCTCAGAGAAAGGGACAGAATAGAAGCATGGAGTACTCCCTATTTGGTTTGGATCAGCTCAGTGCAAAGTCATCTCTTTGGTACAAAAGCAAATAAATATACTGAGGGGAAAAACAGCTGTCTTTGTGAAAGTTTAAAAATGCCTGCTGGTATCAGAGAATGCACTTTTCCAATAGCATTGGGAAATGCAACAGTTGTTTGGAAGGACAGTCCCCACCATACTCAGACCCAAGGGACCTCTTTCTAGCCAAAAAGTAACATGAGCTTCTGCACTATGACCAGGCTTGACAGGCAATAAGCTACAGAGCCTGTACACAAGGTATAGGCTTTTGAAAATAAGAAGCAGGCACAACAACTCACAAAGTCCATGTACACCATACTGTGTAACACACTGGGCAAAAAGCTGTAAAACTACAAGGTAAGAACGTGTACTTCCATTTTCAGAGGCACTGGCAAACTTGGGCTTTTTGTAGGCTTCCAACTGTTCTGTTCATCAATCTATCATGAAGTTTACAATCCTTTTTAGCAAGCAGATTTTTATTCTCTAGCTACATGCCATTTAGTGATTGATACATGCTAGATAGGATGATTGACAGATTATGCATTATTTTATTATAGACAAGTTTTCATCAGTGCAAATCACTACAAAATGACAAAAAGCAAACATTATTTATTTTCATTGAAAAGATTTTGTTGTCATTGAATTTAAGTGCTTAAGAGGAGATATAAGGTGCTGTCACAATATATGACTCACCAGGTTTCTTCCCTAAGCTTCCCGTTTTTCCAGCTGCTCCAGGAGCCTTCAAATAGAAAGTAAGATGTAAGTTTAGCACTCATATTTATTTCTCCAGTATATGAAAATTATTTACTATGTTTCACTTTAACCTACTAAATAAGTGTGAAAGCAAAAAAAAAAAACCAACCCAAAACCAACCAACCAACCAAAAAAAACCCAAACTCTCACAGGAAGATTCTATTCTTACAGAAACCCTTAATATTTTAGATGACACATATATAGGAATAAATATTATAGAGTTTATGGAAATGAATAACTAAATATATACACATATAGACTTCTTTCCTGAGCATTTTTTCCTTTCATGGACTACAGATACCAATGTAATTCCAAATTACATCGCAACTGAATTGCAAACCTGCCAATCTACAAAATATGAATTCTGTCTGTCAAGTTGAGTTAAAACAATAGTAGTTTTCAACTCTACAAATAGTTGGATTGCAAATGTGTCTAAAAATACTAATTGGACATAATCATTTTAATACTGTCCACATAATGGTTCTAAAATTTCTCATATGGCACATTAGCACAGTCAGCGTAGTCACTGCATCTTTAAGATGAGTCATCTGAACTTTGTATGTAGTGTGTGTTCCAGTAGTAAAAGCCCCCGCACCATTTTTGTGCCTGAGTGAGTGTACAGGACACTGAATAGCAGGGTGTAATATATCTGTAGCTATTTCCTCTGAACCTAAATGGGATGAGATGAGGGATTAACATCATCATCATCCAGGCCAAGAGGTCTGCATGAAAAGCCTTTGAACAGGCATAAGAAATCGAGCAAGCAGTGAAATTAATTCAGTTCAGTTATGTATAGGAAAACAGCAATACTAAAAGATGTAGTTTAATATTAAAAGTTTTAATAACTTACAAATCCATAGTTCTCTTCCAGGGGAAAAAAAATATATTTTTTTCCCTTGAGACCATTGGTTATTTGGGAAGAGTTATCTTTATTCATTTTAGGCACTCACAGGTCTTCTGATATACATACAATTACAGTATACAAAACAGTGTATGGTCTATAATCTGCCCCTTGCACACCCTTCTTTCTCAATCATTTTCCAACACTTTAGTCACCATTCCTGTACAGGACAGCTTCCCCTTGCCTCCTAAATAACTATTTCAGTTTCTTCCCAGTACATTGGCAGTCTTGTCTTCTGCAATAAAGAGGTTTGGTGGGAATAACAGCAACAAATCTGAACTGTACTTTGGTCAGAAGTGTTGAATAACCATAAATATCGTCATTCCTTCAAGCAAGGCTCACAACACTTCCTCTCAACTTCTTCTTTGGGATACTATGCATAAATTTGGATCCTGAAGGTTTTCACAGAATCCTAATACCTCTACGGAAAAGAACAGTTTCATCCTCAATATTCTCAATATTAACATGACAATTTGAAAACTTGGGGATTCTGGCAGAAACTAACATAAGTAGCAACTAAAAAGCTAGTTACATGACTGAGAAAACAGGGCCATTTTAAAAACGTGTATTGGTTCTGGATGTCTCTATAAATTGGATTGTTAGATAGATCTTCAATCTGTCTTGAAGATTACATACCTGCTCTAACATCCATGTATTGACCATCTTTCAGAAAAGATACTAAAGAAGCCTGATCTGTCAGATTGAACTACAGTACTTAGTCAAGCCATTCCTATCTAATAACAGCAGAAAACCCAACAGAGTTGGCATTGCCCATATCACAATCTGTAACTGACAATGAAAGGCAAGTATACCATGCTTTTCCTGACATTTTGCAACTTAAATTTTGGGAAGGATTGTGGGAAGCAGATGCTTTAAGTTAAATAATACTTGGATACTGCTACCTCAGCATTACTTTCTTGTAATTGTAAAAGACTGATTATAGTTACTTTCTACAAGGCCAGCAAATCTCCCTTTCTTCCCTATCTTCAGTTCTCCACTTTCCTCTACAAGGACTGTGGATCTCTATTAGCAAAATAGCAAAACAGGAAAGCATCACACAGAAATCAGATCTAAAGACTAAGTTTAGGTCTGGGGACAAGGAGAAGATGGTCCAGACGAAGTGACCACAAGTCCATTGACAGTTCCAAATAGGGAACATTAAAAGGTGTGGAACCAAAGGTGATAACTGGCACTGATATGGTAATACCAGAAATTAATTCTGATTTGGAAATTGTTTCTGGCAGAGAAACACCCTCTTCCTTCCTTGATTAAGAACAAGCGTTTAGACCTTCAGAGAACACACTCCTTCAAAATATCACTTAGTCAACATCCATATTGCCAGATTAAGAGCATATGGACAGATAAAACAGGCTGTGACACTGTATCTTCACAGTTAACCGGTAAACATAATAAAGATTATTTTGAGACAGAAACTTCAAAATCACCTTGACCAGACTGAGGCTGAATTCTCTTTGAGGATTATCTGAATCCTAGGTAAAAAAACAGAAGAAATACATAGAGAAATCCTGCAGTACTTCAATAAATAACTAAATTAATAAATAATACATTTAAGATGGTCCCAATTTCTGGCCCATTCGGCAGATGTAGAAATATTTTCTATTCTTTCTGTTGGGAGAAAAACAGTAGAAAGGACACACCCCAGTCTATTTCCCTTTTGTACACCTGAGACACAATCTGTGTTTTGTGACAAGTAATAAAGTCTCTTGCAACAATGGAGCAGCACTTGCTTTGTTAATTTAATAAGACCAGCAGTAGACTTGCCAATTGTATTATATAGTAAGACCCTTATAATTGAGATTAGACACATTCAAAGTTATTATTGTCAGAACATTTATGCAAAGTTTCCTAACTAATTTTTTGTGTTTCCAAGTACATACCTTAATGAGGACCATATTTTAATACAGGGGTAATTATCACCAGTCTCAAGAAAGGCAGGATAGAATAAAAACCTTTTAAAGATCTGTATCCATCTACCTCAATCTAATGAAAGCTCTGAGGATGGACTATTAACCAATGCCATTGTTCATTTGATGAACACTTTCACTCTGTTAATAGGTTGAAACCTCAAGGAACGGGAAATAGTTTAATTTAGCAACCTGAGGTGAATGGGTAGCCTGGGGACTAACTACAGAAAAACAGATTAAAAAAAAATGTCTTCTGATCTATAAACCATTGATATTTGAGTCTTACAACCATTTCTATAAACTCTCTGCTTGCTGTTGAAAGATCAGCACTGCCTTACTTTTTCTTTGTGCCTAAGTCAATAGTGCAGAACACATTCAATTAATTTACTCTTTTAGTAACATTTTCCACAATCAGCCAGCTGTCCAAGCACAGCGGCACATCTGAAAGCTAACAGACAGCCACTATTGTGAAATCCTTTGTAAAAACTGGCTCTGTGAACAAGCTGAATAGCAAAACACTGTACGTGTAATGGCAATTATCCACTTGGAACAAGAAATATGTCCTGCAGGGCATATGAATCACTTTATGAAAATAAGCATTCCGGATATCAAGATCTCCATGAGCTCTGTGCTTTTTCCTCTCTCTCTCACCAAGATTTTATCTGAATATGTGATTTTTACCAGCAAAAAGGGCAGTTGGAGCACTTTGCCGTCTCAGCCTCAGACATCATGTTGACCTATCTAATAAAAATAATTCTCAATATTAAATGCCTATTTCTGAATTCTCTAAAAAGAGGATTTGCCAATACATGTGCCTGTTTCCCAACAGGCAGGACAAACATTCAGTTCTAAAAGGCAGCTCTACACACCTGAATATAAATACTCCCAGGTTTTGAGATTAAACTCTATTGAGAATATCTGAAGAGAAAACAGTTTCTTCACAAAAGTTCAAAGGTAACTTAACATTACAAGAGTGTAGCTGAAATTACATAATTATTTAGCAACTATTACTATCTACCTATGAAACAGGCTTCACAGGGTTTTCAAATGCTGACAATTTAAGTTCCCACTCACCAACTAAAATACAAACTAAAAGGTAATATAAAAAGACTCAGGGCACAGTTTTGTGATCACAACATATTCTCCAGGTTATCTGTACACTTGTGCCAGTATCTCCATGGGGCAAGCCACCACCTCTTTGATGTATATGAAAAATTACTGGGAGGGCTGAACTATAATCCATATCCTGGATTGCAAAAAGGAACAGTTTTCTTAACCATATAAATTTCCTCAAACACCCAAACCCACAAACACCTCTGCTGCCACCACTCATAGATGTCACAATTCTCAAAGGAGAATCAAGCTGCTAGACATGGGGACAGAGAGTTCAGCATTTCTTCTCCAGACTCTCACTGAGCTCTGTTGTTAGGGTAAACCTATACCCTACCACAACTTACTACTGTACAAAATGTATTCTAATTTAAAAAAAAAAAATCAGTCTGCTGTGATGGGCTCCACAGCACTACAGTTGCAATGCTTCCACTAACTGAACCATTAAGTACTCCTCTTCCAGTCTGGGACCCAATCTAACTTTATCTGCTGCTCCGTAGTCACTAGATTTGATGGAACAGAAAATTAGTAATGAGCCCAGGCGTATCTCAAAACCATATACTAAAGGTAAAGTATGATGTTTCCCTTCTGTAATGAAGTTCAAAGCCAGCTCAAGCTAATCTAAGCTGATGCTGAGGTGATCTTGTCTTTTCACTACCCTCTTCCCATATTAATTCTGGTACTGACATTCTTTCAACTCTTGCTGAGTTGATTCAGAGTACCGTATTAGAAGTATATTTAAATTCACTGGTTTTCTGCTCTGCTTAGTGTCCTGAACTGGCTTATTAACAGGTGAGATGAAAGACAGTGGCAGCAAAAGTGTTGCAGGTAGGACCGTACCTGTGCTCACTTAAAATGCATTACAAATGATCGTTTTGTATTAGAAATAGTATGGACATCAGAACTAGGGAAGTGATTGTCCCCTTGTACTCGGCACTGGCAAGGCTGCACCTTGTACTCTTTGTCCAGTTTTGGGCCCCTCACTACAGGAGGGACAGACATTTTGGTGCTGGAGAGCATCTAGAGAAGGGCAATGAAGCTGATGAAGGATCTGAAGAAAAAGTCTTATGAGGAACAGCTGAGGAAACTTGGGCTATTTAAGCCTGGAGAAAAGGAGGCTCAAGGCAGACATTATTACTCTCTAGAACTACCTGAGAGGAAGCTGTAGCAAGGTGGGGGTCAGTCTCTTTTCCCAGGTCACTAGAGGTAGGACAAGAAGAAACAGCCTGAAGTTGCATCAGAGGAGGTTTAGGATGGATACTAGGAAAAAATTCTTCACTGAAAGAATTATAAACATTGGAACAGGCTGCCCAGGCCAGTGACTGAGTCACTAACCCTGGTGGTATTTAAAAGTCGTGTAGCGGTAGTGCTTAGTGGTGGAGTTGGCAGCATTAGGTTTGCAGTTGGACTTGGACTTAAAGGTCTTTTCCTACCTAAAGGATTCCTTGATTCTGTTCTATGAAACTAATATCTTCATGTGCACAGAAATGTGTACCTCACAACACAAGGAAACAACTAATCAAAACTTGGACAGGAGTTGTCCAATGTAAGATTGATTAGCTCTCATATTAGTAGTGCTAGGGATTGAAGAATTGCTACATGATGAAAAAATATAGATGAGAAAAGTTTCTAAAATGTTTCTGAAAGAAATATATCACAAAATAAAAAATATCACAAAAATATTTCTCACAATGACTGCAATATCACTAACTACAAATATGTTTTAATCCTGTCTGAGAATGGTATCGAAATTTCTCGATTAGCAATAAATTTATTATATAAAGGCTTTCTACAGCTACATATTTTCCTGCAGATTTTATTTTTTTGTCTTTTCCACTACAGAAATAATTTGAAGGAGCAACTTCACTCAAGCTCTATATTGCAGACACTGTCTTTTATTGAGTTGTGTTTACATACAGAATTCAAGACTTGTGGAAAAAGCCTTACCACCTAGATTTCTAAAAATCTAGTAGCTTTTACTAATTCAAAACCCCCATTATTCTTAGACACATAAACAAGAACTCCTCATCAAAAGATTGGTATCGTATTCAACTATGATTCTAAGCTAATTCCTACTAGTAAATGAATTATCCTCTCAAACAGGTGAGAAATATGAGAAAACATCTTTATTTAGAATATCTAAAAAGAAAATTAAAAAACCCACACATGTTCTATGGGATTAGTCCAGAATAAAAAACAGATGAAACAGAACCTCTATTATTCAGCCAAGAACTGATCTAAATTTTGTTGCAAAATTCATTCCCCTTGATTGTAAAAAAATATTGGGGGACGGTGTGATAAAATGATGATAGACTGAAATATTACTCTCTCTGTCTTTATTTTTTTTTGTTTAATAATGGCAGTAAGATACAACTCAGTCATTAAAAACTTACCGGGGAACAAAGTACTCATAGCTATTCTGATTTGTCTCCACAAAACTGCTAAGTTAACTATTAACATATGCAAGATTCATTTTAATATATGAGCCACAAAGTTATTGACAATGTTATGTTGTAAAATGCAACTGCTATTGTTTCCACTTTCCAATCTCACATTCAGTAAAACTGCAAAATATTTTTTCTTCCTTTATGATCCACAGCCTTGGAACTGTCACTACAACACAAAACAAAACATACATCCCCCAGCTCAATTTTATAGCATTTTAATATGTCTCTACCTCAGAATCTTTGAGTCTCACATAATTAGATGGGAAAACTCCTGATTTATCACCCAGTGTTCCTGTCCACCAGTCGCCATCTTTCTTTGTCACAAGAATCATATCACCTTGTTGAAAAGTTAGGTCTCCTTGTTCAGAACTTTCATACGTATACATAGCAATATACTCTGTAAGAGGGAAATAAATACAGAACATGGGAAAACACTTGATAAACTGCTCAGTTATACGCATAACCAAACTAATATAAAGTAATCTATTCACAGGCTCCACTGAAGACAAATTTATTAATTAAAATTCATACAAATCTCAATATTAAATGCATAAAATTTTGTCTATCAGAACTAAATACAATTTGTCAAAAGGCTGTTTCTGGGGGATTATTTTTTCCAAATAATTTGCTAGTATATTTAAAATATATATAAGTGATTAATTTATATCAGAAACTACTCTGAAAACATTTCCCAAGGGTTTTTGGTTTGTGCTGATGATTCAAATTCTCGGTCTTGGGGGTGAAAAGTCTCAGTATCCAAATATCTGTAGATAGTCTCCATCTTACATATGCTGTTTGGCTCTTGTGTACAATGAATTCTTTCATTACTTGAAGCTTTGCATGAAGCATGAAGGGCGCACATCTCATTGCATCTTAGGCAACAGATGGCTGGGAAATGTTAAGACAAAGCCTGAATGTGTTCTGTTTTGTTAAAACACTTAGTATTCAAGCACAAAACCACTAAATAGGATTGATATTGAGAAATGCAATGTATAATTCAGTCACAGAACTACATGAAAATTTTTTACACAAATGATTACAAAGAAGAATTTCAGACAATTGAGTAACCTTTTCTATATAACTTGATATATTGTTATTTAACTGAGCATTATCACACTTGATATGACACAAAAGCACACAAAGCAACTTCTGAGGATTATGTCCTCTGCTTCCAGGACCTGAAGAGCAGTTCACAATATTTAAGGAAAACTTCCATGTATATGTAACAAAAGCGTTCAAGTATTCCACTGCAGCAGGCAATTGTTCTATTTGCTTGAACACTACATCTCACTAAAATGCTTAGCTCAAGGAAGTTCAGCACAAATTCAAACCACAATTACTGTCCTTAATGAAAGGTAAGGCAAGTTTTGTCTAACAACTGCAGCTGATGAACACACTTATCTGTTTGTATGCATGTAACACATGAACACACAGATTAAATATCATAATGTATGCTATACACATGGAATTTTTCTTAAATACTTTAAATAATAGAAGATGCTAAATTCATGCTTTGTTATTGCTTAAAAATACATCTATTAAAAAAAATGTTGTATTAAAATTTGTGTTCCTTTTTAATACAAACATACAGTCAGAGACATCCCACATTTTACAAAAATGACTTAGCATTTCTACAATTGCTTTTCATCAAGTATTTAGTGAGCAAGACTAGCTCTATTTTGAAATAACCGATTACCCCACTTTCCTTGTTACATGCACCTTTACCATTCCATCATTTTCATTTTTGTAGTGCTCATGCCAGTGACAAATTAAATACATCAGTAACCAGACTCAATTAAAATTGTATGTAAAAGTGTAGTAAAAAATAAACCAACATAAGGTGTGCTGTAGAGATTACATACAAATGTTTATTTCTAACCCATATTTAGATTCATTGATTTACTCTTTCACCTAGATGACTCTGCACTGAAGAGTCACTGTGCGTGCCCACACAGTCTGTATGGAGACATTAATGTCCAGCTGAAGAGTGGTAACAGCCAGGAATGCAAGTCTTTGAAAACTCTTCAGAGGCCTGACCATTATCTGTCTGTACCCCAGGCTTCATCTTTAAAAGTAAGAGGAAGTCTTGACCTTAAGGACCACAACATTCCATTAATTGCTTGTAATTTCTTTAATTAAGAGCTTTAATGAAACATTAGAAGTGAACTATGTGTGAAATCAAGACATTTATTTACACTTTCTTACATCAAGTACACATACAGTTGTGCTTATTTGGTCCTCTGCAAAAAAACATTCCAGATTTGGAATCATTATGAAAATATTTATGCAAGAAATAGTACAAACTAGAGATCATAATTTAATGCCATATGAAATTATTTCTTCTATATGCATAACATATATAAATTCTTAATAATTTTAAATTATTCTAGAGGCAAATTGAAGTGCAATTCAATTTTAATAGGCCCAGTGTTAAAATACTAAGATCTGATTCTAAGCTTGTTTCTGGTGATAAGCAGACTTATTCTATTTAATGAGACAGTAAAATACTATTCATTTGAAATGCTTACCTTCACCTGACGTAGTTGCTTTTGTTGCTGGTGATGCTACTCTTTTCAGACTAGCAGGACTTTCTGAGGAACCAGAATCCATGCTTTAGAAGAAAATAACGGTTATTTAAGAAACTAAAACTCTTCAGAAAAATTATTGTTATAATTTAAAACTAAAAAATGCATATGCATCCATGAGCAATTCCCTACAGTTTAAAAGAAGAGACAGTAAATGTGCAAATTTAAGTTTTTAAGTATAGTGGCCAGTCATGGTTACACTTAGTAATTGCCTTAAATACGCAAGTTTCTGCACCTCCTTCTCTCCCTCAGAAAAAAAATAATATCTAAAATCCTTCCTATTTGTATTATATTAATGTTAGTGTTCCCTTCACATTACACAGAACCAGATTTTGATTACTTCAACCTCCAAGAATAATAAGTGATTATGTTTTGAGGTAAACCATTTTATTTTGGGGCAAGATAAGCTATGACTGTAATTGATAAAATCTAATACATTCATTTGCAAATCCCATGAAATTAAGACCACTCATTAAACTTCAGATCTTTTGTTAATGATGTATGACCCAAGGAGAACTAAAAACTAATTTTTTTATTCGTCATGTGAATTTCCAGGACTGGAAGTCAAAACTCCTTATAAAAGAGCCATGTTCAAAAAAATATATATATTTTTTTTTAACAAAGTAGATTCTAGACTTTAAATTCAACTGCACAACCCTTCATATTTAATCAACTGTTACAGTACAGAAGTATGGCAAAAGCAAATAAAATACCTCGTTGACTTCCTAATGGGGCCTGAAATAAGCTTCACATACGATTTAGGAAACCACCCCTTTTGTCCTTGAACCTCTCCAAACCACCACATATCTTGCTGCTCCAAAACTGTGATGATATCATTTTTATTGAAATTAAGGTGGTTGTCTTTTTTCGCTCTCCAAGGATACAAAGCCTGTGCTTGAAGTCCCTCTACTTTTTCACCCTAATGCAGTTCAGAAAGGGGAAAAAAAAAAACCAAACAGCAAAAAACAAACCAAAAAAAAAAAAAAAAAAAAAAGAGAGAGAGAGGTTAGTCATGAACTGCCTTTCATAAAGAAAGCTGCTTAAGGACTTATATTCTTGTGCTACTCATATAGCAACAAAACACACAGACTGCCCCTCAACTGTATATAAGCAAAGCCAATTAAACTTAGAAAGTAATACCAGAAATGTTTACAGCCCTGCTACATATCTACCCGTTAAGGCATAATCAATACAAAGCAAGCTTATCCAAAGTTTTGACAAGTGAAATTATTAATTGTAAACTTCATTTAACAAACCCTCATGAAGCTATTTTGGCAGGATTTAAAGTAAACTTTATGGAAAATTATCTTTGCCATGAGTTATTCACTGTACCTTCCAATTTTTTTTCCCTCTAAGATAGTAAGATATTTAGCATTTTTCAGAACACATTAGCTTACAAGAACAGTATGTTGTTCAGCTGAAGATAAGGAAATGCCTTAACAGATGGACAGAATTCATCTGATGGTAAGATCTGCCATTGCTATTCCACTTAACTACATAATCCACTTTGGCCTGAAGGTTACTGTCATGTGGTTCAGGAAAGCCCTAAGGAAGTGACCCAAAACTGGCATCCTCCCAAAACATTAAGATTGGACCACGAAAGTCTGAAAAAAACAGTACAGAATAGCAGAACAAAACCTGCTCCATGTGAAATTCTGCCACGGATTTTGCAAATAGATATATACTGCCTGTTCATCACTTCAAACTGACATAGCTTACCTATCTCAGGGGACTGTTTTAATGCATGGCCAATGTTCATACTTTGCTTTCCAAATGTTTGTGCTGGGTCAGAACAATTTTAATAAATATAGGTGCTCACCTGACCCAAGACAGGAGAGGGAGATGATCCTGTAACAGTGGCAGGAGTGAAGGCTGATCGCTGCCGCAGCTGCCCCGCACTGGGAACAGTCAAAGACGGTTGAGCTGCCCAGGCATCCCAGTTATCTGTTTCCGGTTTCTCACTAGTGTTTGCTGGCCATCTGTTTGAAAAAAAAAAAAAAAAAGAGAGAATGACATAATTCCTACCATTTTCATCCAAATAAAAACACTCACACAGGAAGACTGTACAGAAAAAAAGTCTACATTGTTGGTTAATTTCTTTTAATTGAATATTCCAAGAGCACCGTAACTCTCAGGTGGAAGTAGTGCAACCAAACACAAGCTAACAATAAATTTATCTTAAAAAGGCAATCATCGCATACAGTTGTTTGTCCTTTCTATCTAATGCCTGCTGTTCCTTTAATTTAGTTTCATTTCAATGGAAATTCAAGAAGTGTAGTCTGCATACAGTGTAAAAAGGTAGCTGAAAATAAATAATCGTCATTCTCTTCAAATAGTTTTGAAATCTTCACAACTGTGTGTCACTGAGCTCTCACATCTCTTTCCCTTATACACAATTTTGCTGCTTCTCATTTGAATTCTTACATTTTTTCTTTTGCTTAAATAATTTCCTATGGAATTCTTTCAACTTTTTAGGTTTACACAACCTTTTACCCTTTTTTATGTTCTCTCTTCTCCTTTAAAATGCTTACTAAATCTCATAATCCACATCTCTGCTCCAAATAACCACAAATGAACAAAATCCCCCGAAGTCTAGGAGGATAAACAAAGCACCTATCTTAAACCTAAGTTTCCTTTGCCTGTTGCTTGTGCTATTAGTTGGAGTAATCAGTTCTTGTGAACCTAGACTATAATGGTGTCCAAAGGCCAGAACCATCCCTAACCCTATACCTTAATAATACTTTGTATTGAAACAACATGAATTTTTATGAAAAGCATGAAAGCATGCTTTAGCAACTTGGGCAGAACAGCTTTGCCAGAAGTATGATTTGTTCAAAAACAATGAAATCCAGTATGTTCCAGGCATCTCCAAGGAGCTCAAGATTTAGTCTTACCTCCCCCACTTAGAAAAATGAATGTTTGTAGTAAAACAGAAAAGTTTAAATAACTGGAAAAGCTACTGTGACCTATTTGGTGTAAATTTTTGAAATTGAACATATTATGTATCATAATATTGCACAATGATAGTTAGATCTTAATTTATAAATACGTATTACATAATCAAAAGCTAAGACAATTACTTATCCAACTGCATTTACATAGGATTGGTAATAGTGCACAGAGCACTGAGTTAACAGGACATCTAGGGAAGGGCACATATTGTGATAACTAATAAATCATCTTTTCATGTTAAGTCTGTCATTAGCACATTTTGCATAATCCAGGTTGGAAACCTTCAGTGAGAATTGGTGCCAACTAATTTAAGAGAAGGAAGGTGAACATCTTGGGATTTACACCATGTCACCATCCTCACTCATGAATGTCTCCTATTTGTGATATGTCGTTCTGCATTGCTCTGGCATGGTAGGACTTTAACCATGATGGGAGCACAGCTAAAGTTCCAGAAGACTGTGATTTTAACTGCTTACTAAGGAAAAAATATTTTACTTCAAACATGCTATTTTCATTTTGCAATCTCGATACTTTGTGTAAACTGACATCACAGTCAAAACGATTAAAAAGGACTCCACCCCGTTTAAGGTGACAATCACCACCCAAACATACGTTGAACTGAAGTCTGCCCAGTTATTGGCAGCTGTAGTACACTCTGTAGAAGCAGGAGCTCCTAGCGACATAGTGGTTTCATGCACAGAAACTTTAGGTGCAGCAGCCGCCTCAACTGCTGGCTTTATGGAAGCTGGAACTTCGTTTTCAGGTATTTTCTCTGCATAGTTTGCAGGGAACCATCCAGTTTTCCCCTTCAATTCTCCACCAAGCCACCCTGGTTCTCCAGTCTGGCTTTCATCCACCTGTAGATGCATTAAGTTAGAAAGTTTTTACTTAAAACAATCCATCTCATCCACAGTAATTAAATTTCTCTTACAGAGAGTTACAGAGATATGACACCTTCATTACAAATACAAGTTCCACCTAGGTAGAATTTTGTTGTTGTTATTTACTTTACCTCTGGAGGATTATATTTACAGCTATTCCTTCTATACTGTATTAATATATAAGGGAATATTTTGCAACACAATACTGCTTTTCAAGTCTTTTTTGGTTTTTTTTTTTTTTCCACCCAAGCCAAAACCAAAAGGATTTCCTGATGAGGTAAAAAAGTTTTATTTCAGTCCTGATGCATGGGTTTTAAAACAGACCATTAAAAGTCTGTCATAGCAGACCCTAGAGAAACTCCTTAAATACTGATACTTCTGGCTTAACTAACACAAAATGCAGTTTTTCAAGAAGTTTTCCACTATTTTCTACTGCAGAAAATGCATCAACCCCCCCACACAGTCTATTAAAAACAATACCTATTGAAGAATTCAAAATAAATCCATAGATTTGCTAATATACAAAACAATTCCATGGTAAGTTTTCATATGTAAATTTGCAGACCTCTGTTTTGTCCCCTCACTCTGGTACCTTTGCCAAGTCATAAAGTACTGGATGAAACATGGCTATTTTTCCAGCTGTATTTTAATTTCTACTACTTATTTTCATCGTGCTAAGCTGCAATTTTGCAAATTTCACACTTTCCAGTTAACTTCTCTTAAACATTTCACACATTTTTCCTCTGAGCTTGACTGACAGACAACTTTCTTAATCTGCTATTTCAACAAACGTGATCAGTTTAAATTCTGTGAGCTGCAGCTAACCACATTCAGCAAGAATCAGAGAAGTAACTCACTCATGCTACCTCTGGCAAATTGCTATGATGGCTAAATACCTCATATATACTAAATGTCCATTGCAGAAACTTTTTAGAAGAAAAAAAGCCACAAATTCTGTAATTTTATAAACTTGGTGTTCTAGCTAACTAATCATGTTGATAGGTAAAAAAAAAAACTATTCCGTTTTCAAGAAAACCCTAATATATGAATAGAGTTTGTACCTTTGACATGTAAGTAACACCTACTTTATACAATGTGCCACACATCGCTGCAAAATCCCCAGCAATGATCAAGTCAGCAGTGAAACCAGCCCAGTAATGAAACCAGGTGGACAACCCTACACAGCGGCTAGTTTTTGTCAAAAATTTCTTTCAACTGCTTAGGCCACTAGAAATTAGTATTTCAAACTTCATAACAGCTTCGAACAACAGCATAACTCAAGAGCTGACTGTGGCAGATAACTGTACAGCAATTGGAGATGCTTAAATTTGTACTTCTAAATCACCCAACATTATTTCCTAAAAAACATTATCAATGTGAGGAGTATGTTGATAATAGAATGCTTCATGAGCTAAAGAATAAGAAATAGTATCCTTTTCAGTCAAAGGAGTTTTCAGGGTATGACATTATAGCTTATCGTAGTATCTGGAGCAAGATGCTTCTACAATTGGAAAAACAACCATGAATTCACTCTATCAATTTTAAGAAGATTGGCTGCTTGTTTGGAGGGAAAAAAAAACATAGAGGCAAAAAGAATATTATTGGTGGTAATGGTGCAAAGTAGTCACTCTAGATTATAGGTGGGACTATTCTTTTGCCTAAAAGTAACTGAAACAGAAGTAACAGAGCTTCTGTGCCTGATTGTCCTCAGACTACCCATTAGAACTGCTAATAGATTGCTTTGGCTCAGGCCAGCTGATGATCTTTTGACTGCCTCCTATTGTAATTTGTATCCCACACCCCTCTTTTGGTGCAAAACAATCCATTATTTCTGCTTTCTGTTGGGTCCATTTTCTATCTCAGTCTCTATTAACTCAAAGCAAACCCAGAAATAAGTGGACTACATGCTTGACTGGTTCAATGTGGTTTTACTGCAGTGCAGAGCAAAATTTCCACTGCAGCACTGAATAGGATTGTTAAAGCAGCAGTATGAGTGATGGAAGGTCACAGCAGAGGGTGAATCTTGGGAGAGAAAGGGAGAAATGGATTACCAGCACCTGACGCCAAGTTCAATAATACAGACAGTAATGATACTCATGTAGTTTCCACTCTTATTCAACTGGTCAGGTAGTAACCAGAAGCACTAACTTATAAAAGAATCAGGGCTGAAAAACCAAAAATCTGTTATGGTGATGTTCTAAAAAGTACGTCTTTGAAATTCATCACAGTTATACAGAACCATTGTGATGATAGAAGTGTTTTGTACATGCAGAGAAAAAAAAATACCAAAAGGTTTTAAAAACAAACGATTTAATGTTTATTAAATTATAAAATATGTTTATTAGATGACAGTTTAAAGTTAAAATATCTCCTAAAACAACCTATTAGGATAGTTAAAATTATGCTTCTTCAATACAATTAAGTTTTCCAGGTATAAGCACAAAAAGGTACTTTGAAGGATAATTTTAACTCCACCCTTCATAAAAAAAACACCCCTTGTTTCTTGGTTATTCATATAGAATATAATTTGCATTGTTTTTAATAGTACAGTACTGGAACTTTAAATACGTTCCCTTGAATCTTTTAAAAATTTATTTGTTCTAATTTCCTTATGTTTTTACACCCACCATCCCCAAGTCCGTACGACAAACTATCCCAGCTTATATTTTTCCAAAATATAACTAGACTTACTATATATAGTCAATTATACTGTGCATGGTTTCATTTATTCAACTGTACTGTAGAGCCTCTACTTACTTCCAGCACCTGAACACAAGTGAGAGGAGTAACAGCAGCACAACTCTTAACAGCAAAAGCAGTAAGTTCAGCTAATTGCTCTGTCAACAAAAGGGTTCACTTTCCAGTGGCCTACTTCACTTTGACCTGGCTTGTGTATCACCAGCAGGGCATGCACACACATCTGTTTTATGGCATATACTCGCTCCACATAGAAAGCCAAACCCCAATATTCTAATAAAAAAAAAAGTATTTAATCAAAGCTAAACAGAGTACCATAAACCTGTTTTGCTTAATCTACACATTAGATGACCATTTTAATTCTATTCCATTTTTAGGTTTTTGATCTAGATATTTTGAGACTACTGGAATTCCTGTTATAATGCTGGATATAAGCTCTGCAAGCCAGAGGCCATATACTGATTACGCCTACACAGGGTCTAACACAAGGCTGCCCTATGTGTCTAATACAAAGAACATTCATTCTAACTATGACAATCAATATTTAAAAACCTGACAACAAACTATCATGAAATTGTTTTAGACTTTTCATGGAAGCTCCTTTATGAACTTCCCATTTTACTTATGTTCTGCTATCAGAATTACTGCAGTTCAGTAATTCAGTAATTCACCTGGATTTCACTGAATTATGTTTATTTAAATAAGCTATATTATATAAAATATTATCAGCAACAACAGAACCCACTTGTTTACTTCAAGCCAGAGCAAATGCCAGCAGGACTTGTTTTCTAAGAGTGCTATCCAAAGGAAAAGGATTTCATATATTGTATACATATATTCATACACATCACAGAAACTTTACTTCCTGAACAGCCAGAGCCCTGAAAGAAGCGTGACTTTCATGGCTGAGGATATTTGTTCCCAGACAAAAGCTTGGTTAAATTATAGTTAGGATCAATCTAGCTTACAGTGAAAGAAATTCAAGGTACATAGAAAGGTAGGAAGCAAAAAAAGTTAAATTATAAAATGGTATTGTAATTAAAAAGTGGAAGAATTAAAAAAAAAAAAAATACAGCCCACTTCCCACACATTCTCCAAATCATTACACAAGATACACCAGTGCTAAAGCATACTGGAAAGCCAGGCAGAAGAAAGCCCTCCTCGAATCCGCAAATTCCTTTCAGAATAAACCCTCATCCTTCTCTCTCATTTCCACTGAGACAGGTCTCAAGATTCATGCACAGTGTAAAAGTGCATTACACTGTTGTAAAAACTATTTACAAGCTATACATCTATTAAAGCCACAAGTCATTCTGACATAATGAATTCTGCAGTCCTATTTACAGCCAAGATTTAGGCCTAGTTCCCACGTGTGCAGTCAATGGATTTGGGCTTCAGCTGGATTCTTCACTTATGGCAGTTACAGTTTGGGATGGTATCTTCTGTACAGCTACATGATTACAGGACATGAATGCACAAGCCCACACACACGAAGCCAGTTATGTTTTAAAATGGTGAAGTACTTACTAAATTTGCCTTTGTTTGAACACAGTTACTCTAAGGGATACTTATTTTGTTGCACACAGTAAACTCCTAACTGTATAGGCCAGCTTAACTACAGAGTTGCATTTATGTCATAAATTAGACACACTTTAACATGTAAGCTTGTAAATTATTATTTTCCAAAAAACGTAACCGACTTAAACCTTTTAGAACCACAGGACACGACAAACACTTAGGGACAGAGAAGAGTCTAGAAGTCCAAATGCCCATTATCAAAAGTAAGTTCTGTCAATTGCACTTAAATTACTTTTGACAAAGTGAGCTAGTTAATTTTACCCTATATGAATTCAAAAACAAGTAAACTACATGGTATTTATGAAAATGAATAAATTGCATAGACTTCCTAACAGTCATATGGCACACTTACCCATTCCCTTTTAACCTCCATCAGGAAAGCAATGATTTAAAGCAAGGCAGAATTATAACACATTTCAAAAAAGTGTCTTATATTAACTTTTCTAAGAGTAGCCCATTTAAGCAATTACTGCAGAGCAGGAGATAAATCCCACAAGAATTAGTCATGGGGCTTAATTACTGTCTACTGTAAGCTAAATAAAGAGAATTGAGAGTAGTCACTCTACTTCTGCAGAGTAAGTTAAAATAAAGTCCAAAAGTAACATATAGGAAGACTCAAATTACTTCAAAGCCTCTATTTAAATGTGTAAAGTGCTCCTTAGTATCATAGTTTTTTTGGCAAAAATGTTATTTCCTCACAAGTCTACCTAAGAGTGATCACCCTTGCCCCAGTTAAAAACTGCTTAATTATATGCCTAGACTACAACATATTTCCGAAGGGGGTGAGACAACACTGCATTTTCAATAGCCTGAGGATACCCATGTATCTGTATCCTCTCTCATTTAACACCTGACTGACCAATATTATTTCTTAATGCAGAATAACACCACACTGCATTGTTACTCAGAATGGCACTGAGCCTCTTCCTGAGTCATTCAGTAGCAATACTAATCCAGGATTTACCTTTTATTTTCCTAAAGCAGATTTTCATGTCACAAACACGTCAATGTGACACAGCTGAATCAATAAAAAAAAACCCAAACAAACCCAAAAGGCTGAGAGATGAAGGCTCATCTCCCCAGAATACATGGCTCTTCAGAAAATAGTTATCATTACAACTTATGAGAGTCTATAAAGCATGTTTTTGCCAACATCCATTCTTACTCAATCATGCCAAAACACAAAGCTCTTAAAATCTATTTCGTTGGATAGAACACTATAATGAATATATTTTCCCACCGTGAACAAGGTATCATTTAATAGTTGCCCTAGGAATTTTCATTATGAACAGACACATGCACATTAAAATCACATTAGCAATTTATTAATATACACATTTAAGAACTGCAGCCATTAACTACAGAATTACAAGTTTAGAGATCATTAGGGACAAAGCAGAACACCACTTCAGAATTTAATGTGACAGTGATAGGCTGACCACGTCCCTGTATCTCATCATCTACTTGAAAAAAATAACGGAAAATATTCTCTATTAATAAACCTACAGTGAAATTTTTAGCTTTTGAAGTTCCTATTTTTTATAAATGCCATTTTAATCTACTGTATATTCTCTTGAAAATAAATGTAAAAGTAGCTCACAAAAGAGTATAAAAGAGATTTAAAAAAGAACCGAGTAAATTATTGTACAAACAATTCCAAGTTACAATTATACTAAGTCATTATGTCAAAAACTGTCACTAAAAGAGTGACATAAGAATGAGCGTATAAAAAATTTCCAGCATTACTGAAGTAGTATCACTGCCACACAAAGAGTATGTTAATGTTTATGTGATCACAACACGAGTGTAGCCTACTTGGACTTCAGTGTAAGTGTTTCACATAGAATTACACTGGACATAACATTCCCTTAATAAAGGCAATTTTCCAAATTAAAAATTTTATACTGCTCTTGTACTCGTCCTATAAAAATTATGTTTCTCACTGGAAACATACTCTGTTTATCGAAGTCAGCTTTTGATTCCAGATATAACAGCCACTGTCTCAATAGAAAAGAACAGTAACTATTCCCCAGGCACCTTGGAGGACAAGAAACCTCTCACTGAGACACCTTATGTATAGGAACCTTTTCAAACACATTAACAGACACACGGACCTCAGCATAAAAAACCTGATACGGTCTACTCGTAGATTATGTTTAAAGTTTGCACTTTATCATAAACTGTAGGAAACTACCCATTATTATTATAGGACTATTATGTTGTATCACATCATTTTAGTATTTACTGAAATATTTTTCTCAAGTCTGTAAAAAATCTTGCCACATACAATTTCAATCATGCAAGTGTGAAAGCTTAAGTAAGTTTTTCAAGTAACATCACAACCCCTTCTTACCATGACTATGTCGCCAGGCTGAATAGTGATTTCATCGTGGCTCCTTGATTCAAAAGGATACAGTGCTCTATAATACACTATTTTTACATCCTCCTGAGCAGAAATAGTTAGAGGAGCTTTTTCTGAGCAAAGGAAAAACACACAGATACAAAGAAAACAAAAATCAAAACCTATTATTTTTAAACATGTCAAAACCAAGGTGAAAGTGTAGACGAAAGTTAACAAGCCTTACATTTCTGTAGGAAGTATATTATCTTCCTTATACACATGGGGAAATACTAAAATGAATCATTTAAAATACAATTTTCTTGCTATTTTCTTTTCTAAAGATCAGGCAACATATTATTGTATTTCAACTTTTATGGTACATACAAGTACTTTCATAGAAAGAATCATGCAACTGTGATGCAATATATATGGCCTCTCAAATGCTCTAAATTATTTTGTAGGTGAAAGATGATCAGCTGTAGCTTCAACTCAAACACTGATGTTCTTGCATATATCAATGGTACTCCAAATACTTTCAGAGCCTGCTTGTGTAGCAGCTTCACTGACAGTCTGACTATACTTCCAAGATATTTCAAAATGACCTAGTAGAGGTCACGTACAGAGGGTGTTTTTAAAAAATTACATGCTAAAGATGCATTGTTAGAAAAAGAATAATACAGAAAAGCTCCAAAGATATAAGCTAAATTCCTCTTGTGTAACACAGTTCCTGTTTTGCCTATTTGGTCATAAATGTGCCCTCTGCTACTCTGCAAAAATAAAACCTAGCAAAAGGACATACTAGACTAAGTCAATTCTAGATTTGGGCTAAAAGATAGAAGGTAATCTGCCCTTTTTGCAATCTCTGATTAAATATTTAACCAAATACCACATTGCCAATCAGGTCTCTTCTACGTATCATCCAGTTAAGGGGGAACCATGACTCCCAATATGGGCAAAGATCAGGTTATAATGCACAGAAAAAGCTCTCAGCTGAAAGCAATCATGTACATAGCAGAAAAAAAGGGGATTAAATCTTAGACTTCAGGTCATTTGTTCAGTAAGCAACATGCATGGGGAAGGGGGAAGAGGAAAAAGCATAACTAAATTACATATTTCTACGACGCTAAAAAAAATCCCAAGGCATATATTCCACACCAAAATAAGAACTGTAAAGAAAAGCAGAGGAAAATTTTTTGATATCTTGCAACAAGATCTTCACCAGCTTAGAGCTACAACTGTCTCTTAAGATAGCACTGTGAATCACATCGGCTGTGTTTTACACTCTGCTAAACACCATACTTTTATGAAGAATACTGAAGCCTAAAAGAAAAACTTTTTGGAGTCTAGAGCTCAATCCATACATTACTTACTTTAGTAAGACTAGCAATCCAGTCTTGAAACATAATATTCTTCTGAATTAAATGGAAAACAGAAAAGAATTTTTCAACAGGCACGTGCAACAGCACTTCTTGATTTTTATCTCTACCTGCATTTGACCAAGGAGCCTGGACAGCTGGCTTGATCGGCTCTTGATGTGGTTGGAAAAGTTTACTCAGTTTCTCTTGCATTTCCTGTTTCCCCTTATCCTCACTTTCCTTCTTCTTGGTTATTTCTTCCCTTTTTTGCTTTTCATCTTCCTGAGCTTTTTTTGGCCACTGAAGTTCTTCTTCTGGTTGCACACGATCAAGCCGCTGTTTATCCCGTTCCTGGATTCGCCTGTTGGACAATGAAGGTGCTTTTTAAGGCAATCAAACAAAAGACCATAAAATTAGTTGTCCTTGTGTATGCTTTTGTAGTATAAAGCATACTCTTTAGGGCTTTTGCATACCCTGTAAAAGATGTTAATTGTATTTTGGTGTTATCAACCACTCCACAGCATCTTCTTGCACAATGACTCCTTGAGGACAAGGAACAGATATTCAGAAAGATTTGCTACAACTCCATATGTATTCATAAAGAAAGAGCTGTGACACTCAGACAAGTGAGAAAACAACATTTCATGTAACCTACTAATAAGCACAGGCCTCTGCTACCTTGAGTTGCTTTGTCTTTGCATTTAAAACATTACCTTTAATTTTTTACTTTAACTCATAAATCAATTCTGTACCTTTACAATCCAATTCCACAGAACACTAAAAGAGGTACACAGCAATGTGAGCATACAGAAATTATTAAATCAGTTATGTTTTGGAGTTGAATGTAAGATACGAAAAAACATTCAACACTACATTTTTCTTGACAGAGTTCTTCAGGGATTTGTAAATGCTAAACTTTACCTTCTTTGAGGCTGTAATCTTTTCTCCTCTACAATGACATGAAAACAAATGTATTTAGCTGTGTTTTTCTAGCTATAGCATGAAACTTTATGCAAATATCTTAAAACAGTTACTTAGCTCGCAATGTCCTGAAAATAATAAGCTTGATAATATTCAGTATCTTATACTTTGAGTCCCACCTCTCCTACCTCTTCAATTCAACATCTGAGTCTCAACTTGGGGACTCAAAAATATTTGTATACTCTCTTTTCATAATTTTCCATTAGATTCTGAATGTCTATGCTGTTGTTTTAAGAGATGAACCATATGAAGAAAGGAGGGAAAAAAGAGGGGAAAAAAAAATCTCCCTTGGCTGAAGAAACAAAACTCCTTGGCATCCAAGAACTCAGACATAAGCCCTTTGGTTCCATGTAACTAAGGCTGCTTTTCAAATTTTCTTCCCAAGGAGTCTAATTCAAGCAATCTGAGTATCCCATTATATCAGCATTGTTAGTTACCATTTTTATTTGTCCCACAATTCCTTTTATTTAATCTAGGCCTGTAGATATCAGCTACTGCTATCACAAGACATTTTCAATAATGAATTCTTAGTATATGGTTTTCCCTGAAACCCAATAAGCAGTAAATTATACACTTCAATTTTTTTCTGCTCACCACTGACATCAGCTCTACCATATGGGAAGAAGTAAGGAATACTGATCAAAAATTGGTTCTGCTTATTTTCTCAACACTGCAGACATCCTTCGGTAAGACTCAAAATAGCTAAATCAGATTAAAAAAAAAAAAAAGCAGTAATCAGAAAATATGGCAGCCCTGATCCTCCTGTTGAGGAAGTAGATATATTTGCAAGCTTCTTCATACAGCTCTCTTGCAGAACTATTCAGAAAAATTTACATTCCCACCATGAAAACTAACAAATCCTTCCTCTCTGACAGAGGATAAGACAACAAAAGCATAAAGACTCTTCGCCAGAAGCATTTTGCACCAGTAAAGATAACTCAAAAGGGCTACAACAGATGCACAGTGCACTTTATTTTGTTCCATTACCTATTCCACTTTTATACTTTCTTCACACTTACAAAATTACTGACAAATGCATGACAACAAGCTGCTTATCACAGGCTTGTCCTACCTATATAGAATACATTTTGTCCAAAGACAACATGAGTTCCTGGACAAAAACTGTGAGAGGAAAATAATAAATTAATTCCTTAAGGGGAAACATTTCTAACTTTCCAAACAGTAGGCTGGTACCAGAGTGCAAAAATCTCATCTCCATCAACCTAAGTTTTGAGCTGACAAGAATATTTTCTGAAAGACACCAAGGTATTCAGTATCTAAGATGGCAGCTACTAATTTACAAACTCAAAAAAAAATAATCTTTGGTTCTCAATAAAATTGCTGATACCATTTCAATATTCCACATAAGTTTATACCATGAGTAGACATTAGGACACTGATGTGAAGTATATCACTTCCTCCTCTATGAAAAACTGCTAGTTTTCTGCCTCTGATGTTAAGTCATCTAACAAGTTAATAAATTCACTGTTCTGACAGCCTCCTATTTTAATTACTTAATTTGTCCTTCTTATGTTCATTTGCAAAGCCAATTACTCAGGAGTTTTATTGCAACACTGAAGTTGCACTACATAGACAAATAGAGCTCAGTTTTCTTTTGTCTTGAGTGGTGTCTTACGTGGTGGGTTTAGTCAGATGGGCTTTAAATAGGGAACTGTGTTTTTAATTATGTTTCTAGCAGAGAGATTACATCTTCCCATACTTAGAACAAGTTTGCTTTAATTGCTGAACCGAGAAGAGCAGACAAAAATGTATCCTGGGGGAGTGTGGGGTATGTGTGATTTCTTTTTTCCTTCCATAGAAGCTGCAGGAATTTCTTCCTTGACTGTGATGGAAGCTAGCATAATGAGTTGAAGACAAGGCAGGGAATAAGAATGAATAGAAAAGCTAAAGAAACACAAGCCTAAGTGTGAGTACCACAACTTGGGGTCAGGAACAGACAACTTGACATTCCACTCTTTTCCTTACTTCAAGATTCCTGTTGTATTGATTATAGAATATGGCCTCTCATCTGGTATTTATCTATACCTGCTTTTACTCTTTTAATTTCCATTTTACTCTCACCAACTGTATTCAGGCAGTTCTTATACCAAACACCAAGAGTAAGCTCCATTCACTTTACTCAAATGCAGGGGTTTTATTCCCCTCTGAACTGTGTATTACTCCACAATCACGCCAGTCTTCGTGGAATTAACAGAGACTGAATTGCCACAGGGGGTCTTCAAAAAGACTTTTACAATTCCCAAATATGTATATGTCTGTATCTTTGTTTGCTCAATGAAGTTATGTGCACAATTCAGTGCAAAATTACTGACAAAAAATTGTTACCAAAAAAGATGGTTCTCAGTATAAGGAGAATGAGGTTATATCCATTAAGCCAAAGGTTAAAGTGCACATAATCATGTTCTTAGATTATTCTTTCTTTGCTTTAGAGTTATTAAAAGGTAGCATACTTCTGTAATCATTAAGCAGTAGTACCCAGGATGTAAGTATTAATCATTTACCTTGTTGATTTTGCTATCTGTTGGAAATCAGTAAGACTGGCCGACTGTCCATTATCAGGTATACCAACTGGCATTACTTAGAAGCTTGAATATTAGGGCAGCATGAAGTTCTGCATTATCAATGATGTCTAAATGCTGAACTATCATGAAAAGTCAGACATGGAGTTTTCCATAGCAGAAGTTTTTCTTATTTTAAATCTGTTTTTTAAATTTCTGTTATTCTGGAAGGAAGCGGTGTGTTTTATTTAATGTTCTGAAACAGAATATTTTTAGTGTTCCTACACTTCTAGTACTTCAGCTGGAAAACTTCTTGCTTGCAAGGAATTATCATATTTGGTGCAGTTATTTCTTCATCATTGAAAGCTCTTTTCCTGGAAACTTTGCCATTCTTAAGTTGATCTTTAGATCTCTAAAGGTATGCAGTTTACATAAATGATTTAAGAATTATCTAAACTTAAATGCTTTCTATGTGTAAGATTTCTCTTTGAAGATATGGTTTTCACTGAAATCTTGTTTTGGTTTTGCCTGAAATGTAAAAATTAACTTGAGTTGCCAAATAGTAACAGAGCCTATCAATTCACTTTTGGTCAAACATCATGTAATGCTATAAACAAACAGTATAAGACCTCTCGTTCTCATGCCTTTGTTTTCATTTCTTAACCACCACCTGTTTACATTAAGAACATAAAAACCCCACAATTGCAAAAAATTAAATCAAACCGTTACCGATAAATGATGTCAGAACAGAACTGGTGGCTAACCTATACGTCCTTTGTTTTACATAAATGTAAATATATGTAGAAAACATTTCCAAATGTGTGGAAAAAAAAAACATTAGCTCCATTATTTTTAATATTAGTACAAAAGAAAGAGCTGGTTAGTTACACCGCTGTTGAAGAATTTCTCTAGGTGCAGAAGTACACCCCACATTTAAGTAACACTGCTGAAATCTGTGCGTATCACTGACAGTTAAGGGTCGCATACAGATGTATAAAGTTCATCTCCACAACACGCTTCTCAGTCAAGGATAAATCAAGTTTCCCCAAGTTTTAAAAAGGATAATCTGCACTGATATGAAACTTGGTCTAGGTCTTGGGAATCTTGCCATTTAGTGATATATTACTGAGAACAGACTATGCTGCTGGGAATGTGAAGTTTCTTTTACTTGTTTGCAAAACGATTTCCACTCTAACACCTCTACAGAAAGGGCTTAAATTAGAGAAATTTGCTACCTTTGAGCTTCTTTTTGCTTTTCCAGTTCTACTGTTTTTCTTTCTTGCTCCTTCTGTTTCAGTCTCTCAGCTTCCAAGTTCTTTTGCTTCTGTAGTTGCTGTTTGTTATGTATTTCTCTCAGCTCCTAGAGAAAAGAGTAAAATACATGGGAACACATACTATGTGAATCATAACTAATGGCTCCATATATCTCTTTGTGAAGTAACAAAACTTGCAAATGGCTGGATATGTCTCTTCAAACTTACAGTATTACCAAATGCATTGGCAGATTTCAAAGACGTATAAACAACAATGCTTTCCTATTTTTATCTCTATAACCTGAGATGTTAAAGGGTTAAGAAACAAGAAAGTATTTTTTAAATGGTACGCTAAAAAGTTGACAAGTTTAACAAAGCCTCATCTGAAAAGTCATTTATGTTTTATGTTTTTTGGTTTGAATTTGTTTACTAAGTTCCATACAAAAATCTGCCTTCATAGCTGTTCATAATAGCAACTGTTTCAGTAATTGTTTTTATTTTGAAATTAAAGACGATTTACTAAAGAATCCTGGGTTGTTTTATCCCCAGGAGACTGAATTCCTTAAGCAATGTCTATGAATTGTGTATGAATAAATACTCTCTGTGCTACAAGTCAGTTTTCCTCTAATTAACTAGGAAGACATTGCTTGAAACATTTAGAATATAAACATTATCTTTTCCTCCAGATTTGTTTTCTGCATCAAGACATATTAACACAAATGCAAGTTCTATCCTGGATGTCTTTGCATAACCTAGAATTTTCTGCTGAAACTTCTCAGTATTACAAGGAAAAAAAGACCACTTTACCTGTATAACAACTGAAATTTTTCACTGAAAATAGTTCACTTAAAAAAAAAAAGATGTTTTAAAGAAAATACAACACAGAAAAATATGCAGAAAAGGTTTGCAGCAGTAAGTTGCTTTTGAATCTTTATCTTAATAGTGTCTGATTTTATTGAAATACAACTTATATCATGCAAGTTTGTTTAGTTCTTATATTTTTAAAAGCTTTATCTTAATTGATTCAGGGATTGAAATAGTTAATCCTGAAAATATTTGCACAGTTTTCCAGAATTCACACTCTACAAAATAGCCAAATTGAGACTGTCTTTATGCACTGACCAAAACGTACAAAATTGCACGAGAAAAAAAACACAATAAAGACATAACTAAACATCAATCGGTTCACAGGGCCAAAATGAGAAAAGTTTCAGTGAATTAATTTCACAAGATTATTAGTAACTTCTTAGCTATAGTTTCATAAAAGTTGAAAGTTAATTCTTGTTTATCTACAGACTGTACTTGCACTGTATCTAAAATTATTAGTGCAAGTAATGTGTGCATTAGTGCTGAACAGCTGCAAACTGTGCAACACCAAATTTTAAGATTTTAAAATAACTGCATTATGAAGAGGAGTACCATGTGACCTTTGCAAGGTATTAAAAACACTTCTGATAGACAGACAAAAGTTAAAAAACCTGTTATGTTGAACCTCATGTCCTAGCTCTCAGTCTCATTCATAGCCTCAGTTTTAAAATCAATGAAAACTTCATTCAACATCATTAAATAGATGAGTTCTTATACAAGTTTTAATTAAAACTCTGCTAAGGCCATGAAACTCACTGAAATTCAGAGATAGTTTGGGCAATATTGTATTTTATGATCACCATTATTTTCCACAGTCACCTTAAACCTTAGTAGGTAGTTCAGATCTGCAGAACATAAAAGAAACTACTCTTGCAAAAAATCACCAGAGTTATTCAGGCAGGATATTGCCTGTGGGAAAATTTTAAAACCTTGAATTCCCATAGTTATAAACATTCATGTATAACTTTACTCTGGACTGAGGAAAAGGGCTACTTAAAAGGAAATGCATTAGCAATAATGAACATAATGGTTTTTTAGTAATTATCACATAAAGAGCAATGAGACAAGAAAGGGATCAGGAAACTGCAGTGAACAAAGAGTTGGTCAACTGCACCTGGAGTTAAGAGATGGCTTCGGACCAGACTATACATTTCTGAAGTGCCATCTAGAGCAAAAAGTAATTTGCAATAATTCTGTATATTAATTCAGGTTTTTTAATGTTGTCACATTAGCACATTGAGGTACAAAGAGGTTTCAAATTAACTTCTCTGAGGGAATCACAGTTCTCATTTTCCATATGTGATCACCTGAACCCATATTTGCATCAGAAAACATGCACAATTGCAAAGGGCAAATATACAACCATAATAACATTAGCAGTGGAGTGATTTACAAGCATTCATCTGAAAGGACACAATTTAGAAAATGGCACAGTTTGAAGTAGTTTTCCACCTGACCAACAGTATTAAGACTTTTTCTAGACTGCAGAGATCCATAAATTTAAGTATCTACAAAGCTCTTGAAGCTTAAATGACTGCTTCCATAAAGTATCTTTACTTACACTAATGATTTTTAACCAGTTGTTTCTCTTTTCTGGGTAGAGAGACTGCTATCCAAAGCACTGGTTTCTGACCCCTACCCTTTAGTCCAGCTTTAGCACAGTCTTCCATTTAGTAATCCTTTGTTGTTCTAGTTGCTCTAGCTTTCCTTCACGTTCATGTCCCTTCCTGTCACTTAACTACAAAGTTAGTGCCAAGAAGCTCAAGATTCTGAGTCCTGGCCAATGAGAATTCCTCTTGCTATTGAACAGAGATATCTGGGATAGTCACACATTTCTAATAAGGCAATGCTAAAGATAAACTTTTGTTACTTGCAAAATTTTAAGCTATTTAGATAATAATGCTTTCCAGGTTTATTTTTTCTTCCCCGTTGCATCTTTATCCCAAACTCTGGCATTTGAACAGTTAGATAAAATACTTACTAGGTAAAGAAAGAGGAACTAAAACACTTGGAAGGTTATGAAGGCTATCATAGTTAAACAAAAAAAACTTCTGAGATTTACTGGGATTTAAGTGAGACAATCCAGATGCAAATACCCAAGCTTAGGTTACTTTTTAACGAGAAATTTGTAAACTAGAAAAGATTATTCAGTTCATCTATATACACAAAATCAGGAGGAATCTAGCTCTAATTCAGAACATTGCTCTTTTTCCCCCCTTCAGAAAAACTTTCTGAGCCTTTAAATACATAAAAACAAGTTACAACTTACAGGAAATCTGTTCACCAAACATTACTTACTTCTACTAGATGTCCAATTTCTCCTAGCCCAAACTCTGTATTTAAATTATAGTTTATATGTGAATGTTTATCTCACCATTAAACATATGATATATAGCACTTTCACTGACAAACAGAAAACTGGGAAAGTTGTAGTTATAAGCCATGCCTCCATATCTGTCTGAAGCAAGTAGTTTCTCATACTAAGTACATATAGTAGGATCATTAACTGATGCATCACAGCAATTAAGTGCTGCTGCCAACTTTGGTCCAAATAATTAATTTGTTTCTTTTTTTTTTTTTCCCTTGTTTTTTCATTTCATCTATATTCTCAGCTAATGTTAGGATCTCAAGGGACATTTTAATAATTATTTAACTTTTCCACAGACATTTTAACATATTATTCCCTCCCAGCTAAGTCAATGTGTTCAGTATTTTGTGAACAGATTTTTATGTGACATACCTGTAACAGCTAAGAAAGACCTAGTTTATACTCCTAGCATTGGTTGCAATATTTTCAGAGATTTAAAAAAAAAAAAAAAAAAAAGCAACCTGTATCATTCTTTGCTTTAGCTAGGAGGAAATAAAAGATTTGACCCTTATCTCATGCAACAGATAGATACTCTGTTGCTTTTCCAAGTAGCACTGGGAGGATGGGGGAGAAGCAATCAGTATCTCCCACAGTGTTACAGGACACCAGTTGAACAAAAGTATAGTAACACTTCAACAGTCAACAGAATGAAACATTTGCTAGCTGTATATTCAGCACAATCCTACACTCATCTTTTACAGACACGAGCAACTTAAAAGCTGTACATTTACAAATTGTATATTGTAACTCCAAGGACATAACAATGCTTTGCTTGTTTTGGATACGCAGGACAAAGCATGTCTTACCTTAGAAGCAGAGAGAAATTGTCACCTTTCCACTTAATTCACAAACAGACTAACAAGTATAATTTTGAGATGTTAACAATAGCCACATTTAGGTATCCACATTATACCAAATATGAATTAAAGTATGAGTTTCATATATTCACTATATACAGACAAGTCATATTGCTATGAAAACCTTAAGGTTAGAATTGTTTAAGCCCAAATTTTGCTTTTTGTCAGAAAGACAACAGAATTTTGGATACTTTGAGGATTACAATACAAAGTTTCCATCAAATCTTCTCCCCTTGAGATAAACCAGAGCATTTGATATCGGAGGAAAGAACCCTACAGTTCTGTGCTCACTGAGGCTTTCCCACAGCAATACCCTTCTACCCCATTCCCCAGCTACCAAAGCACCTGCTTTGTCCTTGACAGAGATGGTTCCTCCTTTCACCCCATATTATAGCTATGGGGGATTTGATAAAGGGAATGTATTGTCATATCTCTCATACCTGGAATCACAAATTACAGTGCTGTGTAGGAATACTTAACATAAGTGTTTTCGTTTTAAAAAGTCTGAACACCACGACCAAAACAGGCAATTCACTTAAAATCTTGACGTTTCAAATAAGCAAAAGAGAAAAATAGCTAACTAGTACCTTGCCCAAGTTGTAACTCCTCACCTAGGCAGTAAGGATTAGATAAAGAATGAAATTATAAACTCTTCTCTTAGGTTACGTTTTAGTGCTAGCACCTCTTGTTAAACACTAACTTAGTGAAACACTGCACACTCATCTGTTTATGGTAAAGTGAAGCACATAACTGGAGGAGGTTCATCACTCAGATTGAGATTGTTGTGTACTGCCTGAGTATGGCATGGAGACCTTTAGAAAGGAGTCTAAGTAGTTGACGCAGCCCAGGAGAACTGCCAGGCACTGCAGCATTGCATCTTCCATTGCCACTGACTGGAAGAAAGAAATGCTCAAATGTAAACAGGCATTCATATGCAAGACTTGTCCAGTGCACACTGACCAGACAGGGACTGACAACAACTAGAACATGACACAAAATGTATAACATTTTTAAGAACTTGATGCTGCTTGTTCACCCCTTTTTCCAGGAACTGAGAATAACTTCTTGGCAAGACTAATGCATTTCAGAAACAATAATTAGTTGTCTTCTCCTGTGAGATAACACAGTAAGCTATAAAAACTTGATTCTTCTATACTACATGAAATGAGTATTTGGTCTTTGGAGACAAGAACCAAAGAATTAAGAATTATTAATTTTTTATTAGACAGTGTAGAATGACTGACCTTTGCAACATTTAAATGTAAATTCACACTGAATGTAGAAAGAATTTGTAAAGGTAAAATATAGTAGGACTATACATATAGAAACAGGAACTCTAATATAAAGCCTTCTATTCTACAGAATTACTATATAAAGTAGAGAAAATAAACAAGTACCAAGTTACAATTTAATACTATATGGATCAATTTTAATTATTAGATTTCTAGGCTAAGATTTTTAAAGAGTAATGGAAGTTAGGCTCCTTCAACCATAAGTCAAGACAAAAAAAGTGGTCCAACTTTCCACCCTGTTACAAACTCAGTCACTTACTCTATAGCCAAATATAGCACAATCCACAAGATTATTATCTTATCTGATAAAATTACTCAAATCTGATTTTAAAAGTTATCTGAACAGTTGCAGGCTAAGGTACCTCTGCCAAACAAGTACAGTTTCCTGAAACCATGTGATTCTACCTAAAGACATTCAATAAAAATACTTTAAACCACCTGTTTTGAAATAATGATAACATTTTATACTCCAGATTTTTTTAAAAAAAGAACTAAATTCTATGAACATTTCCAACTCTTGAGATGTTAAATTGAAACAGAAGTAACTGAAATACTTGAGCTTAAAGGGTTCACCATAAGAAATTTAAATCAGTTGTTCTGGAGGGATGAGAAAAAAATCCAGTGGAAAAAGATGTTTTATTTATCTCTCTAGTCTTTCGTGTATCCTATTAACACATGAAGTAGAGATGAGGTCTTTAATACTTGTTTTAAGTATTCACTTGCTGCAGAACATAAAAAACTGTAAAATGGAGACAAATGTAGTGCAATCTACTATATACTACTATGGTGTTAACAAGTCGACCTGTAACCTAAAATATATTGGAATACTAGGTGAATCTTATTGTCTCATCAATGAAAAGGTACACTAGATACTAGTTAAATTACTGATTTTATGTTGTACTATTGAAGCATATTTCTGTATTTGCTATCAATAGATCAAGCGTAGTCAATTTCAAGAGAACGAATCAGACATTGCATTTTGTGAAATTTAAGAATATATTCACATAGGAGATAATGCAACCAATATTCATAGCCAATAGAGAATAAGTTTGAACGATAACGACAAAGGATTAGAATGTAATGTTGCTGTCAACTTCACTGTCTCTCAAACACTTCTTCAAAACTGGTTTGGCATATACTCAGAGAGCAGTTACTCACACATGTACTGTTCTGGTTCTTTTTTCTATTAAATTAGGCATTTTGACTAAGTAAAGACAAGTATTATTTCCTCCCTCTTTAGGAAATAAGTGCAAAATGCTGTGAGATGGTATACAACTAAAGAGTATTTAGATATGCTTTTTTTTTTCCTGGGAGTTCACAAACAGTATGATTCTGCTTCTCGTCCAGAAGCTAGTTTTATTGCAGAAGTCAAAGCAAGCATGAGTTCTTCTCTATCACTTGTCAGAGAACAAAAGCTGCGCAAGACAGTGTCAATTACAGTGCTGCCATCCTAACAGTCTCCCCATCAAACGTGCAAAAAAGTAAGTATACTGAAACACAAAGAACAGATCTTCAAAAATACGTGTGTTATTTTTAAATCTACAAGAAAATTTAGAGACAGCCTTGATTAAAAATGAAGCTTTAAATGTATTTATTTAATAAGATTATATTTTAAACAAACATTTCTGTATTTACCATTTTTACATATTTTCCCTTAGCTTACAACATAAAGAAGCCTTCATTATACTAAAAGCTCAGACGGGGTGGAATTTTTGATACATTATTTGAAAAGGTTTACATTTAAATGTGAGCGTTACACAACTGACTGATAATTATACAAATGGCAAGGTATTGTAGCACCAAAAGAGCCTGCAGCATTTATGCACCCTGTTATAAATAAGTAAGCAAAAAATTATTCTGTTGGTTGTGGAAGCTATTAATTTGGCAATTATTTATAAGCCATTTTCTACCTGCTTAAAACATAATTGTTATCTTTCCAGTGGCATTGCCTAAAAGCTGTCAAGAGTTTTTTGTTTGTTTGGGTAAAAGTATCTGAGAATTATGCAAGTTCCTATACTACTTTGTTTTGAGCAATATTACCTAAGAGATAGATGTGTTCTGCCTTGGTTTAAGAACAAAACTTCCACTTCACACAAACTCTAATACAACTACAAGTCTCAGAAAGTTTTCACACTAGCTCTGTGCATAAAGTCTTGTACGCAAGGCATTCTGAGAGTTCTCTCTACAAGAACAGCCATTAAATCACCACTTGCACACACATCATCATCTAAGTGACTTCTCTTGCTCTGTGAGTGCTACCATTCCATACAGAAAAAGGTATCCATGCCTTTGTAAATATTTAAATCTAGTAGTACAAATCACTCAGGCCCCCCAAAATATATCTTGCACATCTAATGAAGCTATAAAAGGGAGAAGATATAACTCTCTCTGATTTAAGTTCCCACCTCTAAGTTTCAATACTACAACTGCCCCTCTCAAACCCATCTCTTCAAGAAAGCAAAGAAAGCTGGTGCGAGGGAAAAATAGCAGCATACTGCATCAAAAAGCGGTCTTGCTATTAAGCACTGCGTCTGCATTCAAAATACTAAGATTTTTACTGAGTAATCAACTTTCCCATTAAACTACAAAATAGTTTACAATTAGTCAAGGTATTCTTGGATAGATGGCAGGTATCCTGATAAATCAATACCGTTGTTTAATATGCATCTTCAATTCTTAATTATCATTCGCTTGCTATTTGTTAAGTCATGCCCTTCAATATCTAGAATACTGAATTTTGTTTGGGTTTGTTTTTTTTTTACCTACTGTCACTGTACTAAGATTATTCAGCCCTCTGCCCATTTATAAACTGGTTAGGTCACTTATGATCAAACTGAATGCTGACACTAATCTTAGAACTAATACCCTTGGGTCATATTTACCAGCAAACCATTTCAAAAGGACTCAGTTTAAAAAAATAAAAAAAAAATAATCACCTCATAGCACAACATGTTTAGATGTGTCCAAAAAGCATATTTGTCTATATATCTATATCTCAGCTCTCTTATAGCTTTGCAGACATTCTCCCCTTTCTGCCTCCCTGCCTAAAACAGCGAGAGTCATTTTGGACATGGTGGCATTAAAACAGGTAGTGGTATGACACACAGCTTTTAGTTTTTCCTATAACAATTAATAACTTTAATAATATAACAAGCTTGTTGCTTAGCTTCAAATACACCTTCCACTCTAAAGCTTGTGATGTAATCATATTCAGTCTAATTTCAAAACAACTACAAAAATATTAGTGTATCTATTTTAGTGCTTTTCCTTCTAAATACTGTAGGCACAACTTATTAGACCTTGCAGGAAAATTGAATATTTTTCTAGTCAACTTTCAGGAGAAATCATCAGTTAAATTAGCAGAGAAATTACTTTAAAGTAAGAATATTTTGTGAAAAGAAAAAAAAAGAATATTATTCAAAGTTTGTAATGAGAGACTGAATCATAACTTCTCTCAGAAGGGCACTTCCTCTACTAAATTCTGCAATTTCTGTCCTTTTCTTGTGCAGAAATAAACAACAATCACACAGTTTTAACAAAAGACTGATCAATAAAGCATGAAACCACAAGCAACACACAACTACATTCAGGAACAAGCATAAGCTTACAAACTGCAGATGAAAATTCTGCATGTCAGTAGAAAATCAAGTCTCTTATTAAAAATTTCAATTTGAAGTACTGATTCCAGTAGATTTGCTGACCTACTACAGTCTTTTGCCACTTTGATGCAGAAAGATATTGGCAATTTCATATTTGCAATCACAGCTCTGGAATCAGAGCTCAAATTTAATCTGCAGAATCTATTTAAGAATAAGTTGATTCAAACTCTGAGTTTGAATGCTAAGTAGTATTTTTCTTAACAAAAAAACCCAAAAAAAAACCAAAAAAAAAAAAAAACAAAAAAAAAAAAAAAAAAAAAAAAAAAAAAAAAAAAAAAAAAAAAAAAAAAAACAAAAAAAAAAAAAAAAAAAAAAAAAAAAAAAAAAAAAAAAAACACACAAAAAAAAAACAAAAAAAAACCACCACCAAACAAACCCACAAAGAAATAGATTCGGAAATGATCCTAAAACTGAAATTCTAAATCAGTCACTCTAGTTCAATAGTTTTTCCATAATCAAGTTAGAAAATAATTAACTGAACATTTAGAAGAAAGGGTTAAAAAGTCCAGGATTACCTTCAGTTGATTATTGAAAATATCAATTTCCTGAAGTTTAGATCTGGTTTCTTTTTCTACTTCATCTAGCTGGTCTCGAAGCTGTTGACGTGCTAGTTCCTTGGCTTCTAAGGCTCTTTTGATAGTAAGAAGAGAATCTCCTGTTTTTAAACATATCGTCAAATAATTATTTCCTTACATGGAGAATTTTAGGTCATAGAAAGCAACATTTTTCAACATGCATCTTGCAACACAAAGAAAGAGATTACAAAGTACACTGTGCAATGCAGCATCATGTCTTCTGCATGTACAAAAATATACTTACTGTGCAAACTGTTCTGTTGAACTTGCTTTAGCTGATCATTAAGCAATTGCTTTTCTGGAATTAACCTTCCAAGCATCTGCTGAGATTCCTGTATAGAGGATAACGAGAAGAGAGAAAACAGGATAAACAGACAAAAAGGTGAGAGAGATGACTTTAGCCATAAATCTTCTCCTTTCATTTCTTCTGAAATTACTCTTTACTTATTCTCTCATTGAATTATGTCATGATGCTATTATCCAAGCACTATCTGGTACCACCACTCAGATACAGTTCTCTGCCAATACAAAAAAAATGAGCAAATCATTTAAGCATATTACTTGAGAAGTGATTCTTACTGAATACATAACTTGGCTTGGAATTACTTGAAATTTACGGGAAAAAGACATGGATAGATTCCAGCAAGTGTTAGAAGCAGTGCTTACTGAGAATTTCATTTTCATTTTAACAAATTAATATTAACTTTGATCAGGAATAGAAACATAAATATTTACAGTTCATTTAAAGAAGAGAAAATACTGGCTTTCACTTTAAAAGAACATATTATGGCCAAAAGCTTTGCAACACAAACTGTGTTAGATGAGAATACTTGAGTCCTAGATTTCTCAATTTAGCATTCTCAAAAGAGGATTATGATCTCTCTCAATTTCAACACACGGTCATAAGATTGTATACTGCTATATTATAGGAGACCCTGCAGATAAGAAATTCCTCCTTCAGTAGATCATATATATATATATATATCTCATATATAATCCTTGCTCATTCTGGAGGATGAAGTGCTACTTCATACACCTTTCAGAAGCTTTGACCTCCAGCTTCAGGCTGTCAAAACATATTCTAGAAGTATGAGGTGAAACAGCTGATTTTATGAAAGCCACCTGGTTGTCAACATCCTATCTTTCATATAAACTAAGTAATTTATTTCAGCAGTTGTCTTGAATTGCAGGTTTTTGAGGAACCAAACATCTGACAATTTAAATTTGTCATTTAGGATTTCAAATTACATAACATGATCCTAAAAATAAATGTCACCTAATCACTTAATACCAGAATGACTCCCATTAGAAGTTTTTAGTTTTCATTACAGGAACACAAGGTTGACCATACCAACATGACTTTGTAGTTATCCCACTTTACTCGTGGCAGTCTTTGATTGGGCATCTGTAGAGTACAGCTCAGATTTTATGATTATGCAATGAGTTTAGACTACTGTAATTTCTTTGTGTTCCAGAAAACTTACTTAGACAGCACAGCAGAGTCAAGGACAAATTCACAAAGTATCAAAATTAAGATAAACTATGCATTTGACTATTAGAAGTTACATGCGTCCCTCAATATTCACTGCATTGCCTATAGCATCAGCAGATCGTTTTCCTTCCTTCAAGAATATCATGAAAACCAGATACTCCTATCATAGGACTATTATACCCTACCTAGAATCAAATGAGAAATAGCAATATATAATGGAACATTTTCCAAATCACCTGCATAAGAGGGCTTGCTTCCTTCCCAACAACCACCATCACCATTGTTCTTAAGCTACATGCAAAACACTGTCCTTTGTGTTCATATTTTCCCTTCCACCCTCCCACACAAATATATGCATGCCCCATGCCATAGTTCAGGATGAAAAATGTAAACAATAATATTAAATTACTATACCACACAGGCATCATGGAAATGAAGTTTTCAAGTAGTATAATACAAGAAAAGTAGTATCTAGTATTGATGGATAAACCTCAAGAGAAAAAGGAAAGGAAAGGAGCCTACAGGAGAGCTGGAGAGGGACTGTCAGGAAGTGTAATGACAGGACATGAGGTAACAGTTTTAAATTGGAAGAGGGGAGATTTAAATTAGATATTAGGAAGACATTCTTTACTACGAGGGTGGTGAGGTACTGGAACAGGTTGTCCAGAGAAGTTGTGGAGGCCTCATCGCTGGAAATGTTCAAGGCCAGGCTGGATGGGGCTTTGAGCAACCTGTTCCAGTGGGAGGTGTCCCTGCCCATGGCAGGGGGGTTGGAACCCAATGATCTTTAAGATCCCTTCCAACTCCAACCATTCTATGATTCTATGAAACCACCTTTCAAGACACAAGGATAACAAAATTGTATCATTCCAGTTCAAAAAACATTTAGATAAGACAAATAGAATGGATTCCAAAAATGAAAGAGTATTTACAGGAAAATTATCATTCTTCACAGGACAATATTTCAGGGCAGAATGTAACCTTAAACTTAGTTGTTAGTTTTCAAAGGTCAGATTTTTAATTTCTAAACTCCGGTCTACTCAGACTACTCTGTGTATTAAGATTGGAGAGCACTTAAGGTGAGAAAATGCTAAGGGATCATGAGGTTCAAGTTCTATTTCCAGAAATTACAATCATGTAAGAAGCATTTATTCCAAGAGGACCCTCAACATGTTTTTCCACATCCTTTAGTTATAATGAAGAATCAGGTGAAAGAAATGAATGGCATCACCAACACAGAAGTTTCATGCAACAAGAAATTTCCAAGAACTGAATAGCAGTAGAAGGCAAACAAAGCAATCAAAACCCAGTTCCCATCAATCTGATGACTGAGTATTCTCATCTGATCCTACACCCTAAGCAAAAGAGCGTGTGAGAAACTGAGATACCACTATACATCTCAAGTATCTGCCACATACTCTGCTTCTAATGCTTCAGAGAAAACCCAAGTTACTTGAGAGCCAACGGGTTCATCGAGGAGGAAAATAATCCCTGCAGGTAACAGGCAGAAGGCCTGCAGAGTACTAACATAATTGAAACACAAATGATTTCAAACAGCAGGATCCTTCCAAACATCCCTGGAAATACCACTCTACCAGATACTACAGATTCATATAACTAGCACAAATTTTCATCACCCAGGATTAATTGTTATACAATTTGTTCCACAAGTTTAATCAAACTCCATCCTGAAACTAATTAATAGGTTGAAGAATAATTACTCCACTGAATTAAGTCATCTTTCTATAGCAAGTATCAGACGTATTAAACTAAAGTATTCCAAAGTGAAGATATATCATCCTACAAAGATGATATTATTGACAATAATTGACTTTTTAATCTATTGGAGTGTTTAGAAGATCAAAATCTCCTTTTAAAGAAGTCACTCACTGTTTTGGTCTTTCCGTTACAAATTAGATAGTAAAATTTAGAGGATATTTGAGAAACTCATCTTTTTTCAGGAAAAAGCTATCCAGTCTTTCAGATTCTCCCAAAAAAAAAATTTGGTCTTCTCTACTAAGTAGTGACACTTTTTCTGGGATGACAATTGTATTAAGCCCCTCAAGCAACACTAACTGAAATAATAGTGGTTGAGATCAATGATCACCTGAGAGAAGATAGTACCACAAAGCCAAAGCTGTTGCAGTCAACCTAAAAAAAAAACACAAAACAAACCACCAAAAATCCAACAAAACAACTGCCAAGAAAGGCAAACATAATTTTCATTACAGAAGTGCTCTTACAATCTTTGGTAACAAAGCAATTTAGAAAGTAAATAAGCATTAACTAAACATCTTGATACATCATCTATTAACACTTATAATGACCAGAGACTTTTTGATCATTGTGATTAGCTAATAAGTAGCACAAACTAAATGTTAGGAAGGTGAAGAATCCCTGTGCACTCTTTAACTTTTCCTTTCATAGTGATGTAGTTGAAACTGATGCATAAGAACTGTAGGTAAGGAAAAAGCACATCTAAGATCAGCCAAGAATTAAAAAAATCAAAAAAATTGTAAATGAGTCTACAGAGAACACTGTCCCTTGCTCATCTAGTACTTTTTCATAAGATAATTGACCACATCTACTTGCAGATAGATTATCTTTCTCATTAATTGTTTCCCGATAGTGTTGATTTCACTTCTTTTTTTTCTTCCCTCTGCACCTTCCATTTATTATACCCAGCTGTGAAAACTCATTCCAAGTTCCTGATAACGATGATATTTCTTCACATTTGTTTTACAATTTTCTTTCTAGCACTTCTTGTATTTTGGATTCAGTATAGGAATAACATTGATAACACATATTGTTTTAGCTGTTGCTTAGCAATGTTTTTATATTAGTCCAAGACTTTTTCAGCTTTCAGAGAAGCTGAGAGGGAGCACAGACAGGACAAGTAGGCCAAAGAAATATTCCATACTACAGATATCATGCTCAGCACATATATGGGGCTTGGCTAGGCAGCAGGAATCTGCAATCACTGGTCAGGATAGGTTGGGCAACCGACCATCAGGTGGTAAGAGCAACTTGAGCAGTATCACTTTATTTTGTATACTCTTTTACTGTTATTATTATATACAGAGGCTGAGCAATAATTACCAAGTTAACAGAAATGACATATGAAAGCAGGATATGAATTCCATTCAAGTTGTTGAAACATCATTTACCTATCAATGCCTAGGTAGTGGTTTAGTTTAGCTTCTTCTGAATTACAGTACCTACCATTCCTATAGAAAGATTTCGGAACAGAATGATTAGAGGGGAAATTCAGGTGGTTGCTGCTTTTACATAGAGATTGGCTGTGCACATAAGATCCTCAAATTATTCAGGTAAATGGGAGCTTTTTTGTGCATTTTATCAAGCATAGTCAGGTTTTTGTCCCTTTGAGCCAGTATACTGAGTGTAACTTAATTTCCTACACTTGATTCAATGCTGTTTGACTTTTTGAAGTCAGTTTTCAGTTGACAATACAGAAGCATTTCAAAGACAGAACAGTGGTTTCAAGCCTAACTATGGTAGTTGCTTATGTCACAAGTATCCCTTTATAGCATTTCTTGTTTGCCATTGTTTGCATCAAGTGGACACAAACACTCTGCAAGAATATAATCCCTAAAATACAGTCTTTATAACAAGCTGCTACCAAAAGAAAGATGTCTTATGAAAGGTATAATGGTATATACAACATTCAAATAGAAAAGTAAGTTGTTGTAAGAAAGAATAATAATAATAAAAAAAAAAAAGTAGTGTCAAAAATACTCATACATGAAACAAAAAACCCTAAACTTCTGGTTTTGTTCAAATTAATGTACTGTATTAATTATGCTTAGAAAGTTGAAATGGAACAGTAGGATTAGGTCTTATTTGGTGCTACACCTAAGCCATCATAACATAAGTGTGAAATTCTCTTTGTAGACGTGGAAAAGCACTGCGAGCCCCCATTACTGGCCAAGAATGACTTTCAAGCAATATAAAACACAAGAAGAAAAATCCCTACATCAAATACTACAACTCATCTTTACAAACTACCAAGAATATTTTTTCACTGAAAGCAGATATCTACTGAATTCCATCTTCAATTTGACAGTTTTACATGGAGAAGTAAGGAAGATGAATGTTAGAGTTAAGACCAAGAACTAATGGGTTTAACTCATAACATCAATTTGAAAATTATTTTATAATTAAAAAAAAAAAAGAATCAAGCCATTTCACTGAAATCAATTCTTTCTTTCAGCATGCAAACAGCAATCACTGCCAACAAAAACAGATGCCATAATATTTCATTCTCTTCATCCTTCCAAACCCTTTAACTCCTTCATCCAAACAATTTAAATACCACTCCGTACAACAGAATTCCACAAGGATGAAGTGATTATCACAGGCACACCTTCATGTGTAGGATGCAATTTCTAGACATACCTGAAGCACATTTATTTAAAAGAATGACAAACTATCTACAGCAATTCCTTATGTACAAAGAATAAGACATCATGTATTGTGGCAAGCCGGCTTGGGATATTGATGCAGTCGAGGTCAAAATGCAAGCCTAAGAACAAAATTAGAGAATGTTTTCTCACCTGTAGCTGCTGTTGCAAATGCGTGATTTCTGCAATTCTCAGTTCTCTAGATTTGTTTGTACTTTCAATTTCTTGTCTTTGGGTAGACAGCCGACATCTGATATCCTGAAGCTTTCCCTCCAACTGATTTCTTTTATCATTCTTTAGAAAAGAAAAATAATAATATCTCTCTTTTTCTACCAGAATGGTTTATCATGAAAGTCAGCATCTAAAAAGTAATTTTATTTTGTATTTAAAAGCTGAAATTACAGAAAATAAACATGGCCGTTTCTGTGTTTGTGTGTTTTCTCTACAATATAATCACTTACTAGAGCTTCCAGCTCAAATTCTAAGGTCTTCTTCTTTGCCTTTAGAACAACTATGTCCTCTTGTTCTTTGTTTCTTTGATTTAGTAGCTCTTGCCGACGATTACGTTCCCACTCAAGTTGCCGTTGCCTCTCAAGTTCCCGTTTTGCAGCCTGTAGCATTTAAAAAAAAATTTAAAATACAAGAGATCTATTTTGAGAAATTATTTTAATTGCTGATATTTGTATTCTAATGTGCAATTGAAACATTAATATAAACACACTGCTAAAACTGTGGACTAAATATGTGCCTCCATTTAAGCACACAAATTGCTGAATTAAATAAATTCTAACTTGAGCACTGGTGAAATGGAGCTTCTCAGTACAGTAGATAGATGACTGCACAGAATATCACTCTGTTTTAAATCAGTTTCCCAAGAGCCAATTTTCTTATTTAACGAGTTGTTTCATATTAAGACTTTGAGAACTCTCCAGGATAACATCAAATCTCTTTCCAGCATCCTACATTACACATTCTGCAGCTTTGCAAAGAACAGTCAAATGCTACTGCACTGAACAGATCATTATTTGGCAATGTAAGAAAATAAAAGCCTTTTAAGTTAGCCAGTGTTCTATTTAACAAATGAGCTCATCACAGGAAAATCATGAATGCCACCAATACCCTTAAGTTTTTCTTCATTCATTCAAGCATCTCTTTATGGCAAAGAAAATAACAATAATTATTATTTTAAAAGAAGTCAGAGGTTAGGAGGATATTGTCCTAGATCTCAATGTCTAATCACATTTTCATTTCACATGAAAAATAAAGAAATAGAAAGCCAACTCTTTCCTTACCTTCAAAAACCCAGCAATTTAAGTTCATTCTTTAAATGCTTGCTTACTAAAGAAGATGGCAAAATATTTAGTGTACACATTACATTTTGTTCTAATCAAACACAGCTGCCAGTGACATATTTATTTTATCCATTTGGTTACCTCTCTTCTTTCTATTTCTTTCCTCCTTTCTTCTTCTCTCTGCCGTTCCAACTCCCGTTGTTTTTCCAACTGTTTCTCTAGCTCCAGTTGTCTTTTACGTTCTTGTTCCTGCCGCTCACGTTCTTTCCTTTCCTGTTCTGCCCGTTCCAGCTGTGCTAGACGCTCTTGTTCTTTGCGTTGCTGTTCCAGGAGAGCCTGCCTCCGTTTTTCAAGTTCTAGATTGCCACGTTCAAAGTTCTCCCGTTTTTTATCTTCAAATGTAACTTTAATGTGTGGAAACATGGGGCAAAGGAAAATTAAATTCTGCTACTAACATAAAAAAAGAAAAAAAAATCCATATATTCTGAATCAAAGTGAAACAACCTTCCCACAGTACTAGGTGCAGCTCTCAACTACTGATAATATAGCTGCACAGGTAATTCTAGGTTTTATTATTAGCATTTATATTGTAGAACTTCAGTTCCCATTCCTCAGGCTCCTAGGTTTCTCCACAAAGCCCAACAAGTGGGTATAATTTAGACAAATCATATAGCAGCTAATCCTCTTAGAGAACACAAGATCTGGAGTTCCTCTCTAAATTTGATAACAGCAGCAGAACAAGAACCAACACTTCAATTACTACAAGGCAAAGAATTCAGCTGATGATACCATCAAAAAGTCATAATGCAAATGACCAGAATGCATTTAAACTTGGTATTCTTATAAGATTACTCATTACTGTCAGAAAAAGAAATGGCTTCCTTAAGTTCTTGAGTAGCTGAACTCGGGAAGACTTGATTCCTGCAGATTCACATCCTCATCATCACATACTCTTCTAAAAGAATGTCCTCAGTTCCAGAACAGGTTCCCTGATATTCTGCTGCAATATCAGGGATTGTTCTTCCCCTGTTTGACATTCCTAGGCCCCTCCATCACAGTTCTTCTAAGCTATTATTTCCAATTCACCTTCTGTTCCTTTTCATACCCCAGTTTTTCATTCCCATACCCCATATTCTATATTTCTCTCCCCACATGACTAACATACATTTTTGGCATGAAAGTCAAGAGATAGCAAATATTTACCTCAAAGTGTGTATGTACTGTTTGACATGCTGGCCCAACATCTGCTGAACCAGCGGTATTGCCTTTTTCTAAGTTTGGCCCCCTTTCCTATTGGCAGTCATCAATTCTCATAAAACTTGAAAAAAATTAACCACTTTGATACCTGTCAAGTTTGTTTAAAATTAGCCACTGGATTCAAAGAATATTAAGATAGAGACTGACAAACAGAGAATGTGATTATAACTCCCACTGATTCAGGAAACCAAGCAAAAACGGGGGTAAAAAAAATATGTCAAGAAAGACAGTTAAAAGGAATAGGCAAAAGAACAAAACACTTGCAGTTAGCATGGATGTTAAGATACCATGTTCGAGGCTCAGAAGACACATGACTAAGAAGAAATACCAGGTTTTAAAATGCTGCCCAACAAGTTAGTATGGTTACTCAGCAAAATCAAGATAGCTACCAGAGATATCAAAGCAAAGGATATCCAAAGTACATAAATAGAAGAGAACAACTTATAGCAAATTAAATAAGTAGCTACCTGGCTTGTATAACTATGCTTAAGGGAAATCTTCTGACAGGTTATAAAAGCCAGCAACAAAAACTCTCTCAAAGGTCTCAGACGAGAAAAAAAAAGCAATGCCTAGACAGATTTAGTGAAGCCGAGGAAGAAAGACAACATCCACTATTTTAAGTGAACTTTACAATTGAAAAGCTATACATCAATACAGTAAAAGGCTTACATACTCTAGTTCATCTTTAATTGAAAGCAGAAATTGCTTTAAAACAACAACAACAAAAAAAACCCCAAAGAGTAACAGGTTGCCAAACCCAGACAATGTTAATCCATAGTTCAAATACAAAATTAATTAACTACTAGCTGTGCTGTGCAATCCATCTTTTCATCAACCCGAGTGCTGTAAGACTAGAAGTTGACAAGTACGACACCAGTCTTTAAGACAGTACAATGACTCTGAAAGCTACAGACAAGTCAGTCTACTCTCATGCTGGGCAAAGTAGCAGAGACTACAACAGCCAGAGAATTAGTTATTATGACTAAATGTGACACCATTGAAGAACCAATGCAGGAAAGAGCTCCTTCCCAAGTCTAATTGACCCAATTGTATCAATAAGCAAGCTGAAAAAGATCAGGTCAACAGAAGAATACTTTCATGTTTTCAAAGCCTGATTAAGAAACTAAGTCAAGGCAGTAGTTGACTTTTCTGAAACTACATACTGCATACTAAGATCCTCTGGTGCCAGAGACACAATACTTTGGCCTCAAAGAGCCAATACAGGCGAGTCATATCTCACCTGTGACCAAATATTTAATTGTGAGACCTCGGTAAGGTCTGCTTCAGCAATGCCTGCTATCTTCCTTCATCCTCCTACAGCCAGGAATTACACAGCTGACTGCCAGCAGCAATTAAGTTATAAAATACAAACCAAAGACAAGAGTTTTATCTGAATTGTTCACATGTGAATTCCTTGAACTAGCCTGGGATGGAAAGCAACAGAAGGTCCTTGGGTACTAACAAACAATTAAAAGATTATAATTAAGGCGTGAAATAAATTACCAACTTTTACAATGACAGAAAGATTCTCAGTAGCCTCCTTCAAAGAGGTCTGCTAGCTACAGTGGCAACTGTGCTGTTCAATGTGCAACAATGATCTGGAAGAGATTGAAAAGAACAAGACAGCTTCTGGACATGATGCCAGATAGTTATGGTATTAAAATAAAAACCAGCCTGGAAAGAGCTTTAGAAGAATCTCTCAAAACTGAGTGATCTGGCAATGAAGAAGCAGAAAAAATTCAAATGTTAATGAAAACAGAGTAGCACACATGGGGAATAAAAATGATCCTAACTAAACACACATAGTCATGAGCTCTAAAATGGTTAATAGATTTGTGGAAGGACATTGGCATTTCTGCAGAAAGCCTTCAAAAACAACTAAGATGTGATCAAAGAAGCAATACAGTGCTAGGAATCAACTAAAAAAAACTGGGAAATAATTTAGATCAAAACAGAAAAGCATTGTTATGGCACTGTATAAATCTGTCATGTTGCTACATCTTCAACTGTGTGACATTCGGTTATCTTAGAATAAAATAAAGCAAAAGTAAAGAAAGTACAAAGAAGAGTGAGGGGATGATTAAAAGTTAAGACCTTTCCTAGCATTTGGCCTATTAGTATGTAGGAGGCTTTTTGGGTTTTTTTTTGTTGGTTTTTTTTTTTGTTTGTTTGTTTTTTTTGTTTTGTGGTTTTTTGTTTGTTTGTTGGTTTGTTGTTTTTTTTTTTTAATTTTCCCAAAAGTAGAGCTACTAAAGCTTGTATAAAAACTGTATTGTTACACACACTGCAATGAAATAGGCCTCTGTATGTATACTGTGATCTTTAAAAGAGTATGTAAGACAAACTACACCTAATCAGAAGACCGGGGAAGTAAAAAGTTTTCATTGCAGTCCTGCAATAAGGCTAGAAAGTGCTGCCTCTATCCAAAAGATAAGCAGCATGAATGTTGTTTATATCTCCAGTGTCACTAACACAAAGGATCATAGAACAGTCAGGAATTAGTTGGACCAGGCAATGTCTTGGTTATGCCTCTGACACGTCACAAACAGATCTGGAAAGAAAATGTTTTTTCAATAAGCCTTTACAACTTCACAGCACATAACCTATTGATAACACTTTTCTGATAACAGCACATAATGCATCTTTCTTTTTGTTTGCTCACCTGGTAATTTTTTTTCCAGTTGCTGCTGCTCTTCTTCTAACGCTGGTTCTTCTGGTAACCTTTGGTCTATGGATACTGAGCTTACAGCAGATATGCCACTACCAGAGCGTACTCTTCTGTCAATAAAATAAGAATTTCAAGTTGCTTAAAATAGCCTATGCCTGCCAAATTTATTTATGATTTAATTATGAAGTCATAAATTAAATGCAATGATGTAATGCTTAATGGTATTTATTGTTCCCCAGAAGATTTTATTCAGACATTGTCATTAAGGTAACAGTATCCTCCAGAGTCCCAACAGCACAGACTGGTGACCTAAGAAACCTAGTTCAAAGTTCACTGCACCATGCAAGTTATAGATGTGTTCAACCCAGTCCTTAAGAGCTTGTACTTGTGACCAGTCTAAGGTTGAGGAAATGCCAAATTAAACTGTAGCAAAAGTTGCAAAGACAGAAGAAGAGCTCACTATAGTCGAGCAAAAAACAAGATGCCCCATGTAATAAAAAAAAAAAAGTGTAATCTTCAGGAGGATACTTAAAGAACATGAAGCTATGATTGTATGCAAACAATTCTTTCCATTACTGTTACTATCTTCCCACCCATTTCTCCAGAAAAAAAAATGTGAAACAGAGAAACAGAAGTAATGACTCACTGCTATTCACAGACACAACTCTATCAAAAGGCGTCTGAATGTGCTACAGTGTAAAAATCAGAGCATGTTTTGAATTTCACTACATCCCATTTGCTCTACAGAAGTATAAGCTTGAACTGTAACACTTTAAATTTATATGGCCAGACTAAGTTTTGGAAGGTATGCTAGTTTAAAACATTGACCAAAAGTGTATTCTTACAAGGAATTCCTGCTGCTTCCAGCATCCAGTACTTGCAATAAAAATCAAAAAGCTAGATAAACATTTCGCAATAAGGCGGCACTCTGTGCCATAGATGCAGTACAAAAAGGAGAGGGGTGTTCCTCTTCAATCTCTTGCATTTACAGTCACAGGACAGTTTTCCCAAATGAATAAAAATTTAGGAGTGAGATTCCAGAATTATAACCAGTTACCTAAATGAAGGTGGAATATACTCTGGAGGCAGTACAGGTGGCAGTGGCTGACCAGACATAGCTACATCAATTAAGTGCATAGCCAGAATAAACTCTTCAGCTGTAAGTTTTCCATCTTGATCGATATCAGAAAGATTCCTTTTTAAAGAGAAGGTACAAAGTAAGTAAACTCTTAAATATTAAAAAGATTTTTTAAGAAGTATAGTCATAACATAGTGTTCCAAATTAATTCAATTTCTCACTATTTTTTCACATGATGTTGTTTCTTCAAAACAAATAAAAAGCAAAAACAAATGCTTCACTGTTTCCCACATTTCTCATGCATATCTGCCTTGAAATGATCCTAATAGTTGTGGCTTCTACTTCACTTGCTCTTTGGGTGCTGCCTGTACTATATGCTGTATAAGTAATGTTAATCAATGGAGTTTTCTTGAACGTCATTTGAACATCCACTACACAGTATCATTTAGGAAAGAATCAGCTCAGATGTTCAGTAGGACTTTTCAGTTTGGCCTCCTTCTTCCCTGGAGGATCCTATCTTACATTCCAGAGCACACATTTACATTAAAATCAAAGCCATTAACATTCTAGTTCTGACAAGCACAAAGAGATTTTAGCATTATGCACATATTAGAAGTTCTGGAGTAACATCTCTGGATGGTCAAAAACCAGTGCTCCAACAGATGCACAAAATGCTTTTACTCACATTAAGGTAGTATTGGACAAAATTTAATAACCTAAACATCAATTTTGTTTCTCTAGAATGCTGCACTCTAATCACACAGGAAAATTTCCATGATGCTATGAAAATGATGAAATTAAAGGTCCCTTCCAACCTAGACAATTCTATGAAAATTCAAAGGTAAGCATTTGATACACTCTTCTGCTGTCTCAAGCTACGGGACCTTGTATATAGGATTTAAACTCAGAAGACAATTATAGCTTCATATAATCTGTGCTTCTGTTACTGAACTCCTCAGGCTAGGGTACAAGAATAAGCCAGTCAAATGAAAATCTAGCATGCCAAGATATAATTGACAGCTATCTTAACAGTCTGGTCCACATCTTTGTTACTGAAATACAAAAACAGCTGCTACAGAAAAGCTGACAGGCTGCGTATCAGTACTACACTTTGCATGTCTAGGAGTCAGTGAATCCAAATCTTGCCCCAGAAAAGTGCAACACCAATTCCGCTGCCAGAGTAAGTATCAGGAAAGGGAGTAGTACTTTGGACAACGAAAGCTGTAAAATCCATTCCTTATCTCAACAGACTTGGCAGTTTTGCATGTCAAAAATTAAAGAATTATGCTTAGAACTCCTGGAGTATGCTGATGTCATTTCCCTGCCCACACAACCTACTTAAATGCTGGCAACAAGCAGAGTATTTTCTGGTTAATCATCTGCTAGATGATTGGGTTGGTATTTTTTTTCCTTACACTAGCTTTGTTAGGAAACAGAAGGAGAGAGTGCTTTTTAAGATATAATAAAAACATCAGTGCTTCACAAAGGAAGCAAGTGCAATTGGAACTGCTACATCAGAGCATCAACGCAGTTGTCAGCATGGGTGAACTGACAAAAAAGTATAGAAATTAATTAGAAATAAATTTCCATGTGACAGTAAGAACATGAACTTCAGCAAACAAGAAATTGAAAGAAAAAAGAGAAGCTGAGACAAAGCTTTTTAAAACCTATTATTTTATATGTATGTTCATACATAGGGGTTCAGAGAGACCTTTGGAGATCATGTAGTCCAACCCCCAGCCAAAAATAAGCCCTTAGAAACTCATATAAAAGGCAAACGAGCCCCAAAAAAGCATGATTCTGGATTAAGCTTCCTTTTGTAATACCTGTGCAAGTGTACAAATTTCACTGGTGCTGTATCACATATGGCTGGCAATGTGGAAGACATAGGAGGCTGAACATCTGGTCTGCCTAAAAACTCCATAATTGAAGCCCAACTTATGAAACATCTATGTGTATAGTGTAAAAGATGCTCTTTTACTTTCCTGAAGTAATATTAATATAAGCATAGCAGAGTGCAGGTATTTTATTACAGAGTTATACATTTAAAAGAGCAACATATAATGATTTATCAGTGGAGGGAGACTGAAAAGGGAGAACATATGCACAGAATATAATATAGAGCTTTAATTGTAGTTTCCAGTTTGATGGAAATGGATAGATTTATTTTTACCATATTGTAGCCAGCTGAGCTTGTGGTAAACTTGACTGCATAAGAATAGTTCTTGCTTGTGGGCCTAAAAAAGTGAAACAAACAAATTAACAACAAATAACCAACTTTCTCCTTTTCTTGCATTACCAAGTAGCTACTGCGCAACCATAGCTTAGTTCTAAATAGATATCACTGAAGAGATGTTAGCACCATGAACTAGGCTCTATCCCAAAAGAAAATACATAATTCCCTTCCCTACAACAATCGCTCAGATTAAAAAAAAAAAAACAAAAACAAAACACAAAGCCAAACAAAAGATCCCAAAACAACTATGAAAGGCAAAGAGATGCTCCCAGAACTAGTAAAACTAAGCCATAGTACCATTCTAATTTCTTTCTGAAAGGTACCCTCACCAGTGGATGATCAGAACAGTGTAAAGGGCTGTACAAGTTTTCACATAACCCATTGTACCATATCCAAGAATCACTTTACACTGTCGACTTAGTTTGCAGAAAATAAGGGAAGAAAGGTGTTAAAATGATCCCAGCTACGATTAATATTTGCTTCTAAACAAGATCATTAAGCAGCTGGGAGAGTCCAACAGAAAAATATTGATAGTAGCAATAGAGATGAGAGCTTCTTACTATCTGAATAGCATTCTAAATGCTATTATAGTTGGCCTTTTACAGTTCAAAAAAGGAGACAACAAAAACTTCTTCAGTACCTGTTAAGTGTCCACTCATTGTTTTATCATGGCTATTGAACAGTTGTCTGTACTTCAGTCTCGATGACTGAGGTACAGCCCACTCTGCCACAGGAGGCACACTAGAATTAGAAAAAGGGTAATGGGGGAATATAATTTTAAATTTAATCACATGATGTTAACAAATACAACAGGATGAAGTGCTGCATAGAGATAGTTTTATGGCTGAAACTGTTCTTTTCACAAACATTCCCTTCTATTGCTAAACCACAAGAGATTTGACTTCTTGTTTGAAAATATTTATCATAATTCAGTGTCTTGGAAAATGTTTTTTGGTAAAATTGAATGACAGGCTAAGAGCTTTGCTTTTTTCTTTACTAGCAGAGAATTAAGTAACATAAACAGTTTTGAGAAGCTAAAAGCTTTTACTTGAACATGTAATAGGAAATGCCTTACCACAGTCAGCAGAAGTAACATCTCATTTTACCCTGTTTTTATCCAAATAAGTCATAAAATGATTAAGGAAAACAAATGTAAAATATGCTGAAAACATAGAAAAAAGTGTGAAAAAGCTGCACTTTAAAGCAATCAATGTTTTTCATAATGGAACCCAACTGACAAATATAATATTCACAGTTCTAATTCATTCACATAATAGGTTGAGTGCTGTTATTTGTAAGTGTAATTTCCTGTGCTTGAAGACTGGCAAGTCTTTATGCTGAAAAATAGCGAGCAGTTTTTCTGTCTTTGGGCATATTCAAATTTTGTCCTGTTTTGTTAAGGTTGAAAAAAGGATGGGGGGTAGTGGTGGAAGGCAGCCAGATTAAATAAGCATTTCTAACAGCATACCAAATTACAGTTAAAAGAACGAACCAAAACCACTAAATCCATTTTCCTTGGTCCACTGAGCAGATAGCATGGTAAGACCTTTCAAAGTTGAGCTGAGAAGGATTATATGAATACTCTACTAATTGACCTCATATCCTATTTTCATATGACAAGCCTCAAAACAGCTAACACCTCTACTTCTATTCCCTGTTGTACTTTAATAATACTTTCATGGAAGCAAAGCAAAAAACAAGCTGCATCCTAAATGATGAAAACAAGGATTAAAAGTTTAAAGAAAAAAAGCTGACTATTCAAGTTTTATTCATCTGAATTCTTCCCTCACCTGATTTGTCAGATTTGGAGTTTCCACACTACATCTACTTTTGTCTCTTACATATATCCATATGTACTTTGATATGTGAAGTAAGGTTAGCACACGTTAAGTAACGAGACACTCCTTCATGGATACTGAAACAGTAGTTTTGGAATAAAAAGTGCTGGAGGACAAAACAGTTGACTCATGCATGCCAAACACCATGAACACCAAGAGTTCACTACTGGTGACTCAGCAGAGTGATAAAAACACCACCAACGGAATTTTGAATTTCACCCTTCTCAAAATAACTGTTGGTTAGGAAAAAATAAAACCCAAAAAACTTCAACTTTACATTTCATCTTAACAGACTTGGCTCTTCTTCTTCCCTTTTTACAAACACTACAAATCAATTACTTTGCTTCTCCAAAACAAAACTTGAAGACACATCCCAGTTCACCATCCAGCACTAGCAGCAGTCTGTCAAGGAATACCCCCTTGATTGCTGGCTGACTTTTGAGAGTTACTGAAATAACAGTGATTGAGCTAATGAAGCTCCAACTCAGGCTCAAATACATTCAGAGAACCACACAATTTCACCTCAGAAAAGAAGTCATCCCACCAGAGAGGTTCAGGCCTCTGTTGGCAATAAAAGTGACCAGCAAGATTCAGTTATAGTTAACTACAAGACCATAACAGCCCTATTATGGACTAACTAGATGCCATTGCAGCTGAAGTTTCTTGAACTTCATTCATAATAAAAGATAAGTGTTGTTATAGTCAAAGCAAATAACTTCTTGTAACTCTGGAAATTATATTACAACTTCACTACCATGTTTCTGACAGTACTAGATTTCAAAGAGAAAAAGGACGGTCGTTTTGAAAGATTTTTCATTCTATTTGCTGATAATGAGTAGTGTCACTTATCTAATACCAGGGCATAAGAAAAATCCGCAGAAGAAAAATTGTAATAAAAAAGATAATTAAATAATGTCCAAGCCATTTTCTTCGTGCAAAAAAAATCTGTAGTATAGACCTGTGAAAAAGTTTGATTTATAAAGACTTCAGGAAATTACTAACTTACCTCCTCTACAGAAACTCTGTTTTGTTAGACACCATAGTCTCTATTCTTCAGAACATAATAAAACACATTTTGCCTAACCATACTTTTTCCTAGGTCTTGAAATAATCTATGCACCTTTTAGATGGTTTTTTTCATGCAGAACTCAAAGAATATATAAGAAACAGTTACATGGAATACATTTAAAATATGAGAACTATTAAATATTTTGTTTTTAACAATAATCCCAGTTGCTAATTTTAAAGAATATTCCTTGTTATGTTTTCACACTAACAGGAAAAGTGCCAGCACAGTTACAGAATGCAGTTACATTTACAGAAGCAAATACTTTCCTAAAAATTAAGTTTTCAAGAGTTTGAAAATAGTGTCAACACATACTGTAATAGTTATTATATTTCAATGATTCACTACTTAGGAAGCATTCCTTACAAAACCACAGCATCCTGTGAAATCCTGGAGTAGTATCTCAGCAGGAAATGATTTCTGCACACACTCATTCCATACCAACTTACCTAGCCACATCAAACGATTGTGCCTTTTGCAATTTTGCATTTAGCTGTGATCCTATACCAGATCTACTAAAGGAAGAACTCTTTGGCAATGTGGCTGCAAATAGGAGAATACATGTATTAGTTAGTTTTATCATTTTAAATTTAGACTCTCAATAATATTCATGTAGTTCATAACATCAGATACAAGCATTATGGTTCTTCTGATGGTAGCTCTTTTAAAAATACCAAGATAAGTTAACAGTGTCTAACAAAATAGGTGAAAACATACAGGTACTTTTCTCCTATGTTTTTACTTTTGCAGTTTTAAGCACACCGTGTTGATATCCAATTACATTTTAATTAATGTTAGAAATCATATGTAGTCCAGTACTTTAAAGTAATACCAACAAACAGCAGTGCTTACATAGTTGTAATCAGACAGGAGGGCCAGTTCCTAGGTAATAGTTTACTGGCAAGCTAGATTGATCACACTGCTGTTATAACAGGGTTAATATTTTGTTTAACGTGACTGAGTGTTACAGTGCAGTACATCCATGTTTCTTCTTCTAACTTTTATAGAAGTTTGCTAACCAATTAGATTGGGCTAAATCAAAGTCCAGTCCATGCCCAGAGTCATTGTTAAAAATTAGAACAGCTAATTCTATGTCTACTGTTCTCTGGATCCAAAGAAAATAGCAAAATAATTTGTTAATAGCAAGAGAGTAAACAGAGTCTCAGTATGTAGCGTACCAGGATGAGCAAAAGCAGGCAGAGGCTGTATAACAGCAGGAGCTCCATTAGCCAGGGGAGGTACTGCTGCTGCAGGAACAGAAGATACTAATGGTGGAGACATTCCTACTACTGGAATAGATGCCATTGGCACTGGGGCAACAGTTGTAAGAGATGGCATGCTGGCAATACCCCCAATACCTATGGGCAAAAGAAGGAGATAGTTTTTCTAATTTAGAGAACTCCTAATATGATACAACAATTTAACTGTAGCCTGCAACCCAGCAGTAAATGCAGAATTAAAAAGCAAATTGAAATGGAAACTTCCACACACCCCTTGAAAGAACTCTTACAGTCCACTGCACCATTAGCTTGGCAGGGGAACAAAACAATGCAGAGGGAACAACATACCACTTTATAATGTATGCATATAAGATCACAGTGGATGCAACACTGACCAAAAAAAGTCCATTAGCATTTGCTGAAGAAAAGAATTGTTTGCCTTGAACTAAATGACGAGCAGCACTGTCAACTTCCAGTGAGTAATGAACCCAAAGCCTACATTAGCTACAGCTGAAAAGAACAAGCTTCAGGATAAATGCTTGCAGCCTATTGTCAAGATGAAACAGTGCAAAGCTAATAGGGTAAAGCACAGTAATGAGGTATTTTAGGTGTAAGCACAGTTGCATGGATAACAGGGAGGTTAAGGAGGTCCAGTCATGCCAATGGGAAGAATGAGGGTGTGTGCAAACATCTGAGATCAAGTCTACAGTGAAAAAGAAAAAAGAAAATCAGATTTTGCTGGTTTTGTTGGGGGTTTGACTTTCCGATGCCTTTTCTCACTTGAACCAATATTCGCTCTTTTCATAGAATCACAGAATGGTTAGAGTTGGAACGGACCTTGAAGATCATGGAGTTCCAACCCCCCTGCCATGGGCAGGGACACCTCCCAAGAGACCAGGTTGCTCAAAATTTCAATTTCACCCATTTCTTACGGTCAGAAATAAAACTGTAAAACTTGTGGAATCAACAACTGATGAAACACCACAGTTTATCAAATGCACTTTTGACTTTTCCTAAGGACACCACTGATTCTCTGGCATCAATCAACTTGAGTCACAGCAACAACTAAAAAAGAAAGTTACACAGAGGTTTCTCCCTCCAGAATACAGTGGAACATCAGGGTGTCAAACATGAGGTTCATCTTCATTTAGTTTTTTCCCTACTCTTTTCCTTGAAATGATGGCAACTTTTGCAGTACTTAACCAAGGGAAATTTATCATCAGCTGTTCTAGCTAATACCAGTGCAGCACTGTACATAAAACAAAAGCAGAGGGGTACATTACTGCCATGACTTGTAAAAGTCAAGAAAAACGTAGCTAATCTTGCCATTTTGGAAGGCACCTATGTGATCCATTCTTTTTCCCCTGTTAACACTTTTGTTTGCAACATAGAGGGAGAACTGTAAGACCTGAAGCAAATAGGACTTCAACTAACGTTATTCAGTAAACTTGGGTGCCAAAAGCTCATTGAAATATTATTTTTTTTTGAGCCTGACTCACGCTGCATGCTTTTTTCCTAAAAGTTTTTTTCTAGAAAAAACAAAACTACAATCAAATTTATCTTAGGTTGCTACAATACAAGCCAACAAGGAAAACTAAGAACTTACCAAATCCTGATGCACTAGGCAGAGCAATAGGTGGCTGCTTCATGACAGGAGGCAGTGCAGATGGGAGTTGATAACCTTGTAGTTTTAATTTGATAAGTTTCATAGCTATTGAAAACTCCAACTGATCCATCCTCCCATCATTGTTCATGTCAGCTAGAGCCCTATGAAATACATGGTTTTCACAGTTAGATTCTTAAATTGTGAACTTCAGGAACTGACCTAGGAGTGTGCACAGAGGCATGTATAATAATTTCCACTCAAAGTAACTAAGCCATGCTAAAAACAGCCATTAAACAACTGTTTAAACTAAGAGTTTCTTGAGTTCTTTCTTGGAGCTATTAAAACATATTTTTAAAGTCACTTTTCAACTCTTAGAAGAATTACAGTGAAGTATCTAGAGAAGAAGGGTTAATGTAATTCTACAAATATTTTGTAAAATTACACAAATGGAACTATATGGTACTACAAACAGCACCACAGGGAGTCAAATGACTTACTCTGCAAATCTGTATTTTAACTACACTGAAAAGAAAACATTCTTTAAATCTGTGCACTTTACAAAACACCATTACATCTGCAAGTGTACAAATGTGTTTTCAGTTAAACAATAGTACTCGGGATAAAACACTGAGCCTAGACCTTGAATAGGCTTTCATGTAAAGTAGTCTGACTTAAACAGTCTTCTTTTGTTTCTTCATTTGATGGTTAAGAAACCCATGCTCAGCAGGGAATAGTGTTGGGAAGTTGTGGGGAGCAAAGCAGGAAGAAGAATGTTAATTCCTGCAATTGCAAACCAAAACCATAGTAAACGCAGATGAATAACACAATTTGCTGTAAACTTAGTTTTAAACATTATGCTTATTTCTTTGCGTTCATTTGAAGATTGAAAGAAACATTTCAGTATTGGAATAATACATATTTTTAAGTTCATGCATACATTTCAACGTCACAGACATGACAACACAAAGAACCCAGGCAGTCCAGTTAAACTAGAGCTTTATTTCTAGTCAAACCCCTATCAAGGAAAGTTTTCATGTGAGTATTGGAAAAGTTATCAAAAAAGTACTGCAATAAATTTGACAGCTATTTGTAATGGATACTTAAATAAGTAGACAGCCAGACAAATGCAGCGGCAAAGCATTCTCAAAATGAAACCCCTCTCAACCCAGGCGAAAAAAAAAACTAGGAAAACTCAACAAAGTGGCAGATCCCAGCAGGGGTTGCCGTTGCCACGTCAGCCATACTTCCTGAGACATTCCCCTAGTTTAGATCACCAGTAGAACTTCCCCAAAATGGGGACACTGCAATCCTTCCCAATACTTATAAGACAGCACTTTCAGCAGTGTAGCTGTCTTAATCCACCAACTGATGTCACAAGGCTAAATAATACTACTGAAAATCTGGCAGCAGTATTTAAAGAAGAAAGTCTGGTGAGGAAACTATAGACTCTCAGGCTTATTAAAAAAAGTACACATTGCATCACTCTCTGAAAGATGTTGAATTACTACATATATTTCATTGAAGAACAAGTTCTGGCAGTGAGAACTTCTAGGTGTTCCCTGAAGCTTCGTATCACAGGAAAGTTTTAATTTATTCATAAAATCTGCCTACTCCAGCAACTTTAAACCTTTGTATAATCCCACTACCAGCAAGTCCTTGGAAGCCTGAATTTAGCGAAAACTGATTCTGGGACTGACCTAGCATAACACAATTTGGATTCAAGCATAAATGATGATTGTTATGTTGTTCATTTGACAAATAATCAGTTAAAAACATCCTACTGTAGCAGTTGTACTTGATATGTGGTAGTTCAGCCAGCAGAAGGAAGAGGAAAGGCAAGCATGGCAAAGCTGGACCAAGAGAAGTACAAATTTGGAACAGGTATCTTCTTTTCCTTGCAGAACCCCACTGCTCCAAAATCTCAACTTCTGATCCCTCTTCTACAAAGAGCCAGCAACCCACTGGTAACTCCTGATGTACTGCCAGGCTAAGTTAAAGTGGAAGTTGTCATGTTTTTGTCTTCATACAACTTGCAGAGATGAGTGGGAGAATACTAGTGAAGGCAAAAGATCCTCTCTCCTACTGGTGTTAAGTAACAGCAAGAATAGACCTCAATAGTCGTTAATGAAAAATACATATTACAAAAGGAGAGGTAGAGTTGCTTCTAGAAAATAGTTAAAAACACAAAGTAGGCTTCTCCCATTTTGTTATTGAGGTTATCCATGTTCTATTAATTCTGAAGTACAATGGCTTTCTCTGGACATTAAAAACACTAACAGTTTATCATCTTCCATCATATCTTTCTGTCCAGTGGGACATACACACCACAAGCCACTGTGTGCAAATCTGCCAACAGCTTCCATGTTAGCAGTATGTAATGCTTTCTGTCCTATACAATCAAACAAGTATAATACTTAAAACGACCTGTTTGCATCTCTAAAATTTTGTCTACCTCAGCAATGTTTATAGCAACTTAAAATTCCTGTAAAAAGCACATTTATTTTGAAGGAATACACAGTTTAACTATGACAATTAAGAATACCCACTCATTTTTTCAGCAATAGCATGGAAGTGTCCCACGACATTTTCGGTACCCAAAATCATCACTTAGGCTTACAAGGAACAATATTACTCAGTACACTTTCATTTTCTTCTTCATACACCTTTTACTTCACAGTTCATGTACCATCCAATAGTCATCACATACAAACAAGGATGTTAGATTTCTAAGTCTCACTCAGGAGAAATACATGCTGCAAGCCTTACAAACCTGAAACATTCAAGGGCAAAAAATTATTTGGAATGTTAGAAAGCCACAAACTTAATGGCTACATTGATTTTCTGAAATGCTTCCTTTTGTGGGTTTTGCACTAAGAAAGCCTCATTAGAAAATTACAGAGTATTAAGAACAATGGAAAACAGGAACAGATAATTATCTTTATTTAATTGATGCTTACAAGCAGACACCACACCTTTTTGAAGGCAACTGAAGAAAATTCAAAAATATTAAATGAGGAAAATGCATGTGGGTTTTAATTAAAGTTTAGTTCAACACTTTCTTAGCCATTCTTATGTCAGATGCCCACTGGAAACAGGCAGTGCAAAACAGCCAGTATAAAACAGGCTTATATAGCTAGCAAGTTGAGGACATGCATAGGGGTAAAGCTAGAGAAATTGAGCTGGATGAACCTATTCTAGGAGATTTTTGACTGCACTTGAATCAGTCAGTGATCCTCCCAAAGATGATTCCTTCCTCAACATATGGAGAAGTCAGTCAGTTTCACAGTGACCAACTAGCATCAACAGCTTAATTAAATAGTCACAATGTTCCTTATATCTTTGTATTTAAGCAAAGTAATTACAAAGTTCTATTCATAACAGTCTTATTTGTTCAGCCTAAGCAACTTCTACACCTGCAAATACTTTGATATATACAATTTAAGCCTTTCCATTACTACAGCACTGGCAGAATCCTTCAACCTGTTATATACATAGCCATGAAAAAGCAGTAATAGTAAACACCACACTGTAGATGACCTTGATTCTCCAGGTATCACTTACAGAATCTACTGCTAGAACACAGTCAGTCTTTGCATTCTACATGAGAGAGTATTAATTGTCCAATAATAAGAAACTTCGATGTGCAGCAGTTCTATTGCTTTAATTGAACTCCTATTTACATAATCATCAGTAGCTTTTAATTCAACATCTGACCTTCTGTTCAATTAATTTACTCTAGTCAATGACTTTGTTATTTAAACCAACAGCACAAATTTCAGTGAAAAAAATTATGTGCACATTACAGAATTTATACACAATTTTACAGCATGCTAATAAAAAACAGCTTTTGTCTGACAAAATCCTTAGTGCAAAAATAGGACAAATTTTCATTTCTAATTACTGAACCTAGTGTCATGCTGTTAGATTACAGTGTTACTTTTGAACAAACATCCCCTTAAATGCAGTGAGTGGCTGACAGGAAACACTATCTAATTTCACTGTTCTGCTTCTAATGAAACTTGGAAGAATGTAGTGTCTTTAAATGTGTTTCATTTAAGTTCTGGCCAGAACCAGTGCAGAGCAGTAAATGAATTAAACATTGACTAAATATTTATCATATTTTATAGAGCAGGCATGTGTTTATAACAGGGGTTTTCTAATGAGAATAGCTGTAGTGGGCTTCATCACAATCTCAGGTTTCAAGTGCTGACAAAATTCTTCCCCTACAGATCTTTTCCTCCTCCTTTCCTCTTTTCTGCAGAATGCAAAGACAATTTGATTATTTTTGCATTTATGAGGTGCAGAAACTGAGCACGTACAGGTTTTTTTCCTTTCAAATATGCTTATGATTAGCCTACAAAACACCCATCTCCATGAAAATGGCAGAGTGTTAAAACAAGGAAATCTCCTTGGAGTTTAAAAAAATCTGGATTTATTTAGCTTTACATTCCCGTATTAGATTATACAATCCCATATTGCATCATAAAACTTGGCCCAATAAGAGAAGAGAAACTCGGTCACTTAATCAATGTATGTATAGCAAGAGTTACAACTCAAAGAATTGCCACCCATAATCTTTCACTCCTACATGCAGACACAAATTTAAGGAAGTTATGAGGGAAGTGTATGTCAGAAATAGGTAAATCAACAAATTACTTTAGCCTGTCGTGAAAAAATAAGTAACTCTAAATGCATGAAAAACAGATGGCATTGATTATTTTAGTTCTCATTTAATTCCAGGGAGACAGGCTACACGGAAGATGCTTTTTGAGGCCACTGTTCATAAGGGCTTTAAAAGAAAGCCAGATTATTGCCTACTTAAAAACAGTGATCTTCCAAGCCATTGCAGTCTCAATTCAAAGCCTACTTAGAAGCTTCTTAATAGATTACCAGCTTGGTAGACTCCAAGCCTGCAAAGGGTAGAACAGTAAAAAAGCTGTCATGACAGACCATAATTATTCCACTAATTTGTTCCAATGAGGTCCCAGAGAATTCTTGTTTCTTAAATGAATGATGAGTTGAAGGGATACAGGAATTCTCAATGCTAAAAACCATGGAATGAATATTCTTAAGGAACATGAATTCTGGGAAAGTTTTGATTAATAGGGGAAGTTAAAATATGATATACTCCTTAGAATCTCATCTTAGAAAACAATTACACCAACTGCAGAATATTCTCAAAGCAGCTCTTGAGGCAGAAGACATTTAAGTCATATTTCAGGTGGCTGGCTAGCATTTCTTGAAGTTCTCATGAAAGTTATTTTCTCACAATACAAAAATGGTAACTCAATTTTAATTAAAACAAAGATATAAGATGGTAAAAATCCTTATACTGCTCACTTATGCCATCAAAATTCTCACGCTCATAAGATTTGAAAACTCATAGAGACAGAGGGCTTGCCTTTTCTGCAGAGAACGCTGAAAGCAATATGGCCAATTACTCATTAGGAAAATCCCCCTTCCAGTTCCTTTGGCAGTTGTGGTTTTCTATGCAAGAATTTCCACAGCCAACAAAACAGATGAAACTTTGTATTAGCATAAGCTTGCCTACATATAGCTGTAGGCAATCCTTTATGAAACAAATGCTAGGTTTGTATCTTGAAGACAGATTAATATGATTAACTGTATTCAAACTAAGTAGACTCATTAAGAATAGGAAAATGCTACCAAAACACAACATACACACAATTCCATATTTCTAGAATTAAAAAATTAATTTGAACAGTTTTACAAATTGCTTTAACTAAGAATAATGACTTTCCTCCTTAAAGACTGTTGCAGCTCACCCTCTCTCCCTCTAATAATCAAATGCTACCTAAAAAAAATTAAATAAATCCATCTATTCAAGAAATGAAGAATACTGATAAAAAAGAGCTATGCAGATCCTATCTCTCACAGGGATTCTGGGCTTATTTCTCCAGAACTGCCCCCTCCATTTAAGTACTCACAGTTCTATATCAATGTTAATAGAGGTTTAGATAGACAACATTAGAATATTGTTATTAATCCACAAAGCAAGTATGCCACTTTGAGGTCTTACCCCTGGGAGTTAAGACAAACATTCACATTTTTGAATGCAGTATTGAGCATATTGTGATGCCCTTTGCAGGCTGCAAAGGACTTCTTGCCACTAAACAGTCTAACTTCTATTGTTTTGGTGGGACAGCAGTAATCTCTGGTAGGTTCCAAACATTCACTGATAGATCAAGAGTTAAATCATTCGAGTTGAGGGGAAAAAAAAGGGTTGTTTTTTTTTTTCCTTCGTTTTTTTTTTTCTTTTTAGTCTCCTTAAGAGGTTTTACTACTAGTACATGACTATTTTACTTCTTGGTTATTCTAATTCCAACTAGGACTATATACAAAGATCTAGATTTTTACTTAAATATTTATTTTTCTTGATTTAGATATGATAAAAAAGAGACAGTAAAAAAGGGATGTCTACATGCTTTTTTATGATTTATAAAGGCAGCATGAATAAGTTTTAGTTCAGCTTTATTTAAAAAAATGTGCAAGTTCAGGTCTTGTCTCTATGACAACTACAGAACTAGTGGAATGATTCTCTCCCTCTCAAGAGGCTGAAAAAACTGAATAATTCAGAGAGGAAGAGATTTTTAGTCAGACTATTTACAACTGTTTAGTTTTGTTAACACCTACTTAAGGCTAATGCATACGGAACATTTTCGGAGAATGGATGTCTTGTTTAAGACAAAACTTCTTTCCCTGTTTAATTAAGAGGCAAGAGAAGTTCCAAAGGGACATTTGAACTTTCAACCAGTCTTCAGAAAATAAGATAATCAGACCAAATTTGATATTTATAAGACGAAAATAATTTGAAAAGAAAATAAGCTAGTTATTTAAAAGCCACATAAATCCATCCAATTTTTTAGGCATGTGTATTTCCAAAATAATTTTTTTTCTTGCAAGAAAGTAATTCTCTTTCTCCAGTCAGAGCAAGATTCTGCCCTTAGAAGTCCCTACTACAGCAAAGAGTGATTTTGATTGCCTAAACTCAACACAGAACAGTAAAAATTTCAAACTTTCAAGCTGTATCTCCAATTACTATGGAATTAGTCTACATCAGTCTTAATCTTATAACAAATTTTATGAGTCTTGCAGAGGCTACCCATTAGAAGATTTTTAATCCTAACCACTGTGGTTAGCAACAGTATTAGTACAGTTTTGATAAAGCTGAGAGCATTTAGTAATCTGAAAATCACCAATGCCATTTGTAGAAGGATGTCTGCTTCTAGTAACTAAGCTAGTAAGTTAAAAACTCAGCTAAAACATACTACAAAGCCTATTTGTCTTGTAGACTGTAGGAAAGCACACTGAACTAAAATGGTGATTTTAAAGCCCAGACTGTGAAATATAATTACTGTTCAAATCTGGATCAGTAAACTTCACTTTGTGACGTAAATGCAATTCTCCCATCCCCTCCCATATACTCACCATATCTGTGCTAGTACCGGTTGAGGTAACCCAGACTGAAAAAAAAAGTTTCTAGCTTGATCACCTATAAAATAAATAGGACATCATTTCAGAAAATGCTAAAAATACCTGTAGGAGAAAAGAAGAAATCATGAGTCAAAAATATCTGAAAAAGAAGCAACAGTAAAATCATAAATACTTAATGTTATGCATACAGACAGACTATGAGATTTAAACTTATTTTGTCAGTTGCAAACCTACCAGTATTTCCAACAGACACAGGCTGTTTAAGCCTGCAACAGACTGCACCACGTGAAGTCAAGTGGGCACACACATTTAGGGCAATGGAAAATTCAGGGTTCACAGTGCCTCATCTGGGATAACGGCTCTCTTTGCAAGAATCATATGCCTTCTGAAAAGCGGAAATATTTTTCTGCCAGGAAAGTATGTAACAATATAAACTCTAGCTTAATTTTTTGGGAAGTTCAATGCCAGTGAGCTAGCACAAACTAGAATAAGTGGTCTTTACCCTGATGTGAACCTGATAAGTCACTAATAAAGTAACGGAATATTTCAAAGCCATTTTCCAACTATCAATTAGAAGTAAGGATAAGAAGACAATTACAAAAGGATTAGCTACTTGGGAATGTTGTGGCCTGTACAGGAAAGTTGTAAATAGTCTGGAAAAAGCACTAAATATCAAAGGAGCAAAATAGGCATAGTATTTTGCACCATATCTGTCACGTAACAGGAACACAAACAATCAAACTGTATATTTGGAGGCATGTATGGCTCTGATGAGACTCTGCTAAGAATCTGATTCCGATTTCACATTCTGGAAATCCTCTTGATGGATCAGACAATAAGAAAGGTAAAATAGTTCTATACCTTTCATTTTAATGGAGTATCAGAGTTTAGATAGCACAAAAGAAAATTAAAGGCAACAAAGTAACAAAAGAACAGGCATCCTATTGCTTTTGAAATGGAAGCAGATCAGTGGTGTTCAATGACAATGTAGTAGGTTCAGTGCAATTCCTTTACTTGCAGCTTTGTTTCCCACAACTTAAATCAATTTTGCCATTTAGATTTTTTTTAGATGTCATCCATGCTGGTTTCACTAGTTTAAACAATTAATTTCTGAAATAGATTTCAATTAAATTGATACATCTTTATTTAAACAGATTTCTTAATCTATTAGTATGCTAGCACAGTGGGTTGGATCCCATGTAGACACTAGGAACCAAAGTCAATTATTCACATCCCTCTCCCCAGCAGGACAGAGAAGAAAACAGGGAGAGCAAAAGTGAGAAAACTCGTTGGTCATTATAAAGACAGCTTAATAAGTGAAAGACAGGAAAAAAACCCCACAAGTGATGGAAAAGTAATCACTTGCCTCTTTCCTCAAGTTCAGTCTCTGAGCAATGGCTACTTTAGAAGATAACAGATCTCCACACCTCCCCAAGGTTTTGTTAAACACAGTGATACGAGATAACCCTTTAGTCAGTTTGGGTCAGATCTCCCTGCTGTGTCCTCTTTCCAATTTCTTGCCTACCCCCTGTAAGGCTGAGGGAATGCAGAGTGAGAAACAGTGAAAGCCTTGAGGCTTTGCAAGGACTGTTCAGCCATAGCCAAATCATCTAAACCAGAGCACCACACAGGCTACTATGATGAAAGTTAACTCCATCTCAGCCAGACTCAGTACAGTGAGCTAATTCACTGAGCACCATTAAAAGCACTATAAATACTACCAGGCATCAGGATGATTCCACATACTGAACTAACTCTACAGTTCTTAAGTATCAGCTGGCTCTATGCAACAGAACTGCTTCACAGAAACATACTTATAAATAATTTTAATCCTACTTACAGAAAAATCAAGTGGCATAAACCAGGTATATACCCAGTAAATATCAGAAAAAAATAACAGAATAGATGGGGTCGATGTGGCAAGGCATACAAAAAACGAGATATAAAAATGAGTAAGACCTGTTCAGTTTTTCAAACTCTTATGCCCGAATGTCTCCCAGGCAAATATGTAAATATTTACACTCATTAGCTAAGATTTAATTAAATTAAATTAGAAGTGAAAAATTATTTCATTACCAGTGATAAATCCAGATGTTGGTTTCAAACTATGGAACTGTTGATCATGTTTAGCTCTCTCCTCCACAGTAATAGCCCAGATATCCAGGTTGCCTAGTTCAAAATTAAAAAAAAAAAAAAAAAAAAAAAAAGGGAGAAATGACACTAAGAAACATTATCTAAAAACTACACTATTTTTATTTCTGAGTGTTACTATATCATACCATACTGGATGGGTGAAAACAACACACACACACACAAGCCATTGATCCAAAGTCTATAGCTGAAAGCTCCGTGAATCCTTAAATAGCCAGTTAGGACTGGTTAATTTACTAGAACTATGGATTATCAAATTAAGATGACTGCTGAGTACTAATGCACTTACCCGGCTCATACGAAAATTTAAGATACAACCAGGCTACTCAAAGTGCAATCAAACTTAGAAATGGCCTATTAAAAGATAGCATACCAGAGGATATGGGTATGGGAAACATGACAACTCCAATCTAAGATCCTAAGGCTGGATGTGATAGCCTACACAAAGGGAGAATTTCTGGAATATAAAGTGGGAAGAGAAAAAAAAAATACAACAAATCAACATGAAATTTGCAATCATTTGCTGGGTTGCCCTCTCTCAATTTGAGGCATGCATGATTCCAGTTAAAAAAAAAAATAAATCCCAAACCCAAAAAGCCACAACAGCAAAACCCACCATTCTTCCACAAAGGTAGCAGAATGAAACTCAAAACTAAAAACTCTTATGGCAGGAGGTACCTAAAAGCATATTCTATTATCTATTTTAAAACAGAATTTGTTGTTGATTTTTTCCTCTGGAGCCCCTATACTAAAACAACTGATTGTCATTATTTACTCTTCCAGATGGAAATTTAGTTGGTATTGAAATAGTGTGAACATCAAAAGAGCCAATGTTAAACCAAGCAAGCCTACAGCCTCTTTAGTCAGAAGAGTATGAATGACATCTCTGTCATTGTCTTGTTTCCATGTTTTGTTATTTGAGGAAACAATAAGGCCTGTGGGGAGGGCATGAAGCAGGATCTTACTGAACACCAAGCCATCATTCACAGCTTCAGATCCTGGATGCCACTGAAGAGGTTGTGGGGCTTTTCAAGACATTTGGATACAAAGGAGGCAGTCACCAAACCGCAAAATTGACTCATAAGCAAGATATTCTTGAATGCAGCAGCAAGCCCTCTAACCATCTTTTCTTTTACATAGCTTAGCAATCACCTCATCTGCAAAAGTGACGCAGTTGGGCTCTCTCATAAATGAAATGGGCATTCTCTTGTCCAGAACAAATAGACAGAAGGCTGACCATACCACATTCTTCCCAACAATTATAAAAATTCTACCATGCTTTTTTCTTTTTTTTTTTTTTTAATTAGTTATCCTTCAAATGAGCAGTGATTACAAGCAACAAAAAATGTTGCATTCTTGAAAGGATGATAAATATCTCCATAAAACCTGGAATTTTTTTTTTTTTTTTTACAGCATTTGTTTCTTCTTACAAAATCTTTTTGCTGTCAGTCTTCTAAGAAGAGGTACGCTGCTATTTGGTAGATTTGGTTCTAGTTCGAGTACCATAACAAACTTCCCTCACACCACACCAAATTAAAGACACTCCAGAAACATTAGCCACATGCTTATTTCAACTTCCTCTTTGTAGAGCAGTCAGATGAGAAAAGTTGCTTGAGAAGAAATAGTGAATTCTTTCCTAAAGCTATATACTAGAGTTAACAGGATCCTGAACAACAGATGTAAGATCAAATGGCAATATACAAAGTTTAAAAGAGAAAGCTGCTATCCATCTGTAAAGCAATGAGAACTCTCTGAAGATGGCAGAGGAGAATACTTTGAAGACAAAATTTCCAGTAAAAATGTGTGTCCGTGTTTAAGTATGGGTGCATGCAAACGCACAGCCCTAACTCTAAACAAAAGGAAATACTTCAGTCAGAACAAACAGATTTCTTTCACATCATGACTTCTTTTAAATTGTAAAAAACATGCTGAAATGAAGCTGTTCACAACTTTTTTACATGACCTGAAAGGGTAACCTACATGAAACTATCCAGTGAGTTTATTTGACCAAAGCCTTTGGTGGCCTGTTTCACTCCCAACCTGAGAAAGCCTAGGACTAAACAAGATACAATTCCACAGGTCTGGACTTCAAGATAATTAAGGCAACAGATAGTGGCTTCCAATTATACATTTGTTCTAGCTACCATGTGCAAAAATATGCTTCTGTTGTGTTTTACAGGCTTTTTCAGACAGTTTTTACAGACTTTTTCAGAGACTGCTTCCAATCAAATTGCATCTAACAAGGACTGGGATTCTCTAACAACATACTATGAATAACGTGTGTTTCCTGAAGTCTTCCACTGAAACACTACCACTAGATACAAATTCCTAGCTATATCCAATCCCAAAAACTAGACTTCCATATATATTTTTATATATACATATACTTTTGTGTGTGTGTGTATGTGTGCATACATATTTATATGTATACACAAGCATACATACGCACACAATAAGAATCATATCTGTACCTCCAGAGAAAAGTCGTGAACAGATACAACATTTAAGTGGAAACAAACTAGTTATTTAAGGTCTCAGAACTGAAATTTCTCTTTGTGATCTTTCTTCAGATCAGTTGCAAAAATGGGCTCAAACATGTCTTTCATGTGAATAGCAAAAAGTAATGTCTCTATTGCACTACCAGGACCCTTCCTGGATCTTTCAAAAAGACTGAAGTTCAAGATGTTATACATTTCCCTATTATGAATGGAGAGTTGAAAAACAGCAGCACCTTTGTTCTAACCTAAACAAGAATTATGGGACAATAAGGATTAGAAATTTGAAGTGATAGCACACAAAGGCATCTGCTATACTTTTTAGCAATGAAAAAGCCCAGGAAACCTCAAAGAAAAATCATGTCCATTTCTTAGACACAACTCGTGCTCAATGAGGCTGTGCCCTGCTGCTAGGGGCTGAGTGGCCAGAATCTGTCCTATGGTTACAAACTGTAAGACAAAAACATCAAATCAGATAAACTATCATCTCAGAAAGCTATGCTATCCATAAATACTTACACACAGAACATACTTGGAAAACAATAGATTTATGCAGACTTTTTGCATATAAGAATAGTTCACTATAAACAACTTACCCCCAAAAGGTGTTGGAAACTGAGCCATGGTTCTGTCACTTTTAGCTTGTTAATAGATGCCTGAAAAAGAAAAAAAAGAAAAAAAGACAATAAAAATGTTACAGTATCTTCCATTTTCAATATATTTTCCATACCACCACATAATTAATTGGTACAGTATAAATAAAGGCAGTAAAGAAGTAGGATCATATAAATATTACAAGCAAGAACTGTTACAAGAGAACTGTCTCATTTTTTTGCACTACCCTATGCATCAACAAGTATGCTTTCATACTAGCAAATAGATGCATTTCAGTTCTGTTTCAAGAATGCCATCAAAAACAATCTTCATTTATAAATAATCACCGATGTAGTAAAGAACAGATAGGTCAGCCACAACAGACATCTCAGCGATGCTGCTCAAGGCTGCGTTACTTCAACGGGTGTTAGGGCTCTGCTCCTACTTAAGGGAAAAATTGGCTCATTTTCCAACTGTTGAAAACATACAAAAATATCAGTGATCTGTTTTTTTATTCCTGACAGAAAAACTCATGAAACACACTGTCTTGTTTATAGTTGCTTTGTTTTAGACAAATTACACTAAAAATTAAACTAGATTTCAGGACTGCTTTACCCCTGAACTAGCCCACAAATATAATAAGCACATCCAAATGGACAAAGTGCTAAAGGTAACATTGCAAGCAAAAAATACGTTAATTGGTGAGAGATACTCTTAAGATAGCAGTGCTTGCTTTTCAAATAAAAGCAGTCCCCACAGTCTAGAAATTTTATCTTTAAAGAAAAAACGAAAACATTTTTCTTACTCCACACAAAGCCTGACATGAACTGCCTGAGCCAAGAGGACAATAGCTAGCAACACAGCCACAAAACAATGAAAAAGCAGCCTCTTGTCCTACTAGATTCCACTCATGTTTTCCAGGCAACAGGAGAAAAGCAAAAGGAAACAGAATCAGAAGGAGAATAATTTAGACTGCTTGAACAGCAGCAGAAATTTATCAATATCACCAAGAAAAGGCATTAACTTGCATCAACAATTTCCTTTTGTCTGAATTTCGTGTTTGCTCCCCTCCCATCCCCCTTTCACACTTCCCACATACTCTTCTGGCTTCCAACTTGAGAACCTACTATATATACACTCCACAGATGTCACTGCAGAAAAACCCACAGCACTTTTGTAAGCCAGTCTCCCCATCAGTTGTAATTTAGAGAACTACAAAAAAAAATACTGATTTTTTCCCCCTCATAATTTGGCAGAGCAATGAAGCATAGTACATGACTCAGAAACCTTCTTCCAAATGCCAGGTAACACAGCCAATACTAATTTCATACACGGCAAGCATTATCTCAAAAGTTTAAAATTGAAAGCATACTGATCCAGTGTTTTCAGAATAAGCAGTATCTTAGCAGTATGACTCCTTCAAAAGCATTTCTTAAGTGCTAGAACATTAACAGGCAGCAGGCAATACCTCTATTATGCTTTTGTTTTTTAAAACTGCAAGCAAACACAACGGGAGAAAAAAAACAGTAAAGAAAAAAAAAAAAAGAAAAAACCAAACCAAAACACTAATAGAGTTCTCTGAACTTCCACACATACACTATTGAATGTTACAGCACAGGCAGTTTTTAAATTCGAGTGTTAAAAAGATAACAGGAGACCAGCAGAGCACAGATTCTCTTCCTATTTCAATTTCCCAGAGTATGCAGAAGGACAGGAAAAGAACTTGGAGCAGTAACAGGAGGATAAGAGACATGAAAAGGAGAACCAGAGGGCAAGCTGGGGAAGGGTGGTGGTAGTATTCAGTTTGTTTTATTTTGGGGTTTTTTTTGTAAGCTAGGGAAACAAATATTGTAAATATTTGGACAGAAGAGTGCATAAAAAGACTGCAAGTGTTTAGCCACTTAAGAGAAGATACTCCTCCTCTGACTATTAATACTCCAAAAGTATTGGTAGTTTATTCTTCCTGTACCTTGAACACATCAGAAAGATGGGAGGGAGTGTGAAGTCTCAAGACTAGCCCTGTGCTGGATGCCAAAGAAAGTATAAATCCATGCTAAAGAGCTTCTGGAGAAAAATAAAAATAGCAGATTAAATAGTGATGGGTAAAATGGAGAAAAGGAGCAGAAATCTATGTTTAAATTTAAGAGATTGAAAAACAAAATAAAATGGACTGCAGACAGGCATGCAATAGGAAGCAGACAGAGGGAGAGGAAGATCAACATACTCCAGTAAGACAGCAGTTTAAATTTACTGTTTATTGCCAGTGTAACACCCAGCTTCCCTAACCAGAGATTCTTTTTACATGTGCAAGGTGACACCAGGGGCCCTAACACTACAGGCATTAGACTTCGCAAGTGTGGGCAGTTGATTCCGACAACTCAGGGTTATTTACATAAAAAAAATGAGGGTTAAAAGAGAGAAGAAATTTCACAGCATTCCAATATTGACTTTGTAGCTTTTAGTTTAAGTATCAAAGAGCTGTAGAACCTGCCCTCTGAGGAAAGACTGAAGGAGTTAGGTCTTTTCTCCTGGGAGAAAAGAAGGCTCTGAGGCAACCTCATCAGAGTAGTCCAGTCTTTAAAGGGTGGCTACAAAGAGGAGAGGCTTTCTCTTCCCAAGAGCCATATGGAGATCGGACAATGGGTACAAGTTGCACTGGGAGAGGTTTTGTCTCAACACAAGAAATACATTTTTTACACTGAGAACAATCAATCACTGGAATAACCTCCCCAAGGAAATGGTAGAGTCCCGGATCACTGGAGATTTTCAGTATGAGGTTGGACAGAGTGCTAGATAATCTCATCTAGGCTCCACCTCCCATGAAAGGTTGGACCAGATGGTCCTTCAAGGTCTGACCTTGGGCTGTTCTATGGTTCTATTTTTCGGGTTGAAGATTTCTAGGATGGAGACCAGGTATTATTGATCCAAAAGGCATTTGCTGTAGTTAAATTTATAATATAATATAATAATAATATCATGTATTTTTAAATTATTATAATGAGAATACCAGCCCTGACATTCCAATTTGCAACATTATTTTGAAATACTAACAAGTTGTTACAGATCTACATTCCTCTTACCCTAATCTCTATCAGTTTCATAGCAGTGTTAACCCCTCTGCCTTCCCTGTTCTCCCAAAATCCTCAACACGAAAGAACACATAATAGTCAAAACAAAAATCACGTAGGAACCAACTGACCAGAAAGCTGACAGAAAACCAGAACAGATAAACAGAGCTCTGTTCCATTCCCTTCAGGAAAGCAGCAAATTCTAACTACTGATATTCCTGTTTATAGGAACTTTAGTCTCTCAGAAATTTTTTGAACTCTATCAAATTCAACTGACAATAACCACTGACTTCAGAAATTATTCAAGTGGGAAGAAGGAGAAACAACAAGAGGAACCACAACTGCACTGTCAGTCAGTCGTGGGGAACCACAATTGCACTGTCAGTCAATCATATACACTGTTTCATTAGAAAGCCAGCCCAAAACTCTTACCGTAAGCGAAATTATGCTAGTAACGAACTCTTAAATAATTTATATTCCACAGGAATCACAAGATGCAACAGATACTTCATACGCTTTTAGAAAGAACAATATAGAACATTGCACTACTCACCTTTGCTTGTTCACAGTAAACACCCCCCAACTGGGATTTGACAAATAAATCCAACATTAAATACTTCTAACAAACATCACTGAATCTATAAACAACAAGGAACTATTCATCTAATTTACACACAATATAAACCACTAAACACTAGGATCATTCACAAATTCCGTACTTCCCAACACTCCACAAAATGCATACACACCAGCTTTCAAATTCAGTGTGGCACCCACATCAACTAAACCCCATGCCCTCTCCCCACAAAGATCTCTGGGCAGCAACAGAATGTGTTTGTGTTCTCAGGTCAGTGAAAGCAGGGTAATGAACAAATGATGTTCCAGTAGATCAATAATCTGCAAATGCACACAAGTCCCGTTATACACATCTGCTCTCTGTAATTCTTTTCTGCTCAGCATTATTATACTGTGTTGTTATGAGCAGGCAGAAAGGATGCTGGCTGTGAGCACTGTTTCGGTTTCACTCAACATCTACTGTGTTCAGGGGTTTCACTTTTCTGTCACTTGAAAGGTAGAAAGCCCTCAAAGTCTGGCAGCAATCATTTCCCAGCAAGGAATGCGGGAAAAGAGGAGACTGTTATTTCTCAAAATTAATGGAGTTGATAAGACCAAATGAATCTAAATTTTTCAGTCTGAGGACCAATGCCATTTCTCAGAAGTATGGAGATGGGCAATACTTGGAGGTAGGTTCTCAGCCCTAATTGTCTTCCACTGTGGCATTCCTACTGGAATACATACAAACTTCCAATCCATTATCTTCCAGACTTCAGATCACAATGAGGCCTTCCCCATGCCTGAGAATGGAGGATAACAGAATGTCATACTGACACAGATGTAAAGCGCAGATCAAACATCAGGACCAAGGCATTCAGACATATTTTTTATATTCTCTACAATTAGAACTTTTATAATCTACACAATTATTTCTATATCCACAGAGATTGTTAAAACATACATTTAAAAGGCACAGGTTATTTTATCAGAAAAATTTGTTAAACCCAGGTCTGAGTGAGGGAGACAAGGAACTACCCAGCCATGTCAGCTGTTAAGTGCTTTCTCTTCCATCTTATATTCCTGTAGATAAGCCCAGAAATATTTTATTTCCCGTTCCTCAACTCCTAATAGTTTAATCTCTTCTCACAGAAGTAGTACCCTCTTTTATACATACAAGAAGTACTCTTTTAACATTCTGATCCTCCTTAAAGGAGTGTTTTCTAGACCAAATGTCATTCATATAAAGGTAAAACAAACATACACAGAGACTAACTTCATATGTACATAATTCCCAGATCATATCTAAATTTAAGCACTGATGTCTTATCTAAGTTTTTACCTTGACAAAATCATCAAGTTGAAAACAACTACACTAACAACACTTTAATGCATAAAAGTCAGACATGTATGAAAATTCCTTCCACTGTGTATTATATCTAAACTTTAACAATGTGGCTCAAAACTTAGCTTCTATTTAAAGCTATCTGCGTTCTTCAAAGGACTTGTTTACATAGAAAACTGCAATAAAGCTATAGGAGGTATAAATTAAGAGCAATTTAGTTATTTCAGTGCTACGTGTCTTTACATTGACAAGTTTCACATGGAAAAGATTACATTTTTATTTTCCTTAAAATGCAGCACAGCATTTCAATTCCTAGATAATTTGGGCAAACAATTCAAGAAGTAATTTCTGAGGTAACTTATCAGTCACCTTCCTCCTCCTGCAGGAAAAAAAGAAACAAAACCAACCAGATAAAACCCCCACATCCTTCTCAAAATTCCAAATTATGACAAAATATCCCCAAGCAGGATGTCATGTGAGAGTAACACAGACTAACAGTAGGGTTTGTTGTTTTCCCATGTTACATGGGAAAGCATTTATATTAGTACTGATAAAAGGACTCTGATATTTTCAGCAAAGCCTGGGAATTTTAGATAGATTTTGAAAAACAAAAACAGTTTGAGACATTCATGTAGCTTTGATTCTTGCTTTTTGGAGAACGGGTAATATAGTTTCCAGTTCCAGAGAAACTTCAGTTTCTGCTCTTTCCAGGAATGACTTCTCGCTGTAAAAACCTTCACAAATGTTGAGTTCTACTGTTTCAGACTCCAGTGAGATTAACAGAACTAGTCACTGTTGCAAACGTTTTTCAAAACCTGTGGCAATAATAAAACTGCTAAGAAGGTCACCTCTGTATTCATGGTATCTATCTTCAGCTAAGAGCAAAGGATAATCTAACCACAGAGGAAGAAAAATCACTATAAACCCACCAAGCAGGCAAAAGGTGTAGTAGCAAGTCACTCTTTTCTCCACCCCAAGTCAGAAGACAACTCAAGAGTGTAACAAATAAAGAACTCCTTATGTTCTTAAAAACAGGAAAAACGGAGACATTTATCAACCCAACAACATCATTTATCAACAGCTCTGGTGGAAGCCCCAGACTAACAACAGAACTGGTGTTTCTGCGTACAACAAATTTTCAAGCAGTTAAGGACATTGTTTATTTTCTGGTCATGGTACTGTCACTTTATCTTGTTGAGCCACATAAGCTTGAAGTGTTTCTGCAGGAAAGCCCTCCACATTTTCTTGCTGAAATACTACATAAGGGACACACTGTCCAAACCACATTTTATTACTTTGAGACCTTCAGGTTGAAGTTCAAGAAGATGGTTACAAAGAACATCCTTGGTGAAAGCAGACCTCTGCCACTCAAAATTCTCAGACAAGTTTAAGATCCAGGCAAACAACTTTTTTGCCATCCAGACAAACAGCTGATTTGCTCTTTTCCATGATTTGTCTTTCCTTAAAATAGTATTGAGCTTTCCAGGCTACACTAACTCTTACACTTCTGGGTGAAAGTATTTCTAATTTCTGTAACTGACACCTATATAGTAGTACTAATAACTATTAATTTAATCTGAGCAAGGTGCTCATAATTATTTCTTCAGAGAAAGTTCAGATATTAATTCCTTCAAATTTAGTCCTTTCACTTTTTTACGAGAAGCTATTAGATAATTGATTACTGGAATCAATATCATCCCTTCTGAAGCAAATGAGAATGACAATCCCCATTTCAAAGGTGAGGAAACTATGGTAAGAAAGCCTTCTAATTCATGGTAAAAGTTAATATTGTAACTTGGAACACAAACCTAATTCAGTCTGGTCATGAATGATGAGAAGGCGTTTTGTGCATGGGTATTACAAGCAGCAGAGAAACTAAAATTATAAGGTTGGAAATAAGAAGCTAAAGAACCAGAGATCTTCCAGTGGCACTATGTTCTGCATCTTCATCCATGTAAGAAATGTTGCTGCTGACTACATATACCAGCAGTACTCAAACCGCTCCCAGGTATACTTAGAATATTTCAGGATAGTCCAGGCTATATAACCAAAGCAAAAGCCTTTCCCTTAAGCAGTTCCTGGTTTAATAAAATAGAATTAACATTAGGAGGAAAGCAAGCAAAGGCTGCAGTGATAAGATCATTTTGTTGTATAGTCTAGCTAGCACAATTTGAATGGCTGTTTCTAATCTTGTGCATACATAGGCTGTTTTTAATCTTGACAGCATTTCACCCAGAAATTCCAGTAGTGAACTGTGACTGAATTACAGTATCTTTTTAGAGAGACAATTAGCTTTCACTTTAAATTATTTAACATGATGGAAAATCCACTTCATCACTCAACTGCTTCTAAAACCCTTATTAAGAAATAAAATAAATACCTTGGTTTATTTTCACTTTAATATTTGTTGAGTTCATTCTGAATCACCAGACCTTGTAAAGTTTGAATTATTTTCTTTCTTTTTGGAACAAACTTTTAGTAGTTTCTTAGCACTTACAACTTTCATTTTTTTCTTTTTATTTGTCTTACAGAGGCATAGCAAAAAGCCACTTGTTTGTTTGTTTGGGGGTAGGTGGTCTTAAAAAGCATCATTAACACAGTAGCAGTGGCAAATTCTGACTCCTCCCCCTTCAAAACAAGTTTTAAAACTAAAAATTTGAAACACAAGAATTATGGAGTTAGGCACACATGCCACACCTACAGGTCAGCCTTAACAATAGCCTGGGATTAACTCCAAGAACAATTCAATAAGGAGGACAAGAACATGCATGATATCACTGCAAGACAGGAATGTATTGTGTTCTCTCAGACCCTCAAAGCTTACTTCGTTTTGCAAATATGAACTTAAGCAGTGATCCCAGCTGCCAGTAAGTAAGTAATGGTTCATAGTTACACAGAACGCTAACAGAATCAGAGCAGACTGGCTTGGCAATTTACATTACATAAAATGAATACAGTCATGCTTTATTTCAGAACTGTTAATCTGGCTGTCTCCATGGCTCAAGGATCACTAAGCAATGGCACTTCAAAGATACACTTGGAACAAAAGAGAAAAGCAGCCAAAGCCATGAAGTCCAGCCTTAGGCAAAGGAAAGCAAATTCTGCATGCTCTGTAATACATAAATCCTGGTTTTATGTTACTTGTATATTAATCTATTCTAAGAAGCTGATAGTCACATCACACCTTTAACTTAGCCACTCTTAATGTTTTAACTCTAGCTTTTCAGAGAGTTGAGAACAGTTGGTTTGAAAGCCCATTGTAGTACTGCATCACTTCTATCTCACTAGGCATTTTTCTCTTATCAGATTTCTAATCTCTTTAGCCCACTTAACAAGTAACCTTTTTTCTTCCTTTACTGCCTCAGCAAGAAGTAGCCCAACTACAGAATAACACGATTACACCTTTTTGTTGTTGTTTTTATGCGGAATAGTTCTTCCTTATTCATACATCAACTATCATATCACAACTGCTTACACCCTGCCTCAGGCCACATCCTGTAGTGAGACACTGTTATATTACTTGTAAGTCAAGGAGATCATATAAATATACCAGAAGGTAGCTGATAAATTTCTTCCCCCACTTTCCTACAGATTCCCACTACACAACACTGCGTGAGCTCTCCCACATTTCACCATATTGATCCAGCATTACTCCAGTGTTTTTGCCTTCTCTTTTTAATCTGTCATTGCCACTTACCTCCACTGTGGCTAAAACCACCCTAACCACAAGGGTGCCTTTTTCATACCCCTGCATAATCTCAGAGGTGATAGGGGGGTGAAGATGGTGGACCTGTGAGCTGTGTTTTCAGTCACAGGACTGAAAAGCAAAGAAATTACAGACACAGTTTAGATCTGCACTCCCTCTTTCCAAGTAGGCCAACATAACTGTCTCTAACATTAGACAGATCAGAATCAAATAACTCAAGCCATATTGATGTTCTTAGATGATTGAAGACAGCAAAAAGGATAAATCAGAGCCATCAAGTCTTTCTTGGACAGCAGCAGCAGTCTTCTAACCCATGATTTCATTACTTGGAGGCCTAACCTAATCCCATGTAGTTATGCTGTGCAAATCCCCATTCCTGTCCAAACTTGACAGTTGATCATTTGAAATGGGGACAATTTAAAAAGGGAAAAAAGAAAAAAAGATCAGGTGTTCCAAGTTCTTTCATTTCACATTCTCCATTTCTGCCCCAAAGTAACAGTTACACTGGGGGAAGGCTAGGAAGGAATAAAAAGCCTCAAGTCAGCACAAGTGTAAATTGAGAGAGTTCAGGATCTTTATGTCCACTCCCTTTCCCCTCCTCAAAACCATAAGATAAAAAGGTCTAGCAGGGCAGAGATAGAATAAAGTTGGTGATATAAGAGAAGGTGCAGATGGCTCTGTCCTTTGAACTACTCCGGTGTAGGTCAGTTTGTCCTCTGTAAGCATCTGCTTCTCTGAACTCTTAGAGGAAAAGGGATCGTCAGTTACATAAATGCAGTGGTACGGCAAAAGCAGTTTGCTATAGCAGATTTGTCAAGTAGATTTTCAAAACAGTGCTTTAATAAGAGGAATTATTCAGCACCTACCAAACCTTATTAAAGTCTCAATAGTTGTGTCAGACCATATCACTATTGTCTGAAGTACCCAACATCTCCCACCCGTTTACTTTCTGCTCTGAATTTCTTCAAAGCTCTGTCTTCTTAACTCTTCTGCTTGACTTTAGGAGTACTTCCAGAATGAAGAACAGACACATATTCTGTCACTTTGACTAGTATTTCTGTTACTAACCTTCCTTCCAGTCACATTTAACCCTGTTGCTCAGACACAGACTGATAGCAGTCACTCTCTGTGGCTTCCTCCTCTACTTTTTTTCCTTCTAATTAGTCATGCTGATTTCCTTGAGAATGTCAATTCAAGAACTTTGATCTCAGGACAAAACTCTCTGAAGGAGACCTCATAAAATATATAAACATTCCTTGAACATGCCCTGCACATGAGCAGCATCCCTAAGGGATGGCTAGCCTCCCTGCACTTCACCAAAAGAAAAGACTCCAAAACAATGAAGACAAATGGCAAAAACTCACTCTTTGGCTTTGTTTTCAATCAAATCACTTATCAGTGAATTGCCCAAAACCACTTAGCAGTATGTTGTGAGAAAAGCTTGTTCTTTCAGGCAAGAACAAAACAGGTAATAAAACAAATCCTGAAGATGAGGATGTTTTCCTGACTTTTTTGGAAAGTACTTTTTTCTTCTGCAACACATCTTCCCAGAGAAATGGGTCCCACAGACACCCTGCAAAAAAGTTATAGTTTCAGCTATTTGAGTTATACTCCTAGGCAAGCACTTAACAAAATTCTCAATGTTTAGATATGAGTACTCTCCTATTAAGCTAAAAACATCTTATTGACCTATAAAGCTACTGATAGAGCACACACCAGGCAATTCTCTGCTCTGTGGCACTAACACACAGGTTAGCCTGACCTCAGTGCTGTAAGGTAAAATTCAACGTATTTGTGTAAAATGCAGTGAGTGAAGTATTGCATTCACCCCAGTTATCTGACCCTTTTGATTTCATCACAAGCAGCACATAAAATTTATAGGCAATAAAAAGTATATAGCTATATAAATAATACATATGTAGCACAAGTTTCATATGTGTATCTACACAGATTGCCATGTCACTTAGCATCAAACAGTAAAGTTAAATACTTTTGTTACAAAGATGAGTTTCAACGGCTACAGGGAGTGCAGGTGCTGGCAGCAGGGGGCTGCCAGAGCAGTCTCTCTGAGGCCCTGCCAGACCCACCACAGTGCACAGCTGAGTCCCTCAGCCAACACGGTAGCACCACAGGGAAACTGTGCAGGTAAGGAAAGGCAAAACAACGCCAGACAGTGAGGAGAAAAGGGTGAAAAACAGCCCTCCGAGCACCAAGGTAAGAGGAGAAGGTGCTCCAAGCAGGGATCCCCTGCAGTGACCATATTGAAGCAAGTGTTGCCCTGCAGCTCATGGAGCAACCATAATCGAGCATGTAACTATGTTGCAGTTCATGGGGGACCCCAGGTAGGCGCAGGTTTATACTGAAGGATTGCAGCCTGTGAAGAGGACCTACCCTGGAGCAGGGGAAAATCATGCAGAGGAAGAAGTGGCAGAGCAGAGCTGTTATGGACTGACCACAGCCCACATTTCCCATCTCCCCAGGGCCTGAGGGAGGCAGAGGAGTTGGAAATGAAGGAGTGAAATTGAACCTGGAATGAAAGAGGGGGAAAGGTGTTTTTTCAATTTGCCAATATTTCTCAATCTCCAAACCCAATTTAACTGGTGATAAATTAAACTAATTTTCCCCAAGCCAAGTCTGTTTTGTCCATGATGGCAAAATGTAAGAAAGCTCCCTGTCTTTATCTCAGCCCATGAGATTTTCCACCCCATCTTTTACCCCATCCTGTTGAGGAGGAGAATGAGTGAGCGGCTGGGTGAGCATGTGGCAGCCACCTAAGGTCAACCCACGACAACATAGTAACTTATTTGAAGAAACAGTATTCCATCTGTAGATGATCCTGACCCTTTAGAAGACTACACAGGAAATGTCATAAAATTAAAAAAAGCATGAACAGACAAAATTGTTATGACTTATGAAATTATTTTTATATAACATAAATAATGAAAGTATGTGTGGACTGACTCATATAAAGGCTACTGAATTTTGGCTTATTTTCACTTGGCACACAACAGGCTTTATGAGGACTTGGCCAAAATTCTCTAAGAATAGTAAACCAGTGAATAAACTATGTGTGCTTCATTTTAGTCAAGGTAATTGTGACAAATGTGTTTAAAAAGAAGACACAGTCCCTTTTCTACTTCAAATAAGAAACAAATACAATAAGCAGTACCTACTATACAGGATACAATTCAATAATTCTCCTCATTGTCTCTGAAGTTGAAGATCACCTAAAGACAGGCACCTTTAGCCAAATAGAGAAACTCAGTAAGAAAACAATACAAACAATAGTTTCCAGGTGAATATAGAGAACGTACTTGAGTCTAAAGCAGCTGACGTATTGTGAGGAGTAAATTACTGAAGCTTCAGTTCTTTTATCAAATACACTATTTCATTTAGTTAGAGTTTCACTTGTGCTAAGATCATAGAATCATAGAATGGTTGAGTTGGAAGGGACCTTAAAAGATCATCGAGTTCCAACCCTCCTGCCATGGGCAGGGACAACTCCCACTAGACCAGGCTGCTCAAATCCCCATCCATCCTGGCCTTAAACACCTCCAGGGATGGGGCATCTACAACTTATCTGGGCAACCTGTTAGATCAACTCTTTTCCATGAGTAGGACCATCAGTTCTCAGCTTTACATAAAGTCATAGAATCATAGAATTGTCTAGGTTGAAAGGGACCTTTAAAGATCATCTAGTCCAACCATCAGATAAGAAAGATCATTTGATGTAGACCATCACTAAACCATGCCTCTAAGAACGCCTACCTGTCTTTTAAATACCTCCAGGGATGGTGCCTCAGCCTCCTTTTCTCTAGGCTGAACAACGCCAGCTCCCTCAGCAGCTGTCATAAAACTTATTCGCCCCTTACTAGCTCCGTTGGCTTACTCTGGACCCACTCCAGTACCTCCATGTCTTTTTTTTTGTGGGCCCAAAACTGGACAGCCTCACCACTGTCAGGTAAAGGGGGATGATCATAGCCCTAGTCCTGCTGACCACACTGTTTCTGATACAGGCCAGGATGCTGCTGGCCTTCTCAGCCACCTGGGCACACTGCTGGCTCCTGTTCAGCCAACAGTCAACCAACATCCCCAGATCCTTTTCTTCCAGGTAGGTCCAGCCACCCTTCCCCAAGCCTGTAGCACTGCATGGGGTTGTTGTGACCCAAGTGCAGGACCCAGCCCTTATTGAGCCTTATCCTTTTGGCCTCGGTGCATTGATCCAGCCTGTCCAGGTTCCTCTGCAAAGCCTCTCAGCATGTCAACACTACCACCCAAGTCGGTGTCCTCTGTGACCTTACTGTGAGTGCACTCAATCCTCTCATCCACATCATTGATAAAGGTGTTAAAGAGAACTGGGCTCAATACCAAACCCTAGGGGACACCACTTATGACCAGCTGCCAACTGGATTTAACTCCATTCATCCCTCTCTCTGGTCCCAGCCTCCAGCCAGTTTTTAATCCAGCAGAGAGTCCTCCCATCTAAGCCATGTGCAGCCAGTTTCTCCAGAAGGATACGGTGCAAGATTGTAAACAAGGCCTTACTAAAGTCCAAGTAAACAACATCCACAGCCTTTCCCTCCTCCACCAAGTAGGTCATCTTGTCATAGAAGGAGATCAGGTTTGTCAAGCAGGACCCATCCCTCATGAACCTATGATGGCTGGGCCTCATTGCCTGGATGTCCTTCACATGCAGTGTAACAGCACTCAGGATTATCAGTTCCATGACCTTCCCAGGCATCAAGGCCAGACAGACAGGCCTAGAGTTCCCTGGAGCATCCTTCCAGCCCTTCTTGTGGATGGGCATCGTTTGCTACATGCAGATGTTCAGGGCTTCATTACCCACACCAGTAACTTGGAAAGAGAGATGCCACAGCCTTGAACAGAGACCTCTCCCCCAACACCTTGCTCCTTAGTTCCCCAACTTTTTTTGCTGAGCACAATGTTACATGGCATGGGAAGTCCTTTTGGCCAGTTGGGATCAGCTGTCCCAGCTCTGTCCCCTCCCAGTTTCTTGCCCACCCCCAGCCCAGTCACTGGTGGGTCAGTGTGGGAAACGGAGAAGACCTTGACATTGCACAGGCACAGTTCAGCAACAGCTAAAACATCCCCGTGTTACCAGGACTGAGACTGGCTCAGGTTTGGAAGGGGCTTCAGTGTCTTCCACAGGGAAGCCTATGGAAGAGTGAGCAACCCCATCACTACTGGCCAGCCTGGACATGGCCAGCCAGTCAAAGGCCTTTCCCCATACTCACCCCCACTGACTTATGTATCAGCAGAAGTTTCTGCTGCAGTTTTGGGTCCTTGCCCTACAAAAAGCCTGGCAGTGTTATATTGTGAAGTCTCTGTGTTTGCTGTGCAGCTTCTCCAGAGCAGAACAGAGGTAATGTTCATGGAGGAGTGTTTAAGAGAGGGGTTTGGAGAAGTGGCTCCCAGACACAGGTCTGCTTGCTTGAGGAATCAAGAGCAAACTGCATTGAGAAGCTTTTACCAGCTCTGTGCCACTTTACAGAGGCTGTGGATGCCATGTGTAGTGGTCTCCAGCGGAGCAAGCAACACTCAAGGGATGCCAGCTGCTCCTGACACAGCATTCCTGAGGTGAGTACATTTCCTCTGCAGCCCTGGACTGACTGAGCCAGGGGCTTCTCAGGTTCTGCTCAGGAGTCTATGTTGTTGGGGCTTGACACCCAGCAGTGGGTCAGGGATCAGTCCTGAAGCGCCTGGTTTCTGGTTCACTAATACCAAGTTTGGGCTACATGTGCATTCTGGAGTGACCCGGAATTGGGATGGTGTTCCTCATGCCCAGCCTGCCATCACTGCCATCAGAGAGAATCAGCTGCAGAGAGGACTCGAGGCTACATTTTCTGGCACTGGTGACAGATTGCAAATAAAGCCTGTGTATGGACACAAAGGGAAAGGGATGACATGTCTTGTGCAACAGCCAGGAAAAGTGCTAGGGAGCTGCAGAGGGTCACCCTTCTTCAAGCCTCTGTCATCATTTGCTTTCCAGGTTTCAGTTCATTGTGAACAGCAGAGTGATGGCCAAAGCTCTGGCCACCCTGCACAGGAAGGCTGCAGATCAGCACAGGATGAGAAGAGATACAGGAATTGAGTCCCAACTTTCTAGGACGAGCCCTTCCCCATGCTGGGTGCCCACAGGCCGGTTTAGATGCACTCCGCAAAGGGCTGCTCTGAAGAGCTTTCTTCTTTCCCATCTAAAGAGGGGCATCTTGAGAAGGTGCTACAGAGACCAAGGATGCTTTCCCTTCCCATGCTGCCAAGCCAGAGCCCAGGCCCAAGGCAGGAAGACATGAGGAAGAAGACTTCTTCCAGGTGAGACCTCATTGGCTGGGATGAAAGGGATTCTTGAGCACATGTACAAGAGACATCCCCTTTGGACACTCCAGCTGCAGGTCTTGGGATGGTCCCCAACAAGTGTCCTATGGTTTTCATGAGCTTTTTTTGCCTGATCCCAGGCCCCCTAGTGGGCAAGGTGGCAGACATTGGGTGCACCCCACATCACTGAATCCCAGATGAAAATGTGAGATCAACCTGCCCTGTGCTCATGCCAACTCGTCCTTCTGTCTCTTTGTAGTGCACTCCCACCACAACCAGGCAGCTCTCCCAGCTCTGAGGAGGCTGGCAGGCAGGAGCCTGCACCTCCAGCCAGGCCCACCACTGCACTCCCATCCTCTGAAGGCTGCAGGTACCTGCTCTCCCTTGCTCTGACTACTGTGCTGCTTGAGATTTGGCAAATCCTCTTTGTGCAGGATGCCATTCCCAAAGGGTCCTTGGCCTGTTTCCATTGTCACCTCTCTGTCCCCTCCTTCAGATCTTCCTGTTGGAAAGGAAGATTTTGTGGACCCTTTCCACCAGTTATTGCCCCCTGAAACATCATGAAACACTTCATTCTGGCCAGGGGCTGTAGAAAATGTCCAAGTCCTTTCTAGGTTGTTGACAGTGGAGGTCTTTGGTCACTCGGCTGTGATCACCACGAGTCGAGAAACACAGCATGACTCCACAGCTCTGGATCGGTGAGGGGCAAAGTGCTGCTGACTGAGCAGCTGGGGCAAGGGGCACCAACATGGCTCAGTCAAAGTTAGTCCCTCCAGGAGCTGAGACTAATCCTGGCTGCTGCTGCTGCATTTCTCCAGGAGGTCCAGGAGCTGTCTACAGAGTGGGACCAAAGACCTGGTGGTACAAGAGGCTGCAGCAGGAAAAGGCAGAAGCAGCAGCATGGGAAGCCTGGTCTGCAGGGCAGGATCAAGAGTCACACAATGTACAGGCAGTGAGTGACACCACTGAGAAGAGCAGCCACCCAGGGGGCAGGTCTCTGGGGGGTGGGGCAGGACTAAGCCTCACTGCAGGGCAGGGCTTTGGCTGTTGATCCCCATGCAGGGGAGATCAGAAGCAGGATGAGGGGGGCGAAAGCAGCTGTCGGCTGTGATGATGGACACATGGTGCTGAGCCTCCTGTACCCAGGTCCTGCTGTGGATTCCTTTCAAGAGGTCCTCTGGGAAACAGCACCTGTTTGCTGTTTGCTGAGTGTCTTCTCCTTGGCAGGCACTTGACACTGAATACACTTGGACTCCCCACCCTCCAGCCCAGCTCAGCCCAGGAAAAGTGAGGTCAACTGGAGGTGGAAGAAGGCTGAAAATCAGCAACAGCCCAGTTAGAGAGACTGAGTAAGTGTGCACCAGCTCTGGCCACAGTCTGGAGCAGTCTAACAGCCGTGACCATGCAGAGGTGGCCAGGTTCCCCATCCCTGTGTCCTGGAGTGCCATGACATCCTCTGGTGTCTCCTACTCCAGGCACAACTGGGGTTAACCACATAGCCAAGGCAAAGGGTGGGTACAGGGGGGACAGGGCACAGGGGCTGGAGAAGGGACAGGCAGAGGGGGCTCTGGCAGAGGCTGAAGTTTCCCTGTTGCTGCAGCCACCTTTCTGAGGGAGGCACAGGGTAGTATCTACAAGCATGCTGCTCAGCACCACAGGCAGTGTCAAGAGAAGCAGAGGCAGCTTCCCTGGTAAGTAATTCCAAAAAGGGATGGTGCCACTCCTGACTGCAGGGCCCTTGCCCTCCACTGTGGGCAGTCCCAGAGCAAAGAAGGGACTTCTTTGACAGTTCTCATGAAACAAACAGGTTTTGGAGGCTGGCTCTGGGCTGAACCTCCATGATAGCCAAGGGGGACTGCCTGGGCACCCAGAACTGGCTTGCCACAGGGGATGTAAAAGTCTGACTAAAGGCAGAGTGATCCCTCTGATGAATGGCACTGTCCTTTCCAAACCAGAGAGTGTGTCCTTCCCTTGCAGAGCCCTGCCACAAGACACCTTGCCCCCAGGGGGGACACGTGTACAGGACACTCAAAGTCTCAGCCACACTGGTCTCAGACCCAGGCTGACCAGCTGCACCCAGGACCTTCTCATGGGCCTGGGGATCAGGGGCCTCTCCCACTTCACAGACACCTCATGGCAAGCAGATCCCAACACAGGTGGCCTGAGCTATGCCTACAGTATTTCTCTGCCTTCTCCCTGTCCATAAGATCAGACCCTTTTTCTCCCCAGCACCAGATGCTTGAACTGGAGGAAAAGGTGCCGGGAGTGGTGGTTGTGGCCATGGCTGTTAGCCAATGGTTGGGAGGCCTCTCGGCTGCAGACATGTACCTATAGATAAAAAATAAAGAGCTCTGGGTCTGTTCCCAGATGGACTGACTGGCTTGTGCCTAAAGGGATAGGTCTAAAGGGATTATACACACCCCAGGTGTGATCCCAGAAGGGCTCATAGGGGCAGGAGGGAACCAAGTCCACACGTGCCCCACAGCATGAACACCTGCAGCCCTAGTGCTGCATAATCCTCCCTACATCCCCGAGCATATGGTGAATTCTCTCTTCTGGTCCCAGGTGAGCCAAACCTGTCTGGAGAACAGGTCTCTGTTTACTGGAGGTTGAACATCAACAGCATGGCCCTTGGAAAACTTTTCATACCATGCTCTAGAATTCCTTTCCCATTCTTGGTATCTTTCCTTTTCAAATGGAAAATAGTGGAAATGGAAATGAAACTTCTTTTAAAACCAGTCCAGTTAAAGCAATCATATGTAGTTTGATAAAGGAAAATATACCTTTGGAAAAAAGAAAATATTCCAAAGACCTACCTACCTAAGGATAGCAGTATGCCATTTAACACAAAAGTGCTACCAACAGACAATGAAAAGACAAAATGGCACTTCAAATAGCAGCTTTCTTGGGAATAAATGCAAACATTGGATGAACAGACTGTGAAACTTTCTGTGCTGTTTTTCGTGTAAGAAAGTGATAAGGAGAGACCCCCAGGTATTTGTAAAAAAGAAAGTGTTTCCTTACACTAGAAAGGTTGCTTATCAGACACCAATACATATAGATGACAAAAGATTCTCTTACATTGTCAAGAATGCAAAAGTTGCATAAAGCTTAAACAAGGAATTAAATATGTCAAAGCTCAATTGCTAGAGGTAATGTCTCCTAATTAAGATATGCTGAAGAACACAATAATAAACTGAAGCAAGAGAGCTTAACCACATATCCCAGAGTAAGATTTTTCTGTTTCCTCATTTCATCAAGACACCGATTCCCCTCCAAAATGCCTAGAAGCAATTTTCACAAAAAAGTAAAAACATTTCAGGTGTGTCCACAGGGCAAGGCAACTGATATATGCAATAGTATAAGGGAAAGAAAAATATTTTGCAAGAGAAAATGGTAAATACATGTATAAACGTTTTTAAAAGCATATACAGCTTGTAAATCCTATTTCTACATTGAACAGAATTCTCAACTGACTGCAAGTGCAGTTGAATGGCATAAAACATTGTGTAACAGAATGTGACAATTTTCCTTTCCAGACAAGCATGTTTTTTATCAGTTCCACATAAATCAGCCTCCTGCATCTCACCAATTGGAAATTTTTCAAAATTTTGGTTGGGATAAAAGATTCTTCAAATGTTAAGATAGAAGGACAGGAATAATCCTGCTGAATATATTACAAGTGGTGATAATGAGTTCAGAAGCAGTAAAGAAGTGATTTAAAAAGAAACAAAGCAAAGCAAACAAAAAAAAAAGGAAGACTTTCTGTATAATTCCACTAGAGTTGAGGTACAAGTACTTATGCAGCACAGACCCCTTCAAAGCACACAGTTACGTTTAAGGTTTTGCTCACTGCAAAAAGTGATAGGTAGACTCAAGAGTTCTTTTGAAGAATGGACAGATGTCAGCTTTAGTCATAACAAGGTGGGTGTTGCAAACACTATTCCACAGCAGCACTTTCTAACCACTGAGCAGCTGAAGGAGCAACAGGATCACTCAAAAACAGTGTCACCAAGTTCCAGGCTGCAAACACCTTGCATTTCTACCAAGGATTGGGAATTATTTCATGCCTATGCAAGAAACAGGATATACACACAAACTAATCAGCTCCAAGAAAAAAACTAACATAGATAAAAAAAAAATAAATCCTGTTTTCTGAAAGATATCTATGTCAAACAGGTGCTCATTCTCAGTATATAAATATTTATAGCTAATAAGTTGGCTTCCCTGAAGAATGCAGATTATAAGAGGAGGGCACCATATGCACAGGCATTTTTTATGCTTGATCTGGAAAGCAAGCTATTTTGTTATGGCCCTTCTGTAAATGACCAAACAAGTCTGTATGGCTAATAATACTGAAAAGAGTAATCTCTCTGTGCTGAAATGCTTTAATACCTCTTTCCAGGATAAAAATTCCTTTAAGAGAATAAGAACATTAACGTTATTGTTAGTGCTAATGGTTTATTTACTGTAAGTCACAAATCTGCAGCATGAGGAAATTTGTTTTCCATAGCTTACAAATTTCTCCCCTGCAGGTACTTCAAAAGTCATCTGTTTTTCAGTACCTAGTAATCATGAAAATTTGTTACAAGTCACATTATGGTTGTGGGGCTGTTTTCAACTGTGGGGGAAAAAAAAAATAAAAATCAAACTGCAAAACTGTAATACAATGCCCTGATTTTCCAACATAATAGATCTAAAATACCTTTCAAGTTTAACTCAAGCAGAAAGTGAAGACAACTATGAAAACAAGGTTACTGTACTCCTTAAAACCCCTCACATTTGCAGTTTTTAAACATATTGAATATTAATTAGTGTCCAACTACCCACATAAATACAGTTCCATAATATGATCCTTATTCACTGAAGTTGTGGGGCGGCAGCAGGTTGATTACTATGAAGAGTCACCCTGAACCTAACCCTCAAGAGACTTATTTCTTCAGCAAAGGTAGGGACAGAAAAAAAGCAAGTATGAGATGAAACATTTATATGGGGAGTAGTAGAGAAAGGTCAGAGAGAAGAGGGTCAACAAGGAATAAAGCAAGACAAGCCTGGCAAAAGCACAGGAAGGACAAGGTGCTACAGTGGACTTTATGGTTCATCCACCTCAAACACAGCTCATTCCTCCCCCCCATCAAATTCCCACAGCTCTTACAGCACTCATGTAAAACCTCATGAAGATCGAACTTTACAAATTTCACACTTTTGAGCTCAAATATACTCAGAAGATGATGCTATACCCACCACCCAGTGATGATACAAGATGATCTGAAGACAGAACTTTGTTTTAGGATCTGACTTGCCTAGAGATCAGTATGTTTCTTTTTTAAATTAGTCAATAGGATTGTGAGACCCCCTTCTTTTTCATCTTCCCTTGTAATACAAGCCCTAAACAAGCTTCTTGTACAACACAGATGTTGAAGAAGTGAAAGACTCTAAGCCATCCTGTTTAATGCATGAACTTTAAATTCCTTCAGAAGTCATCAATACTACATATCATCCACACAGTTTTCCCTTGGTATGTTTGTTGCCAAGAGCTTACTTTGGTTCACTAGAAGTTAATGTCTGTCAAGGCAAAGCCGTGATTTGTAGGGCATCAGAGAGAGATACCACTTTTAGTATCAATTTAAACAGTTAAGAGTGAAATTCTGGGACTAAGTCAAGAAATTTACATCATCTTCACTAAAATGAGAATTGTGTGCCTAAAAATCCAGTTCTATATAAAGAGGAAATAACCTCTCTAAAAGACTCTTTAGCATTTAAGTTATGAAGCTGTCTACCTTCTCTCCATTTTTAAATTTGTCATCAGTAATGACATAAGAAAAAGTATAGAATGTTATTTTGTATGCTTTGTTAACAATTACAGCTCAAGCTCCTGAAAAGCTGGTTAAGCTTGTTCATCTTTAGCATATTCTTCTCCCTGATGGTTTCAAGACTGTGAGGACAGAAGATATATATTGATATTGATAGCAACCAATATACTGATGTGTCTCCCAAACAAAAACAAACAAACAAAAAAAGGTCTAGTCCTTAAGATCAAGCTTAAGAAAGCTTGATTTCAAGCTCAGGATAAGGCTTGCAGCCAAAGCTTAGAAAGATTCTGAAATAAATAGCTCACATGAAGTACATGTATACACATATATGTTTTTTCAGTATCACTACATAACAGAAGGGACATTTTAGGTATGCTACCATAATGGAGATATTTTAAGGACTTAAGTTCTCTTGATGCAAAATTTCTCCAAATTAAAAAAGCAAATTTAAAAAACCCTTGTCTTTTTGTAAGGTAGTTTTTTTGCACTCTGGTTGACGAGTTTTGATCTCATCCTAAAGCGGGACTCTACATACAGGATTCTTACTTTTTTCTAGCTGTTTAGGTGACTGCAATCTACTGATGTAATTTGACTAAGTAGTTCTAAATCACTTCGTTTCCAGCCCAGAGAGCACAGTATCCATGGCAGATCTGTATCACACCTAGTTCAGTTATCACTTCTCACAGATTTAAAAACAATACCCTAGTAAGATTTCTTCTTAAAAAGCATCTTATATAAGTAACATTAGTTTTTCACTTTTTGGTCAATCAGGTACCCACTGTTAATATAGCAATAAAATAATATTGTTGCATACCAAAAATTGCTTGGAGAAAGGGGAACCTCTTTTTATTGGAAGAATAGGAACACATCTCACTTAGCTAACAGGATAATATCTGTAGGTTTGCATATTTGCATAGTTATACATAAAGGAAGAAATAGTAGAGATCTGTAGTTTACAAGTGACATTTATTTTCCATTACAAGTATGTTAACATATATTCATGCAAGAATGATAGATATGAAAAGTTTGCACAATTTAATCATGCTAGCTGTTGGGTTTTAGTCCAATACTACAAGTGTGAGCTATAAAGTCCCTGTTCATTCAGCCTACCCAACAAGCTACGGCAACTTTTATGGTGCTTTCACTCTCAAATCAGGATCACTTTATTTCTGAATCTGGCTTGTTAAAAATAGGAGCATGTTTACCTTGAAAATTGAGTCTTATGACTCCAATATAAGTTAGCTTGAGGGGCATTTTCTGCAACAGAAGCATCATCAAAAGAGGGTTGGGGACAGCTGTGAAGGAAGCTTGAAACAGCAGAGGCTAGCATAACTGGCAGTACATTCAGCAGTAATTTTTCAGTTCACACTAGCTGGCTTCAGTACAGCACAGCATACTCTAAGTGCTGGCAACTGACAAGATTTTAAAAATAAACTTTGGATTCTAAAAATACATTTTTTATTTACCTTCTGAGTTAAGACCTGAAAATTAAACCTGGCATTATAGTGAAGCATTCACTCCTTCATCAATCACTACAGCTAATAAGTTACATTCTGAATAGGCACACAAGATTTTCTTGTAGTCACTTGTCTATAGGAGAAGTGTAGGCTAAAAATATTTTACATTGAAAATTAGGTTGTCGATATTTCAGCTGTTCAAAAACCTCCCACACTGAAGCACTTACAATCAAACTTTCAGACAAAAAAAGCTTCTCTCAAAAACTCAACAGCCTAGTATTCAACTCTCCTGAGTAACACACATGGCATTTACTGGCGCTTGAAATGAAAGGAAAAAGATAAAATGAACTTGCTGGAAAGCAGAACTGGCTGCTCGCAGGGGAAAGAATCTGAACTTTTGCCTCAACATTAACTTGGTCCCCTTTCGGGAAAGGAAACAGCAGTAATAGTCAACCACCATTTGACATAAAAAACAATGAATCTATCCCTAATCAAGAACTAATACAGGCACTAAATATTTCAATATATAACATTTTCTATTAGATATGTTCAGTTCCAAAGTTGTGAACAGTGATAACAGGTCCTATGAAACAATAAATTCCACAGTAAATGTGGAACAAAGCAAGAATAAGATGGTTAAAATAATTTCCTCTGAAAACCTAATGACAATAACTAACTTTCCAAAAGCCACAGTACTATCAATTTTAAAACTTCCAGAGCAGCACTAGCATAAATCTCACATATAACTTAAATCAATTCTATTGCTCATTTATGTCAGAAAGTAAAGTATCCATAGAGATAAAATTATGTGATTGTGCCTCAGTTCTCATTTGCTTAAATACTGCTGATGATGATAGTTTCAGAACCCAAGTATTCAAAGTACTCCTTCAAACGTACAGCTGTCTTAGTGCAACTTTTAGGGACAAAACCCCAAATAACACAAGAAAAAATTCCAGTTAAAACATGTCAGTACATATGCTTCAAGGAGAAATAAGCAGCAGCAAGTAATTCTCAATAAAACCTGCCAGAAAGCATTGCCAAGAGATGCACTGACATTCTAGACTGAATAGGCCATTTACTTACTTTTTTCTTTTTAATTCTCCAAAGAGCAACACCTATGACAATTGTTTCAAGCAATGGGAGTTGTATTATATGGCAACAGTTCACGTTCTTACTTTAAGACTTGCTGAAAAATCTCACTATTTTGACTACCAGTTCTTAAATGCTGAATACATGATGACAAGTGAATAGCACAAGTATCTGGGATATACATTTGTCTATGGCTCATTTAATCATTGCTTGCACAGCTGAGAATTGGAATGCTTGAGGAGTAGTGAGAAAAAAAAACCAGCAACTCCAGTTCCTTCGGGATACTAACAAAAGAGAAAGAATTTTGAATTAGGCCCAGCAGCAAAATCAGCATCTTCCAACCCTGCAATCCTTACTTCACTGTTTTGAAAATTTCCTGTTGGTTTAACAGCCCAAAAGTGAAGTCTCAGTAGAGGCCTCAAGAAATCTGATTACCAGCAGCCAGCACATTATCAAAACATGCAGTGTTAAAAGTCCTCAGATAACTGAAGGTACCAAGTGAAAGAATCAAGTTGAAAGAAGCAAAGAAACTGGGTATCAGTGCAAACATTGAAGACTAACAAGAAAATCTAATCCCACAAGGAGATTGGTATGCCACAGCTAAAGCTAGAAATGACAGCTGGTGGCTGACATCGATCTACAGAGTGGTAAGTTTTCCATTTCACTCAGCTGTTCCCTTATAGTAACCAACTTCAAGACTTGGGCAGTCTTCCATGGGCCTTTCAGGGAAATTACCTTTCTTAATTGTCAGTAATGCAATTATCAATTACCTGCTTGAACACTTACAGGCATTGGAACAATACACACAGCTTACACCAAACCCTTGAAATAAGGCCATCCTTAAAAAATTCTGAAGGGATATCAAGATGAAGTGCATGAACCATCCTGACAGTAGCCTGTTTCATGCTGATTTATTTCCTGAATAATAAAAAAAAATCTGATTACATAGAGAAAACCTTATTATTTGATCTTCTAGAGGACTGCATATGGCAATTCTATTGAATCCTGGAAAAGTTTCTCTCTGTGGCAGCCGAATTGATTTGCTTTGGTAAACAGCAATTTCAGAATATCAAGCCCCAGCAACATACCTAAATCATTTGTGAAATGAGCATCATGAAGAAAATAAAATACACAAAACCCAAAAAGCTTGGAGGGGAAACATAGTTGTTCCAAGCGGTATCAAACATTCTCAAGAGAGATATAATTTTGCTATTAGTTTTAGTTCAAAGTGCTGCAGACCTATAACAGAAACTCAGTTAAACCTCGGTTTTTAAATGCTTATCTCTAGATTAGCATACTGGCTGAACTGAGACACAAAGATGCAAGAGGAACAAAAAATGAGCCATAGCAATAAAATGCTACAGCCTGGCCAAATATGAGTAACCAGATACACAGTGCCAGAGGTCAAAGCATCTACCAACAGCACTGCTCATGCAAGCCATTGAAAAACAGTAATAAAGAAGTCCTACAAAGAGGCACTAAGCCAGCATCATCCCAAGAGAGAAAGAACTTAACACATTTTTTCAGTTACCTTGCCAATAACCTCCCCACTGTATCCAACCCACTAAACATTAAAATCTGGAAGAGATATAATGATTCTATAGCAACCAGCTGCTGAGATATTTTTTAAACAGAATGAACCGAATACAACTGCCAAATACTTTCCCAACAAACTCAGCCTATTCCTAGTGGAGGGAGAAAAGTATGTTCACTGCTGTAACTCAAGATCCAGTGCAAATCTGAGGTCATTACAAAACTAGGGCAATTTAAAACAAATCACATAACTAGGAATAGGTAAACAGACAGACACACAAATTGTAGGTATGCAAGTTACTATTACTCTGCAAGGACAGACACACCACTCAAGAAGCCTCTCCTCTGGAGCAGCACTTCTATGAGACTTTTTTTCCCCACACTGGTTACTCCTAGCACCCAAAAGGCTAACTTTACTAATACTTTCACGTCCCCTAAGAGTCTATTAGGGAATCTTCTGGAGATTTAAAATAAACAGACACATGAACATGTCAGCTCCACAGTGCTAGCTGCACACATTCTGTAAGCTCTCAAAACAAAGCAGCAATTTGGTCATCTGTTTAGATGCAACCACTCCTGTTATAAGTCACACAATGTTAATATCTATAAAAAGGTTCAACCTCCCTACAGTATGCCTACAAGAACATCAGCTAAAGCATTTTTGTCAGCAAAATAAGAATGAGAGACCATGAGAATTAAAGAGCAGTTTCCCTTAGCTCATATACCAGCCAAAAAAACCCTCTAGGTAACTGGCAAAAGTAACTAAGAAATATCAAGCCTAATGTTAGGTTTATATGCATTGTCCCAAGTATGTAACTCAGAAGATATATTTTAGAGGTCTAAAAGTCACATAATTATAGAATGGTTTGGGCTGGAAGGGACCTTAAAGATCCATCTTGTTCCAAACCCCTGCCAAAGCAGGGACACCTCCCACTACAACAGGTTGTTCGAAGCCCCATCCAACCCGGCCATGCACGTTTCCAGGGGTGGGGCACACACAATGCCCCGCCACTCTCACAGTAAAGAATTTCTTCCTGATATCTAACATAAGTCTCCCCTCTTTTAGCTAAAAATCATTACTCCTAGTTATATTGCTACACTTCCCATCTCTCCTGTAGGCCCCCTTCAGGTCCTGGAAGGCTGCTGTAAGGTCTCCTCAGAGCTTTCTCTTCTCCAGGCTGAACAACCCCAACTCTCTCAGCCTGTCCTTATAGGAAAGGTGCTCCAAATCAAATCAAAAGAAAGTTGACAGCCAGCTAACTAGATAACTTCTATCTGCTTCCCTTCATCGCAATAAGGCTTTGTTTCTATTTAATCTTCACAGAATAAAGTCATTAATGACAGACAAAGCCAAGCTAACACAAGATGAAATTATTGGTAAGCCATATTAATCTGGTTTCATAATACAGTACAGGGGTAACAACTGAACTCAACAGACAGATGATTAAAATACCTTAGTTGAAATGGGCTTCCATTTTCCCTCTTCAGCTTATCTTGTTAACCTAGTGTTTTTCCATCTCTTTTCCCCAGCTGTAGAGTACGGTTCATCGTAAGTATCTAAGCTACTTCAGAATAGTACCTGAGGACTGCCAGAAAAGCCTTTTGCATATGGCCTGGTACAGAACTAGAAACTGCTGTTGTCACCTTAAAAATTTTAGTCAAAGCAAACTAAGCTTGTAAATCTGCATACTGGTGTACCCATGCCATTTGCAGCTTTCTGCCCTTTTATTTACTGCCATTTTCAACCTCTCTAGCTACAGAGTAGCTCAGGTGGAGAGTAATTGTATTCATTGTTCTCTCTAGAGGATTCAATTAACTTTTTTTAAAAGTTACTTTTTTAACCCCTCCCTCTTTTTTCCTTTTTGAAGCTGGGAAAGGATAATAAAATACAGTAAGCCTCCAAATAAAAGGAAATTAAATTTCACAAGAATTTTAATATGCAGGCTTCCTAGGTTTCACTTCAGCTCGCAAACTTTAGCTGAGTCAGCACTCTTGATTCATAACGCTTAGAGATTTTTGAGCATTTGTCTGTGTTGTTTTAAATACCACCAGTAAATTTCTGTCCCTGTTTTGAACTTCCCAAGCAGAATGCCTACTTTTGATTTGGAACATAACCATTTAAGAGACTCAGCATGATTATATTCCCTACATACACTCAGGAAAGCTATTTCAATGTAGTTGTTGCCCTGCCCCAGCTAGCCTGTACTTTGCTTTTCCTAACAAAACCCAGGTGGTTTAATTCAGAATTGCATCAAGGTAATCAGGAAAAGCAGGAACTTGGCATTGCCATTAACAAATTCCAGGAACTCTAGGAATTAGGCAACTCCAGCAGGGAATCTTGTTTTCCTTGGAGCTACAGTGTGACATTTTCCTGCTTGAAGAACACAGAGCAGGAAAAAAAAATAAATGCAAAATTATTTCTGAAGCTTCATGCAATTTCTGAATACAGAAACTCTACAGTCTACCAAAACTACAAAAGGAAGAATCCTCCCTCTTACTTATACAGAAGTCCTTAAAACTTCACAAAAAAAAAAAAAAAA